>JALMGJ010000026.1:600000-1152500 GCA_023362775.1 Charina bottae
AGTCAGTGTCAAAACTGCATAGTCACAGTCAGTGTCTAAACTGTATAGTCACAGCCAGTGTCTAAACTGTATAGTCACAGCCAGTGTCAAAACTGTATATGTCACAGTCAGTGTCAAAACTGTATAGTCACAGCCAGTGTCAAAACTGTATAGTCACAGCCAGTGTCAAAACTGTATAGTCACAGCCAGTGTCAAAACTGCATATGTCACAGCCAGTGTCAAAACTGTATATGTCACAGCCAGTGTCAAAACTGTATAGTCACAGCCAGTGTCAAAACTGTATATGTCACAGTCAGTGTCAAAACTGTATAGTCACAGCCAGTGTCAAAACTGTATATGTCACAGTCAGTGTCAAAACTGTATATGTCAAAGTCAGTGTCAAAACTGTATATTTCACAGTCAGTGTCAAAACTGTATATTTCACAGTCAGTGTCAAAACCGTATATATCAAAGCCAGTGTCAAAACTTTATAGTCACAGTCAGTGTCAAAACTGTATAGTCACAGCCAGTGTCAAAACTGTATAGTCACAGCCAGTTTCAAAACTGTATATGTCACAGTCAGTGTCAAAACTGTATATGTCACAGCCAGTGTCAAAACTGTATATGTCACAGTCAGTGTCAAAACTGTATAGTCACAGCCAGTGTCAAAACTGTATATGTCACAGTCAGTGTCAAAACTGTATAGTCACAGCCAGTGTCAAAACTGTATATGTCAAAGTCAGTGTCAAAACTGTATAGTCACAGCCAGTTTCAAAACTGTATATGTCACAGTCAGTTTCAAAACTGTATAGTCACAGCCAGTGTCAAAACTGTATATGTCACAGCCAGTGTCAAAACTGTATATGTCACAGCCAGTGTCAAAACTGTATAGTCACAGCCAGTGTCAAAACTGTATAGTCACAGCCAGTGTCAAAACTGCATATGTCACAGCCAGTGTCAAAACTGTATATGTCACAGTCAGTGTCAAAACTGTATAGTCACAGCCAGTGTCAAAAGTGTATATGTCACAGCCCGTGTCAAAACTGTATATGTCACAGTCAGTGTCAATACTGTATAGTCACAGTCAGTTTCAAAACTGGATAGTCACAGCCAGTGTCAAAACTGTATATGTCACAGCCAGTGTAAAAACTGTATATGTCACAGTCAGTGTCAAAACTGTATAGTCACAGCCAGTGTCAAAACTGTATAGTCACAGCCAGTGTCAAAACTGCATATGTCACAGCCAGTGTCAAAACTGTATATGTCACAGTCAATGTCAAAACTGTATATGTCAAAGTCAGTGTCAAAACTGTATATGTCACAGCCAGTGTCAAAACTGTATATTTCACAGCCAGTGTCAAAACTGTATAGTCACAGTCAGTGTCAAAACTGTATATGTCACAGTCAGTGTCAAAACTGTATATGTCAAAGTCAGTGTCAAAACTGTATATGTCACAGCCAGTGTCAAAACTGTATAGTCACAGTCAGTGTCAAAACTGTATAGTCACAGTCAGTGTCTAAACTGTATAGTCACAGCCAGTGTCTAAACTGTATAGTCACAGTCAGTGTCAAAACTGTATATTTCACAGTCAGTGTCAAAACTGTATATTTCACAGTCAGTGTCAAAACCGTATATATCAAAGCCAGTGTCAAAACTGTATAGTCACAGTCAGTGTCAAAACTGTATAGTCACAGCCCGTGTCAAAACTGTATATGTCACAGCCAGTTTCAAAACTGTAAATGTCACAGTCAGTGTCAAAACTGTATATGTCACAGCCAGTGTCAAAACTGTATATGTCACAGTCAGTGTCAAAACTGTATAGTCACAGCCAGTGTCAAAACTGTATATGTCACAGTCAGTGTCAAAACTGTATAGTCACAGCCAGTGTCAAAACTGTATATGTCAAAGTCAGTGTCAAAACTGTATAGTCACAGCCAGTTTCAAAACTGTATATGTCACAGTCAGTGTCAAAACTGTATATGTCACAGCCAGTGTAAAAACTGTATATGTCACAGTCACTGTCAAAACTGTATAGTCACAGCCTGTGTCAAAACTGTATATGTCACAGCCAGTGTCAAAACTGTATAGTCACAGCCAGTGTCAAAACTGTATAGTCACAGCCAGTGTCAAAACTGCATATGTCACAGCCAGTGTCAAAACTGTATATGTCACAGTCAGTGTCAAAACTGTATAGTCACAGCCAGTGTCAAAAGTGTATATGTCACAGCCCGTGTCAAAACTGTATATGTCACAGTCAGTGTCAATACTGTATAGTCACAGTCAGTTTCAAAACTGTATAGTCACAGCCAGTGTCAAAACTGTATATGTCACAGCCAGTGTAAAAACTGTATATGTCACAGTCAGTGTCAAAACTGTATAGTCACAGCCAGTGTCAAAACTGTATAGTCACAGCCAGTGTCAAAACTGCATATGTCACAGCCAGTGTCAAAACTGTATATGTCACAGCCAGTGTCAAAACTGTATATGTCACAGTCAGTGTCAATACTGTATAGTCACAGTCAGTTTCAAAACTGTATAGTCACAGCCAGTGTCAAAACTGTATATGTCACAGCCAGTGTAAAAATTGTATATGTCACAGCCAGTGTAAAAACTGTATATGTCACAGTCAGTGTCAAAACTGTATAGTCACAGCCAGTGTCAAAACTGTATATGTCACAGCCAGTGTCAAAACTGTATATGTCACAGCCAGTGTCAAAACTGTATATGTCACAGTCAGTGTCAAAACTGTATATGTCAAAGTCAGTGTCAAAACTGTATATGTCACAGCCAGTGTCAAAACTGTATATTTCACAGCCAGTGTCAAAACTGTATATGTCACAGTCAGTGTCAAAACTGTATATATCACAGTCAGTGTCAAAACTGTATATATCAAACCGAGTGTCAAAACTGTATAGTCACAGTCAGTGTCAAAACTGTATATGTCACAGTCAGTGTCAAAACTGTATATGTCAAAGTCAGTGTCAAAACTGTATATGTCACAGCCAGTGTCAAAACTGTATAGTCACAGTCAGTGTCAAAACTGCATAGTCACAGTCAGTGTCTAAACTGTATAGTCACAGCCAGTGTCTAAACTGTATAGTCACAGCCAGTGTCAAAACTGTATATGTCACAGTCAGTGTCAAAACTGTATAGTCACAGCCAGTGTCAAAACTGTATAGTCACAGCCAGTGTCAAAACTGTATAGTCACAGCCAGTGTCAAAACTGCATATGTCACAGCCAGTGTCAAAACTGTATATGTCACAGCCAGTGTCAAAACTGTATAGTCACAGCCAGTGTCAAAACTGTATATGTCACAGTCAGTGTCAAAACTGTATAGTCACAGCCAGTGTCAAAACTGTATATGTCACAGTCAGTGTCAAAACTGTATAGTCACAGCCAGTGTCAAAACTGTATATGTCAAAGTCAGTGTCAAAACTGTATATTTCACAGGCAGTGTCAAAACTGTATATTTCACAGTCAGTGTCAAAACCGTATATATCAAAGCCAGTGTCAAAACTTTATAGTCACAGTCAGTGTCAAAACTGTATAGTCACAGCCAGTGTCAAAACTGTATAGTCACAGCCAGTTTCAAAACTGTATATGTCACAGTCAGTGTCAAAACTGTATATGTCACAGCCAGTGTCAAAACTGTATATGTCACAGTCAGTGTCAAAACTGTATAGTCACAGCCAGTGTCAAAACTGTATATGTCACAGTCAGTGTCAAAACTGTATAGTCACAGCCAGTGTCAAAACTGTATATGTCAAAGTCAGTGTCAAAACTGTATAGTCACAGCCAGTTTCAAAACTGTATATGTCACAGTCAGTGTCAAAACTGTATATTTCACAGTCAGTGTCAAAACTGTATATATCAAAGCCAGTGTCAAAACTGTATAGTCACAGTCAGTGTCAAAACTGTATATGTCACAGTCAGTGTCAAAACTGTATATGTCAAAGTCAGTGTCAAAACTGTATATGTCACAGCCAGTGTCAAAACTGTATAGTCACAGCCAGTGTCAAAACTGTATATTTCACAGTCAGTGTCAAAACTGTATATATCAAAGCCAGTGTCAAAACTGTATAGTCACAGTCAGTGTCAAAACTGTATAGTCACAGCCAGTGTCAAAACTGTATAGTCACAGCCAGTTTCAAAACTGTATATGTCACAGTCAGTGTCAAAACTGTATATGTCACAGCCAGTGTAAAAACTGTATATGTCACAGTCAGTGTCAAAACTGTATAGTCACAGCCAGTGTCAAAACTGTATAAGTCACAGTCAGTGTCAAAACTGTATAGTCACAGCCAGTGTCAAAACTGTATATGTCAAAGTCAGTGTCAAAACTGTATAGTCACAGCCAGTGTCAAAACTGTATAGTCACAGCCAGTTTCAAAACTGTATATGTCACAGTCAGTGTCAAAACTGTATATGTCACAGCCAGTGTAAAAACTGTATATGTCACAGTCAGTGTCAAAACTGTATAGTCACAGCCAGTGTCAAAACTGTATATGTCACAGCCAGTGTCAAAACTGTATATGTCACAGTCAGTGTCAAAACTGTATATGTCAAAGTCAGTGTCAAAACTGTATATGTCACAGCCAGTGTCAAAACTGTATATTTCACAGCCAGTGTCAAAACTGTATATGTCAAAGTCAGTGTCAAAACTGTATATATCACAGTCAGTGTCAAAACTGTATATATCAAACCGAGTGTCAAAACTGTATAGTCACAGTCAGTGTCAAAACTGTATATGTCACAGTCAGTGTCAAAACTGTATATGTCAAAGTCAGTGTCAAAACTGTATATGTCACAGCCAGTGTCAAAACTGTATAGTCACAGTCAGTGTCAAAACTGCATAGTCACAGTCAGTGTCTAAACTGTATAGTCACAGCCAGTGTCTAAACTGTATAGTCACAGCCAGTGTCAAAACGGTATATGTCACAGTCAGTGTCAAAACTGTATAGTCACAGCCAGTGTCAAAACTGTATAGTCACAGCCAGTGTCAAAACTGCATATGTCACAGCCAGTGTCAAAACTGTATATGTCACAGCCAGTGTCAAAACTGTATAGTCACAGCCAGTGTCAAAACTGTATATGTCACAGTCAGTGTCAAAACTGTATAGTCACAGCCAGTGTCAAAACTGTATATGTCACAGCCAGTGTCAAAACTGTATATGTCACAGCCAGTGTCAAAACTGTATAGTCACAGCCAGTGTCAAAACTGTATATGTCACAGTCAGTGTCAAAACTGTATAGTCACAGCCAGTGTCAAAACTGTATATGTCAAAGTCAGTGTCAAAACTGTATAGTCACAGCCAGTTTCAAAACTGTATATGTCACAGTCAGTGTCAAAACTGTATAGTCACAGCCAGTGTCAAAACTGTATATGTCACAGCCAGTGTCAAAACTGTATATGTCACAGCCAGTGTCAAAACTGTATAGTCACAGCCAGTGTCAAAACTGTATAGTCACAGCCAGTGTCAAAACTGCATATGTCACAGCCAGTGTCAAAACTGTATATGTCACAGTCAGTGTCAAAACTGTATAGTCACAGCCAGTGTCAAAAGTGTATATGTCACAGCCCGTGTCAAAACTGTATATGTCACAGTCAGTGTCAATACTGTATAGTCACAGTCAGTTTCAAAACTGGATAGTCACAGCCAGTGTCAAAACTGTATATGTCACAGCCAGTGTAAAAACTGTATATGTCACAGTCAGTGTCAAAACTGTATAGTCACAGCCAGTGTCAAAACTGTATAGTCACAGCCAGTGTCAAAACTGCATATGTCACAGCCAGTGTCAAAACTGTATATGTCACAGCCAGTGTCAAAACTGTATATGTCACAATCAGTGTCAAAACTGTATAGTCACAGCCAGTGTCAAAAGTGAATATGTCACAGCCCGTGTCAAAACTGTATATGTCACAGTCAGTGTCAATACTGTATAGTCACAGTCAGTTTCAAAACTGTATAGTCACAGCCAGTGTCAAAACTGTATATGTCACAGCCAGTGTAAAAATTGTATATGTCACAGCCAGTGTAAAAACTGTATATGTCACAGTCAGTGTCAAAACTGTATAGTCACAGCCAGTGTCAAAACTGTATATGTCACAGCCAGTGTCAAAACTGTATATGTCACAGTCAGTGTCAAAACTATATAGTCACAGCCAGTGTCAAAACTGTATATGTCACAGCCAGTGTCAAAACTGTATATGTCACAGTCAGTGTCAAAACTGTATATTTCACAGTCAGTGTCAAAACTGTATATATCAAAGCCAGTGTCAAAACTGTATAGTCACAGTCAGTGTCAAAACTGTATATGTCACAGTCAGTGTCAAAACTGTATATGTCAAAGTCAGTGTCAAAACTGTATATGTCACAGCCAGTGTCAAAACTGTATAGTCACAGCCAGTGTCAAAACTGTATATTTCACAGTCAGTGTCAAAACTGTATATATCAAAGCCAGTGTCAAAACTGTATAGTCACAGTCAGTGTCAAAACTGTATAGTCACAGCCAGTGTCAAAACTGTATAGTCACAGCCAGTTTCAAAACTGTATATGTCACAGTCAGTGTCAAAACTGTATATGTCACAGCCAGTGTAAAAACTGTATATGTCACAGTCAGTGTCAAAACTGTATAGTCACAGCCAGTGTCAAAACTGTATAAGTCACAGTCAGTGTCAAAACTGTATAGTCACAGCCAGTGTCAAAACTGTATATGTCAAAGTCAGTGTCAAAACTGTATAGTCACAGCCAGTGTCAAAACTGTATAGTCACAGCCAGTTTCAAAACTGTATATGTCACAGTCAGTGTCAAAACTGTATATGTCACAGCCAGTGTAAAAACTGTATATGTCACAGCCAGTGTCAAAACTGTATATGTCACAGCCAGTGTCAAAACTGTATATGTCACAGTCAGTGTCAAAACTGTATATGTCAAAGTCAGTGTCAAAACTGTATATGTCACAGCCAGTGTCAAAACTGTATATTTCACAGCCAGTGTCAAAACTGTATATGTCACAGTCAGTGTCAAAACTGTATATATCACAGTCAGTGTCAAAACTGTATAGTCACAGTCAGTGTCAAAACTGCATAGTCACAGTCAGTGTCTAAACTGTATAGTCACAGCCAGTGTCTAAACTGTATAGTCACAGCCAGTGTCAAAACTGTATATGTCACAGTCAGTGTCAAAACTGTATAGTCACAGCCAGTGTCAAAACTGTATAGTCACAGCCAGTGTCAAAACTGTATAGTCACAGCCAGTGTCAAAACTGCATATGTCACAGCCAGTGTCAAAACTGTATATGTCACAGCCAGTGTCAAAACTGTATAGTCACAGCCAGTGTCAAAACTGTATATGTCACAGTCAGTGTCAAAACTGTATATGTCACAGTCAGTGTCAAAACTGTGTAGTCACAGCCAGTGTCAAAACTGTATATGTCAAAGTCAGTGTCAAAACTGTATAGTCACAGCCAGTTTCAAAACTGTATATGTCACAGTCAGTGTCAAAACTGTATATGTCACAGCCAGTGTAAAAACTGTATATGTCACAGTCACTGTCAAAACTGTATAATCACAGCCAGTGTCAAAACTGTATATGTCACAGCCAGTGTCAAAACTGTATATGTCACAGGCAGTGTCAAAACTGTATAGTCACAGCCAGTGTCAAAACTGTATAGTCACAGCCAGTGTCAAAACTGTATATGTCACAGCCAGTGTCAAAACTGTATATGTCACAGCCAGTGTAAAAACTGTATATGTCACAGTCAGTGTCAAAACTGTATAGTCACAGCCAGTGTCAAAACTGTATATGTCACAGCCAGTGTCAAAACTGTATATGTCACAGTCAGTGTCAAAACTGTATAGTCACAGCAAGTGTCAAAACTGTATAGTCACAGCCAGTGTCAAAACTGTATATTTCACAGCCAGTGTCAAAACTGTATATGTCACAGTCAGTGTCAAAACTGTATATTTCACAGTCAGTGTCAAAACTGTATATATCAAAGCCAGTGTCAAAACTGTATAGTCACAGTCAGTGTCAAAACTGTATATGTCACAGTCAGTGTCAAAACTGTATATGTCAAAGTCAGTGTCAAAACTGTATATGTCACAGCCAGTGTCAAAACTGTATAGTCACAGCCAGTGTCAAAACTGTATATTTCACAGTCAGTGTCAAAACTGTATATATCAAAGCCAGTGTCAAAACTGTATAGTCACAGTGAGTGTCAAAACTGTATAGTCACAGCCAGTGTCAAAACTGTACAGTCACAGCCAGTTTCAAAACTGTATATGTCACAGTCAGTGTCAAAACTGTGTATGTCACAGTCACTGTCAAAACTGTATATGTCACAGCCAGTGTAAAAACTGTATATGTCACAGTCAGTGTCAAAACTGTATAGTCACAGCCAGTGTCAAAACTGTATATGTCACAGTCAGTGTCAAAACTGTATAGTCACAGCCAGTGTCAAAACTGTATATGTCAAAGTTAGTGTCAAAACTGTATAGTCACAGCCAGTGTCAAAACTGTATAGTCACAGCCAGTTTCAAAACTGTATATGTCACAGCCAGTGTAAAAACTGTATATGTCACAGTCAGTGTCAAAACTGTATAGTCACAGCCAGTGTCAAAACTGTATATGTCACAGTCAATGTCAAAACTGTATATGTCAAAGTCAGTGTCAAAACTGTATATGTCACAGCCAGTGTCAAAACTGTATATTTCACAGCCAGTGTCAAAACTGTATAGTCACAGTCAGTGTCAAAACTGTATATGTCACAGTCAGTGTCAAAACTGTATATGTCAAAGTCAGTGTCAAAACTGTATATGTCACAGCCAGTGTCAAAACTGTATAGTCACAGTCAGTGTCAAAACTGTATAGTCACAGTCAGTGTCTAAACTGTATAGTCACAGCCAGTGTCTAAACTGTATAGTCACAGTCAGTGTCAAAACTGTATATTTCACAGTCAGTGTCAAAACTGTATATTTCACAGTCAGTGTCAAAACCGTATATATCAAAGCCAGTGTCAAAACTGTATAGTCACAGTCAGTGTCAAAACTGTATAGTCACAGCCCGTGTCAAAACTGTATATGTCACAGCCAGTTTCAAAACTGTATATGTCACAGTCAGTGTCAAAACTGTATATGTCACAGCCAGTGTCAAAACTGTATATGTCACAGTCAGTGTCAAAACTGTATAGTCACAGCCAGTGTCAAAACTGTATATGTCACAGTCAGTGTCAAAACTGTATAGTCACAGCCAGTGTCAAAACTGTATATGTCAAAGTCAGTGTCAAAACTGTATAGTCACAGCCAGTTTCAAAACTGTATATGTCACAGTCAGTGTCAAAACTGTATATGTCACAGCCAGTGTAAAAACTGTATATGTCACAGTCACTGTCAAAACTGTATAGTCACAGCCTGTGTCAAAACTGTATATGTCACAGCCAGTGTCAAAACTGTATAGTCACAGCCAGTGTCAAAACTGTATAGTCACAGCCAGTGTCAAAACTGCATATGTCACAGCCAGTGTCAAAACTGTATATGTCACAGTCAGTGTCAAAACTGTATAGTCACAGCCAGTGTCAAAAGTGTATATGTCACAGCCCGTGTCAAAACTGTATATGTCACAGTCAGTGTCAATACTGTATAGTCACAGTCAGTTTCAAAACTGTATAGTCACAGCCAGTGTCAAAACTGTATATGTCACAGCCAGTGTAAAAACTGTATATGTCACAGTCAGTGTCAAAACTGTATAGTCACAGCCAGTGTCAAAACTGTATAGTCACAGCCAGTGTCAAAACTGCATATGTCACAGCCAGTGTCAAAACTGTATATGTCACAGCCAGTGTCAAAACTGTATATGTCACAGTCAGTGTCAAAACTGTATAGTCACAGCCAGTGTCAAAAGTGTATATGTCACAGCCCGTGTCAAAACTGTATATGTCACAGTCAGTGTCAATACTGTATAGTCACAGTCAGTTTCAAAACTGTATAGTCACAGCCAGTGTCAAAACTGTATATGTCACAGCCAGTGTAAAAATTGTATATGTCACAGCCAGTGTAAAAACTGTATATGTCACAGTCAGTGTCAAAACTGTATAGTCACAGCCAGTGTCAAAACTGTATATGTCACAGCCAGTGTCAAAACTGTATATGTCACAGTCAGTGTCAAAACTGTATAGTCACAGCCAGTGTCAAAACTGTATATGTCACAGCCAGTGTCAAAACTGTATATGTCACAGTCAGTGTCAAAACTGTATATATCACAGTCAGTGTCAAAACTGTATATATCAAAGCCAGTGTCAAAACTGTATAGTCACAGTCAGTGTCAAAACTATATATGTCACAGTCAGTGTCAAAACTGTATATGTCAAAGTCAGTGTCAAAACTGTATATGTCACAGCCAGTGTCAAAACTGTATAGTCACAGTCAGTGTCAAAACTGTATAGTCACAGTCAGTGTCTAAACTGTATAGTCACAGCCAGTGTCTAAACTGTATAGTCACAGTCAGTGTCAAAACTGTATATTTCACAGTCAGTGTCAAAACTGTATATTTCACAGTCAGTGTCAAAACCGTATATATCAAAGCCAGTGTCAAAACTGTATAGTCACAGTCAGTGTCAAAACTGTATAGTCACAGCCAGTGTCAAAACTGTATAGTCACAGCCAGTTTCAAAACTGTATATGTCACAGTCAGTGTCAAAACTGTATATGTCACAGCCAGTGTCAAAACTGTATATGTCACAGTCAGTGTCAAAACTGTATAGTCACAGCCAGTGTCAAAACTGTATATGTCACAGTCAGTGTCAAAACTGTATATGTCACAGCCAGTGTCAAAACTGTATATGTCACAGTCAGTGTCAAAACTGTATAGTCACAGCCAGTGTCAAAACTGTATATGTCACAGTCAGTGTCAAAACTGTATAGTCACAGCCAGTGTCAAAACTGTATATGTCAAAGTCAGTGTCAAAACTGTATAGTCACAGCCAGTTTCAAAACTGTATATGTCACAGTCAGTGTCAAAACTGTATATGTCACAGCCAGTGTAAAAACTGTATATGTCACAGTCACTGTCAAAACTGTATAGTCACAGCCTGTGTCAAAACTGTATATGTCACAGCCAGTGTCAAAACTGTATAGTCACAGCCAGTGTCAAAACTGTATAGTCACAGCCAGTGTCAAAACTGCATATGTCACAGCCAGTGTCAAAACTGTATATGTCACAGTCAGTGTCAAAACTGTATAGTCACAGCCAGTGTCAAAAGTGTATATGTCACAGCCCGTGTCAAAACTGTATATGTCACAGTCAGTGTCAATACTGTATAGTCACAGTCAGTTTCAAAACTGTATAGTCACAGCCAGTGTCAAAACTGTATATGTCACAGCCAGTGTAAAAACTGTATATGTCACAGTCAGTGTCAAAACTGTATAGTCACAGCCAGTGTCAAAACAGTATAGTCACAGCCAGTGTCAAAACTGCATATGTCACAGCCAGTGTCAAAACTGTATATGTCACAGCCAGTGTCAAAACTGTATATGTCACAGTCAGTGTCAAAACTGTATAGTCACAGCGAGTGTCAAAAGTGTATATGTCACAGCCCGTGTCAAAACTGTATATGTCACAGTCAGTGTCAATACTGTATAGTCACAGTCAGTTTCAAAACTGTATAGTCACAGCCAGTGTCAAAACTGTATATGTCACAGCCAGTGTAAAAATTGTATATGTCACAGCCAGTGTAAAAACTGTATATGTCACAGTCAGTGTCAAAACTGTATAGTCACAGCCAGTGTCAAAACTGTATATGTCACAGCCAGTGTCAAAACTGTATATGTCACAGTCAGTGTCAAAACTGTATAGTCACAGCCAGTGTCAAAACTGCATATGTCACAGCCAGTGTCAAAACTGTATATGTCACAGTCAGTGTCAAAACTGTATAGTCACAGCCAGTGTCAAAAGTGTATATGTCACAGCCCGTGTCAAAACTGTATATGTCACAGTCAGTGTCAATACTGTATAGTCACAGTCAGTTTCAAAACTGTATAGTCACAGCCAGTGTCAAAACTGTATATGTCACAGCCAGTGTAAAAACTGTATATGTCACAGTCAGTGTCAAAACTGTATAGTCACAGCCAGTGTCAAAACAGTATAGTCACAGCCAGTGTCAAAACTGCATATGTCACAGCCAGTGTCAAAACTGTATATGTCACAGCCAGTGTCAAAACTGTATATGTCACAGTCAGTGTCAAAACTGTATAGTCACAGCGAGTGTCAAAAGTGTATATGTCACAGCCCGTGTCAAAACTGTATATGTCACAGTCAGTGTCAATACTGTATAGTCACAGTCAGTTTCAAAACTGTATAGTCACAGCCAGTGTCAAAACTGTATATGTCACAGCCAGTGTAAAAATTGTATATGTCACAGCCAGTGTAAAAACTGTATATGTCACAGTCAGTGTCAAAACTGTATAGTCACAGCCAGTGTCAAAACTGTATATGTCACAGCCAGTGTCAAAACTGTATATGTCACAGTCAGTGTCAAAACTGTATAGTCACAGCCAGTGTCAAAACTGTATATGTCACAGCCAGTGTCAAAACTGTATATGTCACAGTCAGTGTCAAAACTGTATATATCACAGTCAGTGTCAAAACTGTATATATCAAAGCCAGTGTCAAAACTGTATAGTCACAGTCAGTGTCAAAACTGTATATGTCACAGTCAGTGTCAAAACTGTATATGTCAAAGTCAGTGTCAAAACTGTATATGTCACAGCCAGCGTCAAAACTGTATAGTCACAGCCAGCGTCAAAACTGTATAGTCACAGTCAGTGTCTAAACTGTATAGTCAAAGCCAGTGTCTAAACTGTATAGTCACAGTCAGTGTCAAAACTGTATATTTCACAGTCAGTGTCAAAACTGTATATTTCACAGTCAGTGTCAAAACTGTATAGTCACAGTCAGTGTCTAAACTGTATAGTCACAGCCAGTGTCTAAACTGTATAGTCACAGTCAGTGTCAAAACTGTATATTTCACAGTCAGTGTCAAAACTGTATATTTCACAGTCAGTGTCAAAACCGTATATATCAAAGCCAGTGTCAAAACTGTATAGTCACAGTCAGTGTCAAAACTGTATAGTCACAGCCCGTGTCAAAACTGTATATGTCACAGCCAGTTTCAAAACTGTATATGTCACAGTCAGTGTCAAAACTGTATATGTCACAGCCAGTGTCAAAACTGTATATGTCACAGTCAGTGTCAAAACTGTATAGTCACAGCCAGTGTCAAAACTGTATATGTCACAGTCAGTGTCAAAACTGTATAGTCACAGCCAGTGTCAAAACTGTATATGTCAAAGTCAGTGTCAAAACTGTATAGTCACAGCCAGTTTCAAAACTGTATATGTCACAGTCAGTGTCAAAACTGTATATGTCACAGCCAGTGTAAAAACTGTATATGTCACAGTCACTGTCAAAACTGTATAGTCACAGCCTGTGTCAAAACTGTATATGTCACAGCCAGTGTCAAAACTGTATAGTCACAGCCAGTGTCAAAACTGTATAGTCACAGCCAGTGTCAAAACTGCATATGTCACAGCCAGTGTCAAAACTGTATATGTCACAGTCAGTGTCAAAACTGTATAGTCACAGCCAGTGTCAAAAGTGTATATGTCACAGCCCGTGTCAAAACTGTATATGTCACAGTCAGTGTCAATACTGTATAGTCACAGTCAGTTTCAAAACTGTATAGTCACAGCCAGTGTCAAAACTGTATATGTCACAGCCAGTGTAAAAACTGTATATGTCACAGTCAGTGTCAAAACTGTATAGTCACAGCCAGTGTCAAAACTGTATAGTCACAGCCAGTGTCAAAACTGCATATGTCACAGCCAGTGTCAAAACTGTATATGTCACAGCCAGTGTCAAAACTGTATATGTCACAGTCAGTGTCAAAACTGTATAGTCACAGCCAGTGTCAAAAGTGTATATGTCACAGCCCGTGTCAAAACTGTATATGTCACAGTCAGTGTCAATACTGTATAGTCACAGTCAGTTTCAAAACTGTATAGTCACAGCCAGTGTCAAAACTGTATATGTCACAGCCAGTGTAAAAATTGTATATGTCACAGCCAGTGTAAAAACTGTATATGTCACAGTCAGTGTCAAAACTGTATAGTCACAGCCAGTGTCAAAACTGTATATGTCACAGCCAGTGTCAAAACTGTATATGTCACAGTCAGTGTCAAAACTGTATAGTCACAGCCAGTGTCAAAACTGTATATGTCACAGCCAGTGTCAAAACTGTATATGTCACAGTCAGTGTCAAAACTGTATATATCACAGTCAGTGTCAAAACTGTATATATCAAAGCCAGTGTCAAAACTGTATAGTCACAGTCAGTGTCAAAACTATATATGTCACAGTCAGTGTCAAAACTGTATATGTCAAAGTCAGTGTCAAAACTGTATATGTCACAGCCAGTGTCAAAACTGTATAGTCACAGTCAGTGTCAAAACTGTATAGTCACAGTCAGTGTCTAAACTGTATAGTCACAGCCAGTGTCTAAACTGTATAGTCACAGTCAGTGTCAAAACTGTATATTTCACAGTCAGTGTCAAAACTGTATATTTCACAGTCAGTGTCAAAACCGTATATATCAAAGCCAGTGTCAAAACTGTATAGTCACAGTCAGTGTCAAAACTGTATAGTCACAGCCAGTGTCAAAACTGTATAGTCACAGCCAGTTTCAAAACTGTATATGTCACAGTCAGTGTCAAAACTGTATATGTCACAGCCAGTGTCAAAACTGTATATGTCACAGTCAGTGTCAAAACTGTATAGTCACAGCCAGTGTCAAAACTGTATATGTCACAGTCAGTGTCAAAACTGTATATGTCACAGCCAGTGTCAAAACTGTATATGTCACAGTCAGTGTCAAAACTGTATAGTCACAGCCAGTGTCAAAACTGTATATGTCACAGTCAGTGTCAAAACTGTATAGTCACAGCCAGTGTCAAAACTGTATATGTCAAAGTCAGTGTCAAAACTGTATAGTCACAGCCAGTTTCAAAACTGTATATGTCACAGTCAGTGTCAAAACTGTATATGTCACAGCCAGTGTAAAAACTGTATATGTCACAGTCACTGTCAAAACTGTATAGTCACAGCCTGTGTCAAAACTGTATATGTCACAGCCAGTGTCAAAACTGTATAGTCACAGCCAGTGTCAAAACTGTATAGTCACAGCCAGTGTCAAAACTGCATATGTCACAGCCAGTGTCAAAACTGTATATGTCACAGTCAGTGTCAAAACTGTATAGTCACAGCCAGTGTCAAAAGTGTATATGTCACAGCCCGTGTCAAAACTGTATATGTCACAGTCAGTGTCAATACTGTATAGTCACAGTCAGTTTCAAAACTGTATAGTCACAGCCAGTGTCAAAACTGTATATGTCACAGCCAGTGTAAAAACTGTATATGTCACAGTCAGTGTCAAAACTGTATAGTCACAGCCAGTGTCAAAACAGTATAGTCACAGCCAGTGTCAAAACTGCATATGTCACAGCCAGTGTCAAAACTGTATATGTCACAGCCAGTGTCAAAACTGTATATGTCACAGTCAGTGTCAAAACTGTATAGTCACAGCGAGTGTCAAAAGTGTATATGTCACAGCCCGTGTCAAAACTGTATATGTCACAGTCAGTGTCAATACTGTATAGTCACAGTCAGTTTCAAAACTGTATAGTCACAGCCAGTGTCAAAACTGTATATGTCACAGCCAGTGTAAAAATTGTATATGTCACAGCCAGTGTAAAAACTGTATATGTCACAGTCAGTGTCAAAACTGTATAGTCACAGCCAGTGTCAAAACTGTATATGTCACAGCCAGTGTCAAAACTGTATATGTCACAGTCAGTGTCAAAACTGTATAGTCACAGCCAGTGTCAAAACTGCATATGTCACAGCCAGTGTCAAAACTGTATATGTCACAGTCAGTGTCAAAACTGTATAGTCACAGCCAGTGTCAAAAGTGTATATGTCACAGCCCGTGTCAAAACTGTATATGTCACAGTCAGTGTCAATACTGTATAGTCACAGTCAGTTTCAAAACTGTATAGTCACAGCCAGTGTCAAAACTGTATATGTCACAGCCAGTGTAAAAACTGTATATGTCACAGTCAGTGTCAAAACTGTATAGTCACAGCCAGTGTCAAAACAGTATAGTCACAGCCAGTGTCAAAACTGCATATGTCACAGCCAGTGTCAAAACTGTATATGTCACAGCCAGTGTCAAAACTGTATATGTCACAGTCAGTGTCAAAACTGTATAGTCACAGCGAGTGTCAAAAGTGTATATGTCACAGCCCGTGTCAAAACTGTATATGTCACAGTCAGTGTCAATACTGTATAGTCACAGTCAGTTTCAAAACTGTATAGTCACAGCCAGTGTCAAAACTGTATATGTCACAGCCAGTGTAAAAATTGTATATGTCACAGCCAGTGTAAAAACTGTATATGTCACAGTCAGTGTCAAAACTGTATAGTCACAGCCAGTGTCAAAACTGTATATGTCACAGCCAGTGTCAAAACTGTATATGTCACAGTCAGTGTCAAAACTGTATAGTCACAGCCAGTGTCAAAACTGTATATGTCACAGCCAGTGTCAAAACTGTATATGTCACAGTCAGTGTCAAAACTGTATATATCACAGTCAGTGTCAAAACTGTATATATCAAAGCCAGTGTCAAAACTGTATAGTCACAGTCAGTGTCAAAACTGTATATGTCACAGTCAGTGTCAAAACTGTATATGTCAAAGTCAGTGTCAAAACTGTATATGTCACAGCCAGCCTCAAAACTGTATAGTCACAGCCAGCGTCAAAACTGTATAGTCACAGTCAGTGTCTAAACTGTATAGTCAAAGCCAGTGTCAAAACTGTATATTTCACAGTCAGTGTCAAAACTGTATATTTCACAGTCAGTGTCAAAACCGTATATATCAAAGCCAGTGTCAAAACTGTATAGTCACAGTCAGTGTCAAAACTGTATATGTCACAGCCAGTGTCAAAACTGTATAGTCACAGTCAGTGTCAAAACTGTATAGTCACAGTCAGTGTCTAAACTGTATAGTCACAGCCAGTGTCTAAACTGTATAGTCACAGTCAGTGTCAAAACTGTATATTTCACAGTCAGTGTCAAAACTGTATATTTCACAGTCAGTGTCAAAACCGTATATATCAAAGCCAGCGTCAAAACTGTATAGTCACAGTCAGTGTCAAAACTGTATATTTATTTATTTATTATTTATTTATTATTTCAATTTATTCCCCGCCCATCTCCCTTGCAAAACTGTATAGTCACAGCCAGTGTCAAAACTGTATAGTCACAGCCCGTTTCAAAACTGTATATGTCACAGTCAGTGTCAAAACTGTATATGTCACAGCCAGTGTCAAAACTGTATATGTCACAGTCAGTGTCAAAACTGTATAGTCACAGCCAGTGTCAAAACTGTATATGTCACAGTCAGTGTCAAAACTGTATAGTCACAGCCAGTGTCAAAACTGTATATGTCAAAGTCAGTGTCAAAACTGTATAGTCACAGCCAGTTTCAAAACTGTATATGTCACAGTCAGTGTCAAAACTGTATATGTCACAGCCAGTGTAAAAACTGTATATGTCACAGTCACTGTCAAAACTGTATAGTCACAGCCTGTGTCAAAACTGTATATGTCACAGCCAGTGTCAAAACTGTATAGTCACAGCCAGTGTCAAAACTGTATAGTCACAGCCAGTGTCAAAACTGCATATGTCACAGCCAGTGTCAAAACTGTATATGTCACAGTCAGTGTCAAAACTGTATAGTCACAGCCAGTGTCAAAAGTGTATATGTCACAGCCCGTGTCAAAACTGTATATGTCACAGTCAGTGTCAATACTGTATAGTCACAGTCAGTTTCAAAACTGTATAGTCACAGCCAGTGTCAAAACTGTATATGTCACAGCCAGTGTAAAAACTGTATATGTCACAGTCAGTGTCAAAACTGTATAGTCACAGCCAGTGTCAAAACAGTATAGTCACAGCCAGTGTCAAAACTGCATATGTCACAGCCAGTGTCAAAACTGTATATGTCACAGCCAGTGTCAAAACTGTATATGTCACAGTCAGTGTCAAAACTGTATAGTCACAGCGAGTGTCAAAAGTGTATATGTCACAGCCCGTGTCAAAACTGTATATGTCACAGTCAGTGTCAATACTGTATAGTCACAGTCAGTTTCAAAACTGTATAGTCACAGCCAGTGTCAAAACTGTATATGTCACAGCCAGTGTAAAAATTGTATATGTCACAGCCAGTGTAAAAACTGTATATGTCACAGTCAGTGTCAAAACTGTATAGTCACAGCCAGTGTCAAAACTGTATATGTCACAGCCAGTGTCAAAACTGTATATGTCACAGTCAGTGTCAAAACTGTATAGTCACAGCCAGTGTCAAAACTGTATATGTCACAGCCAGTGTCAAAACTGTATATGTCACAGTCAGTGTCAAAACTGTATATATCACAGTCAGTGTCAAAACTGTATATATCAAAGCCAGTGTCAAAACTGTATAGTCACAGTCAGTGTCAAAACTGTATATGTCACAGTCAGTGTCAAAACTGTATATGTCAAAGTCAGTGTCAAAACTGTATATGTCACAGCCAGCGTCAAAACTGTATAGTCACAGTCAGTGTCAAAACTGTATAGTCACAGTCAGTGTCTAAACTGTATAGTCACAGCCAGTGTCTAAACTGTATAGTCACAGTCAGTGTCAAAACTGTATATTTCACAGTCAGTGTCAAAACTGTATATTTCACAGTCAGTGTCAAAACCGTATATATCAAAGCCAGTGTCAAAACTGTATAGTCACAGTCAGTGTCAAAACTGTATAGTCACAGCCAGTGTCAAAACTGTATAGTCACAGCCAGTTTCAAAACTGTATATGTCACAGTCAGTGTCAAAACTGTATATGTCACAGCCAGTGTCAAAACTGTATATGTCACAGTCAGTGTCAAAACTGTATAGTCACAGCCAGTGTCAAAACTGTATATGTCACAGTCAGTGTCAAAACTGTATAGTCACAGCCAGTGTCAAAACTGTATATGTCAAAGTCAGTGTCAAAACTGTATAGTCACAGCCAGTTTCAAAACTGTATATGTCACAGTCAGTGTCAAAACTGTATATGTCACAGCCAGTGTAAAAACTGTATATGTCACAGTCACTGTCAAAACTGTATAGTCACAGCCAGTGTCAAAACTGTATATGTCACAGCCAGTGTCAAAACTGTATAGTCACAGCCAGTGTCAAAACTGTATAGTCACAGCCAGTGTCAAAACTGCATATGTCACAGCCAGTGTCAAAACTGTATATTTCACAGTCAGTGTCAAAACTGTATATTTCACAGTCAGTGTCAAAACCGTATATATCAAAGCCAGTGTCAAAACTGTATAGTCACAGTCAGTGTCAAAACTGTATAGTCACAGCCAGTGTCAAAACTGTATAGTCACAGCCAGTTTCAAAACTGTATATGTCACAGTCAGTGTCAAAACTGTATATGTCACAGCCAGTGTCAAAACTGTATATGTCACAGTCAGTGTCAAAACTGTATAGTCACAGCCAGTGTCAAAACTGTATATGTCACAGTCAGTGTCAAAACTGTATAGTCACAGCCAGTGTCAAAACTGTATATGTCAAAGTCAGTGTCAAAACTGTATAGTCACAGCCAGTTTCAAAACTGTATATGTCACAGTCAGTGTCAAAACTGTATATGTCACAGCCAGTGTAAAAACTGTATATGTCACAGTCACTGTCAAAACTGTATAGTCACAGCCTGTGTCAAAACTGTATATGTCACAGCCAGTGTCAAAACTGTATAGTCACAGCCAGTGTCAAAACTGTATAGTCACAGCCAGTGTCAAAACTGCATATGTCACAGCCAGTGTCAAAACTGTATATGTCACAGTCAGTGTCAAAACTGTATAGTCACAGCCAGTGTCAAAAGTGTATATGTCACAGCCCGTGTCAAAACTGTATATGTCACAGTCAGTGTCAATACTGTATAGTCACAGTCAGTTTCAAAACTGTATATGTCACAGCCAGTGTCAAAACTGTATAGTCACAGTCAGTGTCAAAACTGTATAGTCACAGTCAGTGTCTAAACTGTATAGTCACAGCCAGTGTCTAAACTGTATAGTCACAGTCAGTGTCAAAACTGTATATTTCACAGTCAGTGTCAAAACTGTATATTTCACAGTCAGTGTCAAAACCGTATATATCAAAGCCAGTGTCAAAACTGTATAGTCACAGTCAGTGTCAAAACTGTATAGTCACAGCCAGTGTCAAAACTGTATAGTCACAGCCAGTTTCAAAACTGTATATGTCACAGTCAGTGTCAAAACTGTATATGTCACAGCCAGTGTCAAAACTGTATATGTCACAGTCAGTGTCAAAACTGTATAGTCACAGCCAGTGTCAAAACTGTATATGTCACAGTCAGTGTCAAAACTGTATAGTCACAGCCAGTGTCAAAACTGTATATGTCAAAGTCAGTGTCAAAACTGTATAGTCACAGCCAGGTTCAAAACTGTATATGTCACAGTCATTGTCAAAACTGTATATGTCACAGCCAGTGTAAAAACTGTATATGTCACAGTCACTGTCAAAACTGTATAGTCACAGCCAGTGTCAAAACTGTATATGTCACAGCCAGTGTCAAAACTGTATAGTCACAGCCAGTGTCAAAACTGTATAGTCACAGCCAGTGTCAAAACTGCATATGTCACAGCCAGTGTCAAAACTGTATATGTCACAGTCAGTGTCAAAACTGTATAGTCACAGCCAGTGTCAAAAGTGTATATGTCACAGCCCGTGTCAAAACTGTATATGTCAGTCAGTGTCAATACTGTATAGTCACAGTCAGTTTCAAAACTGTATAGTCACAGCCAGTGTCAAAACTGTATATGTCACAGCCAGTGTAAAAACTGTATATGTCACAGTCAGTGTCAAAACTGTATAGTCACAGCCAGTGTCAAAACTGTATAGTCACAGCCAGTGTCAAAACTGCATATGTCACAGCCAGTGTCAAAACTGTATATGTCACAGCCAGTGTCAAAACTGTATATGTCACAGTCAGTGTCAAAACTGTATAGTCACAGCCAGTGTCAAAAGTGTATATGTCACAGCCCGTGTCAAAACTGTATATGTCACAGTCAGTGTCAAAACTGTGTATGTCACAGTCACTGTCAAAACTGTATATGTCACAGCCAGTGTAAAAACTGTATATGTCACAGTCAGTGTCAAAACTGTATAGTCACAGCCAGTGTCAAAACTGTATATGTCACAGTCAGTGTCAAAACTGTATAGTCACAGCCAGTGTCAAAACTGTATATGTCAAAGTTAGTGTCAAAACTGTATAGTCACAGCCAGTGTCAAAACTGTATAGTCACAGCCAGTTTCAAAACTGTATATGTCACAGCCAGTGTAAAAACTGTATATGTCACAGTCAGTGTCAAAACTGTATAGTCACAGCCAGTGTCAAAACTGTATATGTCACAGTCAATGTCAAAACTGTATATGTCAAAGTCAGTGTCAAAACTGTATATGTCACAGCCAGTGTCAAAACTGTATATTTCACAGCCAGTGTCAAAACTGTATAGTCACAGTCAGTGTCAAAACTGTATATGTCACAGTCAGTGTCAAAACTGTATATGTCAAAGTCAGTGTCAAAACTGTATATGTCACAGCCAGTGTCAAAACTGTATAGTCACAGTCAGTGTCAAAACTGTATAGTCACAGTCAGTGTCTAAACTGTATAGTCACAGCCAGTGTCTAAACTGTATAGTCACAGTCAGTGTCAAAACTGTATATTTCATAGTCAGTGTCAAAACTGTATATTTCACAGTCAGTGTCAAAACCGTATATATCAAAGCCAGTGTCAAAACTGTATAGTCACAGTCAGTGTCAAAACTGTATAGTCACAGCCAGTGTCAAAACTGTATAGTCACAGCCAGTTTCAAAACTGTATATGTCACAGTCAGTGTCAAAACTGTATATGTCACAGCCAGTGTCAAAACTGTATATGTCACAGTCAGTGTCAAAACTGTATAGTCACAGCCAGTGTCAAAACTGTATATGTCACAGTCAGTGTCAAAACTGTATAGTCACAGCCAGTGTCAAAACTGTATATGTCAAAGTCAGTGTCAAAACTGTATAGTCACAGCCAGTTTCAAAACTGTATATGTCACAGTCAGTGTCAAAACTGTATATGTCACAGCCAGTGTAAAAACTGTATATGTCACAGTCACTGTCAAAACTGTATAGTCACAGCCTGTGTCAAAACTGTATATGTCACAGCCAGTGTCAAAACTGTATAGTCACAGCCAGTGTCAAAACTGTATAGTCACAGCCAGTGTCAAAACTGCATATGTCACAGCCAGTGTCAAAACTGTATATGTCACAGTCAGTGTCAAAACTGTATAGTCACAGCCAGTGTCAAAAGTGTATATGTCACAGCCCGTGTCAAAACTGTATATGTCACAGTCAGTGTCAATACTGTATAGTCACAGTCAGTTTCAAAACTGTATAGTCACAGCCAGTGTCAAAACTGTATATGTCACAGCCAGTGTAAAAACTGTATATGTCACAGTCAGTGTCAAAACTGTATAGTCACAGCCAGTGTCAAAACAGTATAGTCACAGCCAGTGTCAAAACTGCATATGTCACAGCCAGTGTCAAAACTGTATATGTCACAGCCAGTGTCAAAACTGTATATGTCACAGTCAGTGTCAAAACTGTATAGTCACAGCGAGTGTCAAAAGTGTATATGTCACAGCCCGTGTCAAAACTGTATATGTCACAGTCAGTGTCAATACTGTATAGTCACAGTCAGTTTCAAAACTGTATAGTCACAGCCAGTGTCAAAACTGTATATGTCACAGCCAGTGTAAAAATTGTATATGTCACAGCCAGTGTAAAAACTGTATATGTCACAGTCAGTGTCAAAACTGTATAGTCACAGCCAGTGTCAAAACTGTATATGTCACAGCCAGTGTCAAAACTGTATATGTCACAGTCAGTGTCAAAACTGTATAGTCACAGCCAGTGTCAAAACTGTATATGTCAAAGTCAGTGTCAAAACTGTATAGTCACAGCCAGTTTCAAAACTGTATATGTCACAGTCAGTGTCAAAACTGTATATGTCACAGCCAGTGTAAAAACTGTATATGTCACAGTCACTGTCAAAACTGTATAGTCACAGCCTGTGTCAAAACTGTATATGTCACAGCCAGTGTCAAAACTGTATAGTCACAGCCAGTGTCAAAACTGTATAGTCACAGCCAGTGTCAAAACTGCATATGTCACAGCCAGTGTCAAAACTGTATATGTCACAGTCAGTGTCAAAACTGTATAGTCACAGCCAGTGTCAAAAGTGTATATGTCACAGCCCGTGTCAAAACTGTATATGTCACAGTCAGTGTCAATACTGTATAGTCACAGTCAGTTTCAAAACTGTATATGTCACAGCCAGTGTCAAAACTGTATAGTCACAGTCAGTGTCAAAACTGTATAGTCACAGTCAGTGTCTAAACTGTATAGTCACAGCCAGTGTCTAAACTGTATAGTCACAGTCAGTGTCAAAACTGTATATTTCACAGTCAGTGTCAAAACTGTATATTTCACAGTCAGTGTCAAAACCGTATATATCAAAGCCAGTGTCAAAACTGTATAGTCACAGTCAGTGTCAAAACTGTATAGTCACAGCCAGTGTCAAAACTGTATAGTCACAGCCAGTTTCAAAACTGTATATGTCACAGTCAGTGTCAAAACTGTATATGTCACAGTCAGTGTCAAAACTGTATAGTCACAGCCAGTGTCAAAACTGTATATGTCACAGTCAGTGTCAAAACTGTATAGTCACAGCCAGTGTCAAAACTGTATATGTCAAAGTCAGTGTCAAAACTGTATAGTCACAGCCAGTTTCAAAACTGTATATGTCACAGTCAGTGTCAAAACTGTATATGTCACAGCCAGTGTAAAAACTGTATATGTCACAGTCACTGTCAAAACTGTATAGTCACAGCCAGTGTCAAAACTGTATATGTCACAGCCAGTGTCAAAACTGTATAGTCACAGCCAGTGTCAAAACTGTATAGTCACAGCCAGTGTCAAAACTGCATATGTCACAGCCAGTGTCAAAACTGTATATTTCACAGTCAGTGTCAAAACTGTATATTTCACAGTCAGTGTCAAAACCGTATATATCAAAGCCAGTGTCAAAACTGTATAGTCACAGTCAGTGTCAAAACTGTATAGTCACAGCCAGTGTCAAAACTGTATAGTCACAGCCAGTTTCAAAACTGTATATGTCACAGTCAGTGTCAAAACTGTATATGTCACAGCCAGTGTCAAAACTGTATATGTCACAGTCAGTGTCAAAACTGTATAGTCACAGCCAGTGTCAAAACTGTATATGTCACAGTCAGTGTCAAAACTGTATAGTCACAGCCAGTGTCAAAACTGTATATGTCAAAGTCAGTGTCAAAACTGTATAGTCACAGCCAGTTTCAAAACTGTATATGTCACAGTCAGTGTCAAAACTGTATATGTCACAGCCAGTGTAAAAACTGTATATGTCACAGTCACTGTCAAAACTGTATAGTCACAGCCTGTGTCAAAACTGTATATGTCACAGCCAGTGTCAAAACTGTATAGTCACAGCCAGTGTCAAAACTGTATAGTCACAGCCAGTGTCAAAACTGCATATGTCACAGCCAGTGTCAAAACTGTATATGTCACAGTCAGTGTCAAAACTGTATAGTCACAGCCAGTGTCAAAAGTGTATATGTCACAGCCCGTGTCAAAACTGTATATGTCACAGTCAGTGTCAATACTGTATAGTCACAGTCAGTTTCAAAACTGTATATGTCACAGCCAGTGTCAAAACTGTATAGTCACAGTCAGTGTCAAAACTGTATAGTCACAGTCAGTGTCTAAACTGTATAGTCACAGCCAGTGTCTAAACTGTATAGTCACAGTCAGTGTCAAAACTGTATATTTCACAGTCAGTGTCAAAACTGTATATTTCACAGTCAGTGTCAAAACCGTATATATCAAAGCCAGTGTCAAAACTGTATAGTCACAGTCAGTGTCAAAACTGTATAGTCACAGCCAGTGTCAAAACTGTATAGTCACAGCCAGTTTCAAAACTGTATATGTCACAGTCAGTGTCAAAACTGTATATGTCACAGCCAGTGTCAAAACTGTATATGTCACAGTCAGTGTCAAAACTGTATAGTCACAGCCAGTGTCAAAACTGTATATGTCACAGTCAGTGTCAAAACTGTATAGTCACAGCCAGTGTCAAAACTGTATATGTCAAAGTCAGTGTCAAAACTGTATAGTCACAGCCAGTTTCAAAACTGTATATGTCACAGTCATTGTCAAAACTGTATATGTCACAGCCAGTGTAAAAACTGTATATGTCACAGTCACTGTCAAAACTGTATAGTCACAGCCAGTGTCAAAACTGTATATGTCACAGCCAGTGTCAAAACTGTATAGTCACAGCCAGTGTCAAAACTGTATAGTCACAGCCAGTGTCAAAACTGCATATGTCACAGCCAGTGTCAAAACTGTATATGTCACAGTCAGTGTCAAAACTGTATAGTCACAGCCAGTGTCAAAAGTGTATATGTCACAGCCCATGTCAAAACTGTATATGTCAGTCAGTGTCAATACTGTATAGTCACAGTCAGTTTCAAAACTGTATAGTCACAGCCAGTGTCAAAACTGTATATGTCACAGCCAGTGTAAAAACTGTATATGTCACAGTCAGTGTCAAAACTGTATAGTCACAGCCAGTGTCAAAACTGTATAGTCACAGCCAGTGTCAAAACTGCATATGTCACAGCCAGTGTCAAAACTGTATATGTCACAGCCAGTGTCAAAACTGTATATGTCACAGTCAGTGTCAAAACTGTATAGTCACAGCCAGTGTCAAAAGTGTATATGTCACAGCCCGTGTCAAAACTGTATATGTCACAGTCAGTGTCAAAACTGTGTATGTCACAGTCACTGTCAAAACTGTATATGTCACAGCCAGTGTAAAAACTGTATATGTCACAGTCAGTGTCAAAACTGTATAGTCACAGCCAGTGTCAAAACTGTATATGTCACAGTCAGTGTCAAAACTGTATAGTCACAGCCAGTGTCAAAACTGTATATGTCAAAGTTAGTGTCAAAACTGTATAGTCACAGCCAGTGTCAAAACTGTATAGTCACAGCCAGTTTCAAAACTGTATATGTCACAGCCAGTGTAAAAACTGTATATGTCACAGTCAGTGTCAAAACTGTATAGTCACAGCCAGTGTCAAAACTGTATATGTCACAGTCAATGTCAAAACTGTATATGTCAAAGTCAGTGTCAAAACTGTATATGTCACAGCCAGTGTCAAAACTGTATATTTCACAGCCAGTGTCAAAACTGTATAGTCACAGTCAGTGTCAAAACTGTATATGTCACAGTCAGTGTCAAAACTGTATATGTCAAAGTCAGTGTCAAAACTGTATATGTCACAGCCAGTGTCAAAACTGTATAGTCACAGTCAGTGTCAAAACTGTATAGTCACAGTCAGTGTCTAAACTGTATAGTCACAGCCAGTGTCTAAACTGTATAGTCACAGTCAGTGTCAAAACTGTATATTTCACAGTCAGTGTCAAAACTGTATATTTCACAGTCAGTGTCAAAACCGTATATATCAAAGCCAGTGTCAAAACTGTATAGTCACAGTCAGTGTCAAAACTGTATAGTCACAGCCAGTGTCAAAACTGTATAGTCACAGCCAGTTTCAAAACTGTATATGTCACAGTCAGTGTCAAAACTGTATATGTCACAGCCAGTGTCAAAACTGTATATGTCACAGTCAGTGTCAAAACTGTATAGTCACAGCCAGTGTCAAAACTGTATATGTCACAGTCAGTGTCAAAACTGTATAGTCACAGCCAGTGTCAAAACTGTATATGTCAAAGTCAGTGTCAAAACTGTATAGTCACAGCCAGTTTCAAAACTGTATATGTCACAGTCAGTGTCAAAACTGTATATGTCACAGCCAGTGTAAAAACTGTATATGTCACAGTCACTGTCAAAACTGTATAGTCACAGCCTGTGTCAAAACTGTATATGTCACAGCCAGTGTCAAAACTGTATAGTCACAGCCAGTGTCAAAACTGTATAGTCACAGCCAGTGTCAAAACTGCATATGTCACAGCCAGTGTCAAAACTGTATATGTCACAGTCAGTGTCAAAACTGTATAGTCACAGCCAGTGTCAAAAGTGTATATGTCACAGCCCGTGTCAAAACTGTATATGTCACAGTCAGTGTCAATACTGTATAGTCACAGTCAGTTTCAAAACTGTATAGTCACAGCCAGTGTCAAAACTGTATATGTCACAGCCAGTGTAAAAACTGTATATGTCACAGTCAGTGTCAAAACTGTATAGTCACAGCCAGTGTCAAAACAGTATAGTCACAGCCAGTGTCAAAACTGCATATGTCACAGCCAGTGTCAAAACTGTATATGTCACAGCCAGTGTCAAAACTGTATATGTCACAGTCAGTGTCAAAACTGTATAGTCACAGCGAGTGTCAAAAGTGTATATGTCACAGCCCGTGTCAAAACTGTATATGTCACAGTCAGTGTCAATACTGTATAGTCACAGTCAGTTTCAAAACTGTATAGTCACAGCCAGTGTCAAAACTGTATATGTCACAGCCAGTGTAAAAATTGTATATGTCACAGCCAGTGTAAAAACTGTATATGTCACAGTCAGTGTCAAAACTGTATAGTCACAGCCAGTGTCAAAACTGTATATGTCACAGCCAGTGTCAAAACTGTATATGTCACAGTCAGTGTCAAAACTGTATAGTCACAGCCAGTGTCAAAACTGTATATGTCAAAGTCAGTGTCAAAACTGTATAGTCACAGCCAGTTTCAAAACTGTATATGTCACAGTCAGTGTCAAAACTGTATATGTCACAGCCAGTGTAAAAACTGTATATGTCACAGTCACTGTCAAAACTGTATAGTCACAGCCTGTGTCAAAACTGTATATGTCACAGCCAGTGTCAAAACTGTATAGTCACAGCCAGTGTCAAAACTGTATAGTCACAGCCAGTGTCAAAACTGCATATGTCACAGCCAGTGTCAAAACTGTATATGTCACAGTCAGTGTCAAAACTGTATAGTCACAGCCAGTGTCAAAAGTGTATATGTCACAGCCCGTGTCAAAACTGTATATGTCACAGTCAGTGTCAATACTGTATAGTCACAGTCAGTTTCAAAACTGTATATGTCACAGCCAGTGTCAAAACTGTATAGTCACAGTCAGTGTCAAAACTGTATAGTCACAGTCAGTGTCTAAACTGTATAGTCACAGCCAGTGTCTAAACTGTATAGTCACAGTCAGTGTCAAAACTGTATATTTCACAGTCAGTGTCAAAACTGTATATTTCACAGTCAGTGTCAAAACCGTATATATCAAAGCCAGTGTCAAAACTGTATAGTCACAGTCAGTGTCAAAACTGTATAGTCACAGCCAGTGTCAAAACTGTATAGTCACAGCCAGTTTCAAAACTGTATATGTCACAGTCAGTGTCAAAACTGTATATGTCACAGCCAGTGTCAAAACTGTATATGTCACAGTCAGTGTCAAAACTGTATAGTCACAGCCAGTGTCAAAACTGTATATGTCACAGTCAGTGTCAAAACTGTATAGTCACAGCCAGTGTCAAAACTGTATATGTCAAAGTCAGTGTCAAAACTGTATAGTCACAGCCAGTTTCAAAACTGTATATGTCACAGTCAGTGTCAAAACTGTATATGTCACAGCCAGTGTAAAAACTGTATATGTCACAGTCACTGTCAAAACTGTATAGTCACAGCCAGTGTCAAAACTGTATATGTCACAGCCAGTGTCAAAACTGTATAGTCACAGCCAGTGTCAAAACTGTATAGTCACAGCCAGTGTCAAAACTGCATATGTCACAGCCAGTGTCAAAACTGTATATGTCACAGTCAGTGTCAAAACTGTATAGTCACAGCCAGTGTCAAAAGTGTATATGTCACAGCCCGTGTCAAAACTGTATATGTCAGTCAGTGTCAATACTGTATAGTCACAGTCAGTTTCAAAACTGTATAGTCACAGCCAGTGTCAAAACTGTATATGTCACAGCCAGTGTAAAAACTGTATATGTCACAGTCAGTGTCAAAACTGTATAGTCACAGCCAGTGTCAAAACTGTATAGTCACAGCCAGTGTCAAAACTGCATATGTCACAGCCAGTGTCAAAACTGTATATGTCACAGCCAGTGTCAAAACTGTATATGTCACAGTCAGTGTCAAAACTGTATAGTCACAGCCAGTGTCAAAAGTGTATATGTCACAGCCCGTGTCAAAACTGTATATGTCACAGTCAGTGTCAAAACTGTGTATGTCACAGTCACTGTCAAAACTGTATATGTCACAGCCAGTGTAAAAACTGTATATGTCACAGTCAGTGTCAAAACTGTATATGTCACAGCCAGTGTCAAAACTGTATATGTCACAGTCAGTGTCAAAACTGTATAGTCACAGCCAGTGTCAAAACTGTATATGTCAAAGTTAGTGTCAAAACTGTATAGTCACAGCCAGTGTCAAAACTGTATAGTCACAGCCAGTTTCAAAACTGTATATGTCACAGCCAGTGTAAAAACTGTATATGTCACAGTCAGTGTCAAAACTGTATAGTCACAGCCAGTGTCAAAACTGTATATGTCACAGTCAATGTCAAAACTGTATATGTCAAAGTCAGTGTCAAAACTGTATATGTCACAGCCAGTGTCAAAACTGTATATTTCACAGCCAGTGTCAAAACTGTATAGTCACAGTCAGTGTCAAAACTGTATATGTCACAGTCAGTGTCAAAACTGTATATGTCAAAGTCAGTGTCAAAACTGTATATGTCACAGCCAGTGTCAAAACTGTATAGTCACAGTCAGTGTCAAAACTGTATAGTCACAGTCAGTGTCTAAACTGTATAGTCACAGCCAGTGTCTAAACTGTATAGTCACAGTCAGTGTCAAAACTGTATATTTCACAGTCAGTGTCAAAACTGTATATTTCACAGTCAGTGTCAAAACCGTATATATCAAAGCCAGTGTCAAAACTGTATAGTCACAGTCAGTGTCAAAACTGTATAGTCACAGCCAGTGTCAAAACTGTATAGTCACAGCCAGTTTCAAAACTGTATATGTCACAGTCAGTGTCAAAACTGTATATGTCACAGCCAGTGTCAAAACTGTATATGTCACAGTCAGTGTCAAAACTGTATAGTCACAGCCAGTGTCAAAACTGTATATGTCACAGTCAGTGTCAAAACTGTATAGTCACAGCCAGTGTCAAAACTGTATATGTCAAAGTCAGTGTCAAAACTGTATAGTCACAGCCAGTTTCAAAACTGTATATGTCACAGTCAGTGTCAAAACTGTATATGTCACAGCCAGTGTAAAAACTGTATATGTCACAGTCACTGTCAAAACTGTATAGTCACAGCCTGTGTCAAAACTGTATATGTCACAGCCAGTGTCAAAACTGTATAGTCACAGCCAGTGTCAAAACTGTATAGTCACAGCCAGTGTCAAAACTGCATATGTCACAGCCAGTGTCAAAACTGTATATGTCACAGTCAGTGTCAAAACTGTATAGTCACAGCCAGTGTCAAAAGTGTATATGTCACAGCCCGTGTCAAAACTGTATATGTCACAGTCAGTGTCAATACTGTATAGTCACAGTCAGTTTCAAAACTGTATAGTCACAGCCAGTGTCAAAACTGTATATGTCACAGCCAGTGTAAAAACTGTATATGTCACAGTCAGTGTCAAAACTGTATAGTCACAGCCAGTGTCAAAACAGTATAGTCACAGCCAGTGTCAAAACTGCATATGTCACAGCCAGTGTCAAAACTGTATATGTCACAGCCAGTGTCAAAACTGTATATGTCACAGTCAGTGTCAAAACTGTATAGTCACAGCGAGTGTCAAAAGTGTATATGTCACAGCCCGTGTCAAAACTGTATATGTCACAGTCAGTGTCAATACTGTATAGTCACAGTCAGTTTCAAAACTGTATAGTCACAGCCAGTGTCAAAAATGTATATGTCACAGCCAGTGTAAAAATTGTATATGTCACAGCCAGTGTAAAAACTGTATATGTCACAGTCAGTGTCAAAACTGTATAGTCACAGCCAGTGTCAAAACTGTATATGTCACAGCCAGTGTCAAAACTGTATATGTCACAGTCAGTGTCAAAACTGTATAGTCACAGCCAGTGTCAAAACTGTATATGTCACAGACAGTGTCAAAACTCTATATGTCACAGTCAGTGTCAAAACTGTATATATCACAGTCAGTGTCAAAACTGTATATATCAAAGCCAGTGTCAAAACTGTATAGTCACAGTCAGTGTCAAAACTGTATATGTCACAGTCAGTGTCAAAACTGTATATGTCAAAGTCAGTGTCAAAACTGTATATGTCACAGCCAGCGTCAAAACTGTATAGTCACAGTCAGTGTCAAAACTGTATAGTCACAGTCAGTGTCTAAACTGTATAGTCAAAGCCAGTGTCTAAACTGTATAGTCACAGTCAGTGTCAAAACTGTATATTTCACAGTCAGTGTCAAAACTGTATATTTCACAGTCAGTGTCAAAACCGTATATATCAAAGCCAGTGTCAAAACTGTATAGTCACAGTCAGTGTCAAAACTGTATATGTCACAGCCAGTGTCAAAACTGTATAGTCACAGTCAGTGTCAAAACTGTATAGTCACAGTCAGTGTCTAAACTGTATAGTCACAGCCAGTGTCTAAACTGTATAGTCACAGTCAGTGTCAAAACTGTATATTTCACAGTCAGTGTCAAAACTGTATATTTCACAGTCAGTGTCAAAACCGTATATATCAAAGCCAGTGTCAAAACTGTATAGTCACAGTCAGTGTCAAAACTGTATAGTCACAGCCAGTGTCAAAACTGTATAGTCACAGCCCGTTTCAAAACTGTATATGTCACAGTCAGTGTCAAAACTGTATATGTCACAGCCAGTGTCAAAACTGTATATGTCACAGTCAGTGTCAAAACTGTATAGTCACAGCCAGTGTCAAAACTGTATATGTCACAGTCAGTGTCAAAACTGTATAGTCACAGCCAGTGTCAAAACTGTATATGTCAAAGTCAGTGTCAAAACTGTATAGTCACAGCCAGTTTCAAAACTGTATATGTCACAGTCAGTGTCAAAACTGTATATGTCACAGCCAGTGTAAAAACTGTATATGTCACAGTCACTGTCAAAACTGTATAGTCACAGCCTGTGTCAAAACTGTATATCTCACAGCCAGTGTCAAAACTGTATAGTCACAGCCAGTGTCAAAACTGTATAGTCACAGCCAGTGTCAAAACTGCATATGTCACAGCCAGTGTCAAAACTGTATATGTCACAGTCAGTGTCAAAACTGTATAGTCACAGCCAGTGTCAAAAGTGTATATGTCACAGCCCGTGTCAAAACTGTATATGTCACAGTCAGTGTCAATACTGTATAGTCACAGTCAGTTTCAAAACTGTATAGTCACAGCCAGTGTCAAAACTGTATATGTCACAGCCAGTGTAAAAACTGTATATGTCACAGTCAGTGTCAAAACTGTATAGTCACAGCCAGTGTCAAAACAGTATAGTCACAGCCAGTGTCAAAACTGCATATGTCACAGCCAGTGTCAAAACTGTATATGTCACAGCCAGTGTCAAAACTGTATATGTCACAGTCAGTGTCAAAACTGTATAGTCACAGCGAGTGTCAAAAGTGTATATGTCACAGCCCGTGTCAAAACTGTATATGTCACAGTCAGTGTCAATACTGTATAGTCACAGTCAGTTTCAAAACTGTATAGTCACAGCCAGTGTCAAAACTGTATATGTCACAGCCAGTGTAAAAATTGTATATGTCACAGCCAGTGTAAAAACTGTATATGTCACAGTCAGTGTCAAAACTGTATAGTCACAGCCAGTGTCAAAACTGTATATGTCACAGCCAGTGTCAAAACTGTATATGTCACAGTCAGTGTCAAAACTGTATAGTCACAGCCAGTGTCAAAACTGTATATGTCACAGCCAGTGTCAAAACTGTATATGTCACAGTCAGTGTCAAAACTGTATATATCACAGTCAGTGTCAAAACTGTATATATCAAAGCCAGTGTCAAAACTGTATAGTCACAGTCAGTGTCAAAACTGTATATGTCACAGTCAGTGTCAAAACTGTATATGTCAAAGCCAGTGTCAAAACTGTATATGTCACAGCCAGCGTCAAAACTGTATAGTCACAGTCAGTGTCAAAACTGTATAGTCACAGTCAGTGTCTAAACTGTATAGTCACAGCCAGTGTCTAAACTGTATAGTCACAGTCAGTGTCAAAACTGTATATTTCACAGTCAGTGTCAAAACTGTATATTTCACAGTCAGTGTCAAAACCGTATATATCAAAGCCAGTGTCAAAACTGTATAGTCACAGTCAGTGTCAAAACTGTATAGTCACAGCCAGTGTCAAAACTGTATAGTCACAGCCAGTTTCAAAACTGTATATGTCACAGTCAGTGTCAAAACTGTATATGTCACAGCCAGTGTCAAAACTGTATATGTCACAGTCAGTGTCAAAACTGTATAGTCACAGCCAGTGTCAAAACTGTATATGTCACAGTCAGTGTCAAAACTGTATAGTCACAGCCAGTGTCAAAACTGTATATGTCAAAGTCAGTGTCAAAACTGTATAGTCACAGCCAGTTTCAAAACTGTATATGTCACAGTCAGTGTCAAAACTGTATATGTCACAGCCAGTGTAAAAACTGTATATGTCACAGTCACTGTCAAAACTGTATAGTCACAGCCAGTGTCAAAACTGTATATGTCACAGCCAGTGTCAAAACTGTATAGTCACAGCCAGTGTCAAAACTGTATAGTCACAGCCAGTGTCAAAACTGCATATGTCACAGCCAGTGTCAAAACTGTATATTTCACAGTCAGTGTCAAAACTGTATATTTCACAGTCAGTGTCAAAACCGTATATATCAAAGCCAGTGTCAAAACTGTATAGTCACAGTCAGTGTCAAAACTGTATAGTCACAGCCAGTGTCAAAACTGTATAGTCACAGCCAGTTTCAAAACTGTATATGTCACAGTCAGTGTCAAAACTGTATATGTCACAGCCAGTGTCAAAACTGTATATGTCACAGTCAGTGTCAAAACTGTATAGTCACAGCCAGTGTCAAAACTGTATATGTCACAGTCAGTGTCAAAACTGTATAGTCACAGCCAGTGTCAAAACTGTATATGTCAAAGTCAGTGTCAAAACTGTATAGTCACAGCCAGTTTCAAAACTGTATATGTCACAGTCAGTGTCAAAACTGTATATGTCACAGCCAGTGTAAAAACTGTATATGTCACAGTCACTGTCAAAACTGTATAGTCACAGCCTGTGTCAAAACTGTATATGTCACAGCCAGTGTCAAAACTGTATAGTCACAGCCAGTGTCAAAACTGTATAGTCACAGCCAGTGTCAAAACTGCATATGTCACAGCCAGTGTCAAAACTGTATATGTCACAGTCAGTGTCAAAACTGTATAGTCACAGCCAGTGTCAAAAGTGTATATGTCACAGCCCGTGTCAAAACTGTATATGTCACAGTCAGTGTCAATACTGTATAGTCACAGTCAGTTTCAAAACTGTATAGTCACAGCCAGTGTCAAAACTGTATATGTCACAGCCAGTGTAAAAACTGTATATGTCACAGTCAGTGTCAAAACTGTATAGTCACAGCCAGTGTCAAAACTGTATAGTCACAGCCAGTGTCAAAACTGCATATGTCACAGCCAGTGTCAAAACTGTATATGTCACAGCCAGTGTCAAAACTGTATATGTCACAGTCAGTGTCAAAACTGTATAGTCACAGCCAGTGTCAAAAGTGTATATGTCACAGCCCGTGTCAAAACTGTATATGTCACAGTCAGTGTCAATACTGTATAGTCACAGTCAGTTTCAAAACTGTATAGTCACAGCCAGTGTCAAAACTGTATATGTCACAGCCAGTGTAAAAATTGTATATGTCACAGCCAGTGTAAAAACTGTATATGTCACAGTCAGTGTCAAAACTGTATAGTCACAGCCAGTGTCAAAACTGTATATGTCACAGCCAGTGTCAAAACTGTATATGTCACAGTCAGTGTCAAAACTGTATAGTCACAGCCAGTGTCAAAACTGTATATGTCACAGCCAGTGTCAAAACTGTATATGTCACAGTCAGTGTCAAAACTGTATATATCAAAGCCAGTGTCAAAACTGTATAGTCACAGTCAGTGTCAAAACTGTATATGTCACAGTCAGTGTCAAAACTGTATATGTCAAAGTCAGTGTCAAAACTGTATATGTCACAGCCAGTGTCAAAACTGTATAGTCACAGTCAGTGTCAAAACTGTATAGTCACAGTCAGTGTCTAAACTGTATAGTCACAGCCAGTGTCTAAACTGTATAGTCACAGTCAGTGTCAAAACTGTATATTTCACAGTCAGTGTCAAAACCGTATATATCAAAGCCAGTGTCAAAACTGTATAGTCACAGCCAGTGTCAAAACTGTATAGTCACAGCCAGTTTCAAAACTGTATATGTCACAGTCAGTGTCAAAACTGTATATGTCACAGCCAGTGTCAAAACTGTATATGTCACAGTCAGTGTCAAAACTGTATAGTCACAGCCAGTGTCAAAACTGTATATGTCACAGTCAGTGTCAAAACTGTATAGTCACAGCCAGTGTCAAAACTGTATATGTCAAAGTCAGTGTCAAAACTGTATAGTCACAGCCAGTTTCAAAACTGTATATGTCACAGTCAGTGTCAAAACTGTATATGTCACAGTCAGTGTCAAAACTGTATAGTCACAGCCAGTGTCAAAACTGTATATGTCACAGTCAGTGTCAAAACTGTATAGTCACAGCCAGTGTCAAAACTGTATATGTCAAAGTCAGTGTCAAAACTGTATAGTCACAGCCAGTTTCAAAACTGTATATGTCACAGTCAGTGTCAAAACTGTATATGTCACAGCCAGTGTAAAAACTGTATATGTCACAGTCACTGTCAAAACTGTATAGTCACAGCCTGTGTCAAAACTGTATATGTCACAGCCAGTGTCAAAACTGTATAGTCACAGCCAGTGTCAAAACTGTATAGTCACAGCCAGTGTCAAAACTGCATATGTCACAGCCAGTGTCAAAACTGTATATGTCACAGTCAGTGTCAAAACTGTATAGTCACAGCCAGTGTCAAAAGTGTATATGTCACAGCCCGTGTCAAAACTGTATATGTCACAGTCAGTGTCAATACTGTATAGTCACAGTCAGTTTCAAAACTGTATAGTCACAGCCAGTGTCAAAACTGTATATGTCACAGCCAGTGTAAAAACTGTATATGTCACAGTCAGTGTCAAAACTGTATAGTCACAGCCAGTGTCAAAACTGTATAGTCACAGCCAGTGTCAAAACTGCATATGTCACAGCCAGTGTCAAAACTGTATATGTCACAGCCAGTGTCAAAACTGTATATGTCACAGTCAGTGTCAAAACTGTATAGTCACAGCCAGTGTCAAAAGTGTATATGTCACAGCCCATGTCAAAACTGTATATGTCACAGTCAGTGTCAATACTGTATAGTCACAGTCAGTTTCAAAACTGTATAGTCACAGCCAGTGTCAAAACTGTATATGTCACAGCCAGTGTAAAAATTGTATATGTCACAGCCAGTGTAAAAACTGTATATGTCACAGTCAGTGTCAAAACTGTATAGTCACAGCCAGTGTCAAAACTGTATATGTCACAGCCAGTGTCAAAACTGTATATGTCACAGTCAGTGTCAAAACTGTATAGTCACAGCCAGTGTCAAAACTGTATATGTCACAGCCAGTGTCAAAACTGTATATGTCACAGTCAGTGTCAAAACTGTATATATCACAGTCAGTGTCAAAACTGTATATATCAAAGCCAGTGTCAAAACTGTATAGTCACAGTCAGTGTCAAAACTGTATATGTCACAGTCAGTGTCAAAACTGTATATGTCAAAGTCAGTGTCAAAACTGTATATGTCACAGCCAGTGTCAAAACTGTATAGTCACAGTCAGTGTCAAAACTGTATAGTCACAGTCAGTGTCTAAACTGTATAGTCACAGCCAGTGTCTAAACTGTATAGTCACAGTCAGTGTCAAAACTGTATATTTCACAGTCAGTGTCAAAACTGTATATTTCACAGTCAGTGTCAAAACCGTATATATCAAAGCCAGTGTCAAAACTGTATAGTCACAGTCAGTGTCAAAACTGTATAGTCACAGCCAGTGTCAAAACTGTATAGTCACAGCCAGTTTCAAAACTGTATATGTCACAGTCAGTGTCAAAACTGTATATGTCACAGCCAGTGTCAAAACTGTATATGTCACAGTCAGTGTCAAAACTGTATAGTCACAGCCAGTGTCAAAACTGTATATGTCACAGTCAGTGTCAAAACTGTATAGTCACAGCCAGTGTCAAAACTGTATATGTCAAAGTCAGTGTCAAAACTGTATAGTCACAGCCAGTTTCAAAACTGTATATGTCACAGTCAGTGTCAAAACTGTATATGTCACAGCCAGTGTAAAAACTGTATATGTCACAGTCACTGTCAAAACTGTATAGTCACAGCCAGTGTCAAAACTGTATATGTCACAGCCAGTGTCAAAACTGTATAGTCACAGCCAGTGTCAAAACTGTATAGTCACAGCCAGTGTCAAAACTGCATATGTCACAGCCAGTGTCAAAACTGTATATGTCACAGTCAGTGTCAAAACTGTATAGTCACAGCCAGTGTCAAAAGTGTATATGTCACAGCCCGTGTCAAAACTGTATATGTCAGTCAGTGTCAATACTGTATAGTCACAGTCAGTTTCAAAACTGTATAGTCACAGCCAGTGTCAAAACTGTATATGTCACAGCCAGTGTAAAAACTGTATATGTCACAGTCAGTGTCAAAACTGTATAGTCACAGCCAGTGTCAAAACTGTATAGTCACAGCCAGTGTCAAAACTGCATATGTCACAGCCAGTGTCAAAACTGTATATGTCACAGCCAGTGTCAAAACTGTATATGTCACAGTCAGTGTCAAAACTGTATAGTCACAGCCAGTGTCAAAAGTGTATATGTCACAGCCCGTGTCAAAACTGTATATGTCACAGTCAGTGTCAAAACTGTGTATGTCACAGTCACTGTCAAAACTGTATATGTCACAGCCAGTGTAAAAACTGTATATGTCACAGTCAGTGTCAAAACTGTATAGTCACAGCCAGTGTCAAAACTGTATATGTCACAGTCAGTGTCAAAACTGTATAGTCACAGCCAGTGTCAAAACTGTATATGTCAAAGTTAGTGTCAAAACTGTATAGTCACAGCCAGTGTCAAAACTGTATAGTCACAGCCAGTTTCAAAACTGTATATGTCACAGCCAGTGTAAAAACTGTATATGTCACAGTCAGTGTCAAAACTGTATAGTCACAGCCAGTGTCAAAACTGTATATGTCACAGTCAATGTCAAAACTGTATATGTCAAAGTCAGTGTCAAAACTGTATATGTCACAGCCAGTGTCAAAACTGTATATTTCACAGCCAGTGTCAAAACTGTATAGTCACAGTCAGTGTCAAAACTGTATATGTCACAGTCAGTGTCAAAACTGTATATGTCACAGCCAGTGTCAAAACTGTATAGTCACAGTCAGTGTCAAAACTGTATAGTCACAGTCAGTGTCTAAACTGTATAGTCACAGCCAGTGTCTAAACTGTATAGTCACAGTCAGTGTCAAAACTGTATATTTCACAGTCAGTGTCAAAACTGTATATTTCACAGTCAGTGTCAAAACCGTATATATCAAAGCCAGTGTCAAAACTGTATAGTCACAGTCAGTGTCAAAACTGTATAGTCACAGCCAGTGTCAAAACTGTATAGTCACAGCCAGTTTCAAAACTGTATATGTCACAGTCAGTGTCAAAACTGTATATGTCACAGCCAGTGTCAAAACTGTATATGTCACAGTCAGTGTCAAAACTGTATAGTCACAGCCAGTGTCAAAACTGTATATGTCACAGTCAGTGTCAAAACTGTATAGTCACAGCCAGTGTCAAAACTGTATATGTCAAAGTCAGTGTCAAAACTGTATAGTCACAGCCAGTTTCAAAACTGTATATGTCACAGTCAGTGTCAAAACTGTATATGTCACAGCCAGTGTAAAAACTGTATATGTCACAGTCACTGTCAAAACTGTATAGTCACAGCCTGTGTCAAAACTGTATATGTCACAGCCAGTGTCAAAACTGTATAGTCACAGCCAGTGTCAAAACTGTATAGTCACAGCCAGTGTCAAAACTGCATATGTCACAGCCAGTGTCAAAACTGTATATGTCACAGTCAGTGTCAAAACTGTATAGTCACAGCCAGTGTCAAAAGTGTATATGTCACAGCCCGTGTCAAAACTGTATATGTCACAGTCAGTGTCAATACTGTATAGTCACAGTCAGTTTCAAAACTGTATAGTCACAGCCAGTGTCAAAACTGTATATGTCACAGCCAGTGTAAAAACTGTATATGTCACAGTCAGTGTCAAAACTGTATAGTCACAGCCAGTGTCAAAACAGTATAGTCACAGCCAGTGTCAAAACTGCATATGTCAAAGCCAGTGTCAAAACTGTATATGTCACAGCCAGTGTCAAAACTGTATATGTCACAGTCAGTGTCAAAACTGTATAGTCACAGCCAGTGTCAAAAGTGTATATGTCACAGCCCGTGTCAAAACTGTATATGTCACAGTCAGTGTCAATCCTGTATAGTCACAGTCAGTTTCAAAACTGTATAGTCACAGCCAGTGTCAAAACTGTATATGTCACAGCCAGTGTAAAAATTGTATATGTCACAGCCAGTGTAAAAACTGTGTATGTCACAGTCAGTGTCAAAACTGTATAGTCACAGCCAGTGTCAAAACTGTATATGTCACAGCCAGTGTCAAAACTGTATATGTCACAGTCAGTGTCAAAACTGTATAGTCACAGCCAGTGTCAAAACTGTATATGTCACAGCCAGTGTCAAAACTGTATATGTCACAGTCAGTGTCAAAACTGTATATATCACAGTCAGTGTCAAAACTGTATATATCAAAGCCAGTGTCAAAACTGTATAGTCACAGTCAGTGTCAAAACTGTATATGTCACAGTCAGTGTCAAAACTGTATATGTCAAAGTCAGTGTCAAAACTGTATATGTCACAGCCAGCGTCAAAACTGTATAGTCACAGTCAGTGTCAAAACTGTATAGTCACAGTCAGTGTCTAAACTGTATAGTCACAGCCAGTGTCTAAACTGTATAGTCACAGTCAGTGTCAAAACTGTATATTTCACAGTCAGTGTCAAAACTGTATATTTCACAGTCAGTGTCAAAACCGTATATATCAAAGCCAGTGTCAAAACTGTATAGTCACAGTCAGTGTCAAAACTGTATAGTCACAGCCAGTGTCAAAACTGTATAGTCACAGCCAGTTTCAAAACTGTATATGTCACAGTCAGTGTCAAAACTGTATATGTCACAGCCAGTGTCAAAACTGTATATGTCACAGTCAGTGTCAAAACTGTATAGTCACAGCCAGTGTCAAAACTGTATATGTCACAGTCAGTGTCAAAACTGTATAGTCACAGCCAGTGTCAAAACTGTATATGTCAAAGTCAGTGTCAAAACTGTATAGTCACAGCCAGTTTCAAAACTGTATATGTCACAGTCAGTGTCAAAACTGTATATGTCAAAGCCAGTGTAAAAACTGTATATGTCACAGTCACTGTCAAAACTGTATAGTCACAGCCAGTGTCAAAACTGTATATGTCACAGCCAGTGTCAAAACTGTATAGTCACAGCCAGTGTCAAAACTGTATAGTCACAGCCAGTGTCAAAACTGCATATGTCACAGCCAGTGTCAAAACTGTATATGTCACAGTCAGTGTCAAAACTGTATAGTCACAGCCAGTGTCAAAAGTGTATATGTCACAGCCCGTGTCAAAACTGTATATGTCACAGTCAGTGTCAATACTGTATAGTCACAGTCAGTTTCAAAACTGTATAGTCACAGCCAGTGTCAAAACTGTATATGTCACAGCCAGTGTAAAAACTGTATATGTCACAGTCAGTGTCAAAACTGTATAGTCACAGCCAGTGTCAAAACTGTATAGTCACAGCCAGTGTCAAAACTGTGTATGTCACAGTCAGTGTCAAAACTGTATAGACACAGCCAGTGTCAAAACTATATATGTCAAAGTCAGTGTCAAAACTGTATAGTCACAGCCAGTGTCAAAACTGTATAGTCACAGCCAGTTTCAAAACTGTATATGTCACAGTCAGTGTCAAAACTGTATATGTCACAGCCAGTGTCAAAACTGTATATGTCACAGTCAGTGTCAAAACTGTATAGTCACAGCCAGTGTCAAAACTGTATATGTCACAGTCAGTGTCAAAACTGTATAGTCACAGCCAGTGTCAAAACTGTATATGTCAAAGTCAGTGTCAAAACTGTATAGTCACAGCCAGTTTCAAAACTGTATATGTCACAGTCAGTGTCAAAACTGTATATGTCACAGCCAGTGTAAAAACTGTATATGTCACAGTCACTGTCAAAACTGTATAGTCACAGCCTGTGTCAAAACTGTATAGTCACAGCCAGTTTCAAAACTGTATATGTCACAGCCAGTGTCAAAAGTGTATATGTCACAGCCCGTGTCAAAACTGTATATGTCACAGTCAGTGTCAATACTGTATAGTCACAGTCAGTTTCAAAACTGTATAGTCACAGCCAGTGTCAAAACTGTATATGTCACAGCCAGTGTAAAAACTGTATATGTCACAGTCAGTGTCAAAACTGTATAGTCACAGCCAGTGTCAAAACTGTATAGTCACAGCCAGTGTCAAAACTGCATATGTCACAGCCAGTGTCAAAACTGTATATGTCACAGCCAGTGTCAAAACTGTATATGTCACAGTCAGTGTCAAAACTGTATAGTCACAGCCAGTGTCAAAAGTGTATATGTCACAGCCCGTGTCAAAACTGTATATGTCACAGTCAGTGTCAATACTGTATAGTCACAGTCAGTTTCAAAACTGTATAGTCACAGCCAGTGTCAAAACTGTATATGTCACAGCCAGTGTAAAAATTGTATATGTCACAGCCAGTGTAAAAACTGTATATGTCACAGTCAGTGTCAAAACTGTATAGTCACAGCCAGTGTCAAAACTGTATATGTCACAGCCAGTGTCAAAACTGTATATGTCACAGTCAGTGTCAAAACTGTATAGTCACAGCCAGTGTCAAAACTGTATATGTCACAGCCAGTGTCAAAACTGTATATGTCACAGTCAGTGTCAAAACTGTATATATCACAGTCAGTGTCAAAACTGTATATATCAAAGCCAGTGTCAAAACTGTATAGTCACAGTCAGTGTCAAAACTGTATATGTCACAGTCAGTGTCAAAACTGTATATGTCAAAGTCAGTGTCAAAACTGTATATGTCACAGCCAGTGTCAAAACTGTATAGTCACAGTCAGTGTCAAAACTGTATAGTCACAGTCAGTGTCTAAACTGTATAGTCACAGCCAGTGTCTAAACTGTATAGTCACAGTCAGTGTCAAAACTGTATATTTCACAGTCAGTGTCAAAAATGTATATTTCACAGTCAGTGTCAAAACCGTATATATCAAAGCCAGTGTCAAAACTGTATAGTCACAGTCAGTGTCAAAACTGTATAGTCACAGCCAGTGTCAAAACTGTATAGTCACAGCCAGTTTCAAAACTGTATATGTCACAGTCAGTGTCAAAACTGTATATGTCACAGCCAGTGTCAAAACTGTATATGTCACAGTCAGTGTCAAAACTGTATAGTCACAGCCAGTGTCAAAACTGTATATGTCACAGTCAGTGTCAAAACTGTATAGTCACAGCCAGTGTCAAAACTGTATATGTCAAAGTCAGTGTCAAAACTGTATAGTCACAGCCAGTTTCAAAACTGTATATGTCACAGTCAGTGTCAAAACTGTATATGTCACAGCCAGTGTAAAAACTGTATATGTCACAGTCACTGTCAAAACTGTATAGTCACAGCCAGTGTCAAAACTGTATATGTCACAGCCAGTGTCAAAACTGTATAGTCACAGCCAGTGTCAAAACTGTATAGTCACAGCCAGTGTCAAAACTGCATATGTCACAGCCAGTGTCAAAACTGTATATGTCACAGTCAGTGTCAAAACTGTATAGTCACAGCCAGTGTCAAAAGTGTATATGTCACAGCCCGTGTCAAAACTGTATATGTCAGTCAGTGTCAATACTGTATAGTCACAGTCAGTTTCAAAACTGTATAGTCACAGCCAGTGTCAAAACTGTATATGTCACAGCCAGTGTAAAAACTGTATATGTCACAGTCAGTGTCAAAACTGTATAGTCACAGCCAGTGTCAAAACTGTATAGTCACAGCCAGTGTCAAAACTGCATATGTCACAGCCAGTGTCAAAACTGTATATGTCACAGCCAGTGTCAAAACTGTATATGTCACAGTCAGTGTCAAAACTGTATAGTCACAGCCAGTGTCAAAAGTGTATATGTCACAGCCCGTGTCAAAACTGTATATGTCACAGTCAGTGTCAAAACTGTGTATGTCACAGTCACTGTCAAAACTGTATATGTCACAGCCAGTGTAAAAACTGTATATGTCACAGTCAGTGTCAAAACTGTATAGTCACAGCCAGTGTCAAAACTGTATATGTCACAGTCAGTGTCAAAACTGTATAGTCACAGCCAGTGTCAAAACTGTATATGTCAAAGTTAGTGTCAAAACTGTATAGTCACAGCCAGTGTCAAAACTGTATAGTCACAGCCAGTTTCAAAACTGTATATGTCACAGCCAGTGTAAAAACTGTATATGTCACAGTCAGTGTCAAAACTGTATAGTCACAGCCAGTGTCAAAACTGTATATGTCACAGTCAATGTCAAAACTGTATATGTCAAAGTCAGTGTCAAAACTGTATATGTCACAGCCAGTGTCAAAACTGTATATTTCACAGCCAGTGTCAAAACTGTATAGTCACAGTCAGTGTCAAAACTGTATATGTCACAGCCAGTGTCAAAACTGTATAGTCACAGTCAGTGTCAAAACTGTATAGTCACAGTCAGTGTCTAAACTGTATAGTCACAGCCAGTGTCTAAACTGTATAGTCACAGTCAGTGTCAAAACTGTATATTTCACACTCAGTGTCAAAACTGTATATTTCACAGTCAGTGTCAAAACCGTATATATCAAAGCCAGTGTCAAAACTGTATAGTCACAGTCAGTGTCAAAACTGTATAGTCACAGCCAGTGTCAAAACTGTATAGTCACAGCCAGTTTCAAAACTGTATATGTCACAGTCAGTGTCAAAACTGTATATGTCACAGCCAGTGTCAAAACTGTATATGTCACAGTCAGTGTCAAAACTGTATAGTCACAGCCAGTGTCAAAACTGTATATGTCACAGTCAGTGTCAAAACTGTATAGTCACAGCCAGTGTCAAAACTGTATATGTCAAAGTCAGTGTCAAAACTGTATAGTCACAGCCAGTTTCAAAACTGTATATGTCACAGTCAGTGTCAAAACTGTATATGTCAAAGCCAGTGTAAAAACTGTATATGTCACAGTCACTGTCAAAACTGTATAGTCACAGCCAGTGTCAAAACTGTATATGTCACAGCCAGTGTCAAAACTGTATAGTCACAGCCAGTGTCAAAACTGTATAGTCACAGCCAGTGTCAAAACTGCATATGTCACAGCCAGTGTCAAAACTGTATATGTCACAGTCAGTGTCAAAACTGTATAGTCACAGCCAGTGTCAAAAGTGTATATGTCACAGCCCGTGTCAAAACTGTATATGTCACAGTCAGTGTCAATACTGTATAGTCACAGTCAGTTTCAAAACTGTATAGTCACAGCCAGTGTCAAAACTGTATATGTCACAGCCAGTGTAAAAACTGTATATGTCACAGTCAGTGTCAAAACTGTATAGTCACAGCCAGTGTCAAAACTGTATAGTCACAGCCAGTGTCAAAACTGTGTATGTCACAGTCAGTGTCAAAACTGTATAGACACAGCCAGTGTCAAAACTATATATGTCAAAGTCAGTGTCAAAACTGTATAGTCACAGCCAGTGTCAAAACTGTATAGTCACAGCCAGTTTCAAAACCGCATATGTCACAGCCAGTGTCAAAACTGTATATGTCACAGTCAGTGTCAAAACTGTATAGTCACAGCCAGTGTCAAAAGTGTATATGTCACAGCCCGTGTCAAAACTGTATATGTCACAGCCAGTGTCAAAACTGTATAGTCACAGCCAGTGTCAAAACTGTATATGTCACAGCCAGTGTAAAAACTCTATATGTCACAGTCAGTGTCAAAACTGTATAGTCACAGCCAGTGTCAAAACTGTATAGTCACAGCCAGTGTCAAAACTGTGTATGTCACAGCCAGTGTCAAAACTGTATATGTCACAGCCAGTGTCAAAACTGTATATGTCACAGTCAGTGTCAAAACTGTATAGTCACAGCCAGTGTCAAAAGTGTATATGTCACAGCCCGTGTCAAAACTGTATATGTCACAGTCAGTGTCAATACTGTATAGTCACAGTCAGTTTCAAAACTGTATAGTCACAGCCAGTGTCAAAACTGTATATGTCACAGCCAGTGTAAAAATTGTATATGTCACAGCCAGTGTAAAAACTGTATATGTCACAGTCACTGTCAAAACTGTATAGTCACAGCCTGTGTCAAAACTGTATATGTCACAGCCAGTGTCAAAACTGTATATGTCACAGCCAGTGTCAAAACTGTATAGTCACAGCCAGTGTCAAAACTGTATAGTCACAGTCAGTGTCAAAACTGTATAGTCACAGTCAGTGTCTAAACTGTATAGTCACAGCCAGTGTCTAAACTGTATAGTCACAGTCAGTGTCAAAACTGTATAATTCACAGTCAGTGTCAAAACTGTATATTTCACAGTCAGTGTCAAAACCGTATATATCAAAGCCAGTGTCAAAACTGTATAGTCACAGTCAGTGTCAAAACTGTATAGTCACAGCCAGTGTCAAAACTGTATAGTCACAGCCAGTTTCAAAACTGTATATGTCACAGTCAGTGTCAAAACTGTATATGTCACAGCCAGTGTCAAAACTGTATATGTCACAGTCAGTGTCAAAACTGTATAGTCACAGCCAGTGTAAAAACTGTATATGTCACAGTCAGTGTCAAAACTGTATAGTCACAGCCAGTGTCAAAACTGTATATGTCAAAGTCAGTGTCAAAACTGTATAGTCACAGCCAGTTTCAAAACTGTATATGTCACAGCCAGTGTAAAAACTGTATATGTCACAGTCACTGTCAAAACTGTATAGTCACAGCCTGTGTCAAAACTGTATAGTCACAGCCAGTTTCAAAACTGTATATGTCACAGCCAGTGTCAAAAGTGTATATGTCACAGCCCGTGTCAAAACTGTATATGTCACAGTCAGTGTCAATACTGTATAGTCACAGTCAGTTTCAAAACTGTATAGTCACAGCCAGTGTCAAAACTGTATATGTCACAGCCAGTGTAAAAACTGTATATGTCACAGTCAGTGTCAAAACTGTATAGTCACAGCCAGTGTCAAAACTGTATAGTCACAGCCAGTGTCAAAACTGCATATGTCACAGCCAGTGTCAAAACTGTATATGTCACAGCCAGTGTCAAAACTGTATATGTCACAGTCAGTGTCAAAACTGTATAGTCACAGCCAGTGTCAAAAGTGTATATGTCACAGCCCGTGTCAAAACTGTATATGTCACAGTCAGTGTCAATACTGTATAGTCACAGTCAGTTTCAAAACTGTATAGTCACAGCCAGTGTCAAAACTGTATATGTCACAGCCAGTGTAAAAATTGTATATGTCACAGCCAGTGTAAAAACTGTATATGTCACAGTCAGTGTCAAAACTGTATAGTCACAGCCAGTGTCAAAACTGTATATGTCACAGCCAGTGTCAAAACTGTATATGTCACAGTCAGTGTCAAAACTGTATAGTCACAGCCAGTGTCAAAACTGTATATGTCACAGCCAGTGTCAAAACTGTATATGTCACAGTCAGTGTCAAAACTGTATATATCACAGTCAGTGTCAAAACTGTATATATCAAAGCCAGTGTCAAAACTGTATAGTCACAGTCAGTGTCAAAACTGTATATGTCACAGTCAGTGTCAAAACTGTATATGTCAAAGTCAGTGTCAAAACTGTATATGTCACAGCCAGTGTCAAAACTGTATAGTCACAGTCAGTGTCAAAACTGTATAGTCACAGTCAGTGTCTAAACTGTATAGTCACAGCCAGTGTCTAAACTGTATAGTCACAGTCAGTGTCAAAACTGTATATTTCACAGTCAGTGTCAAAAATGTATATTTCACAGTCAGTGTCAAAACCGTATATATCAAAGCCAGTGTCAAATCTGTATAGTCACAGTCAGTGTCAAAACTGTATAGTCACAGCCAGTGTCAAAACTGTATAGTCACAGCCAGTTTCAAAACTGTATATGTCACAGTCAGTGTCAAAACTGTATATGTCACAGCCAGTGTCAAAACTGTATATGTCACAGTCAGTGTCAAAACTGTATAGTCACAGCCAGTGTCAAAACTGTATATGTCACAGTCAGTGTCAAAACTGTATAGTCACAGCCAGTGTCAAAACTGTATATGTCAAAGTCAGTGTCAAAACTGTATAGTCACAGCCAGTTTCAAAACTGTATATGTCACAGTCAGTGTCAAAACTGTATATGTCACAGCCAGTGTAAAAACTGTATATGTCACAGTCACTGTCAAAACTGTATAGTCACAGCCAGTGTCAAAACTGTATATGTCACAGCCAGTGTCAAAACTGTATAGTCACAGCCAGTGTCAAAACTGTATAGTCACAGCCAGTGTCAAAACTGCATATGTCACAGCCAGTGTCAAAACTGTATATGTCACAGTCAGTGTCAAAACTGTATAGTCACAGCCAGTGTCAAAAGTGTATATGTCACAGCCCGTGTCAAAACTGTATATGTCAGTCAGTGTCAATACTGTATAGTCACAGTCAGTTTCAAAACTGTATAGTCACAGCCAGTGTCAAAACTGTATATGTCACAGCCAGTGTAAAAACTGTATATGTCACAGTCAGTGTCAAAACTGTATAGTCACAGCCAGTGTCAAAACTGTATAGTCACAGCCAGTGTCAAAACTGCATATGTCACAGCCAGTGTCAAAACTGTATATGTCACAGCCAGTGTCAAAACTGTATATGTCACAGTCAGTGTCAAAACTGTATAGTCACAGCCAGTGTCAAAAGTGTATATGTCACAGCCCGTGTCAAAACTGTATATGTCACAGTCAGTGTCAAAACTGTGTATGTCACAGTCACTGTCAAAACTGTATATGTCACAGCCAGTGTAAAAACTGTATATGTCACAGTCAGTGTCAAAACTGTATAGTCACAGCCAGTGTCAAAACTGTATATGTCACAGTCAGTGTCAAAACTGTATAGTCACAGCCAGTGTCAAAACTGTATATGTCAAAGTTAGTGTCAAAACTGTATAGTCACAGCCAGTGTCAAAACTGTATAGTCACAGCCAGTTTCAAAACTGTATATGTCACAGCCAGTGTAAAAACTGTATATGTCACAGTCAGTGTCAAAACTGTATAGTCACAGCCAGTGTCAAAACTGTATATGTCACAGTCAATGTCAAAACTGTATATGTCAAAGTCAGTGTCAAAACTGTATATGTCACAGCCAGTGTCAAAACTGTATATTTCACAGCCAGTGTCAAAACTGTATAGTCACAGTCAGTGTCAAAACTGTATATGTCACAGCCAGTGTCAAAACTGTATAGTCACAGTCAGTGTCAAAACTGTATAGTCACAGTCAGTGTCTAAACTGTATAGTCACAGCCAGTGTCTAAACTGTATAGTCACAGTCAGTGTCAAAACTGTATATTTCACACTCAGTGTCAAAACTGTATATTTCACAGTCAGTGTCAAAACCGTATATATCAAAGCCAGTGTCAAAACTGTATAGTCACAGTCAGTGTCAAAACTGTATAGTCACAGCCAGTGTCAAAACTGTATAGTCACAGCCAGTTTCAAAACTGTATATGTCACAGTCAGTGTCAAAACTGTATATGTCACAGCCAGTGTCAAAACTGTATATGTCACAGTCAGTGTCAAAACTGTATAGTCACAGCCAGTGTCAAAACTGTATATGTCACAGTCAGTGTCAAAACTGTATAGTCACAGCCAGTGTCAAAACTGTATATGTCAAAGTCAGTGTCAAAACTGTATAGTCACAGCCAGTTTCAAAACTGTATATGTCACAGTCAGTGTCAAAACTGTATATGTCAAAGCCAGTGTAAAAACTGTATATGTCACAGTCACTGTCAAAACTGTATAGTCACAGCCAGTGTCAAAACTGTATATGTCACAGCCAGTGTCAAAACTGTATAGTCACAGCCAGTGTCAAAACTGTATAGTCACAGCCAGTGTCAAAACTGCATATGTCACAGCCAGTGTCAAAACTGTATATGTCACAGTCAGTGTCAAAACTGTATAGTCACAGCCAGTGTCAAAAGTGTATATGTCACAGCCCGTGTCAAAACTGTATATGTCACAGTCAGTGTCAATACTGTATAGTCACAGTCAGTTTCAAAACTGTATAGTCACAGCCAGTGTCAAAACTGTATATGTCACAGCCAGTGTAAAAACTGTATATGTCACAGTCAGTGTCAAAACTGTATAGTCACAGCCAGTGTCAAAACTGTATAGTCACAGCCAGTGTCAAAACTGTGTATGTCACAGTCAGTGTCAAAACTGTATAGACACAGCCAGTGTCAAAACTATATATGTCAAAGTCAGTGTCAAAACTGTATAGTCACAGCCAGTGTCAAAACTGTATAGTCACAGCCAGTTTCAAAACTGCATATGTCACAGCCAGTGTCAAAACTGTATATGTCACAGTCAGTGTCAAAACTGTATAGTCACAGCCAGTGTCAAAAGTGTATATGTCACAGCCCGTGTCAAAACTGTATATGTCACAGCCAGTGTCAAAACTGTATAGTCACAGCCAGTGTCAAAACTGTATATGTCACAGCCAGTGTAAAAACTCTATATGTCACAGTCAGTGTCAAAACTGTATAGTCACAGCCAGTGTCAAAACTGTATAGTCACAGCCAGTGTCAAAACTGTGTATGTCACAGCCAGTGTCAAAACTGTATATGTCACAGCCAGTGTCAAAACTGTATATGTCACAGTCAGTGTCAAAACTGTATAGTCACAGCCAGTGTCAAAAGTGTATATGTCACAGCCCGTGTCAAAACTGTATATGTCACAGTCAGTGTCAATACTGTATAGTCACAGTCAGTTTCAAAACTGTATAGTCACAGCCAGTGTCAAAACTGTATATGTCACAGCCAGTGTAAAAATTGTATATGTCACAGCCAGTGTAAAAACTGTATATGTCACAGTCACTGTCAAAACTGTATAGTCACAGCCTGTGTCAAAACTGTATATGTCACAGCCAGTGTCAAAACTGTATATGTCACAGCCAGTGTCAAAACTGTATAGTCACAGCCAGTGTCAAAACTGTATAGTCACAGTCAGTGTCAAAACTGTATAGTCACAGTCAGTGTCTAAACTGTATAGTCACAGCCAGTGTCTAAACTGTATAGTCACAGTCAGTGTCAAAACTGTATAATTCACAGTCAGTGTCAAAACTGTATATTTCACAGTCAGTGTCAAAACCGTATATATCAAAGCCAGTGTCAAAACTGTATAGTCACAGTCAGTGTCAAAACTGTATAGTCACAGCCAGTGTCAAAACTGTATAGTCACAGCCAGTTTCAAAACTGTATATGTCACAGTCAGTGTCAAAACTGTATATGTCACAGCCAGTGTCAAAACTGTATATGTCACAGTCAGTGTCAAAACTGTATAGTCACAGCCAGTGTCAAAACTGTATATGTCACAGTCAGTGTCAAAACTGTATAGTCACAGCCAGTGTCAAAACTGTATATGTCAAAGTCAGTGTCAAAACTGTATAGTCACAGCCAGTTTCAAAACTGTATATGTCACAGTCAGTGTCAAAACTGTATATGTCACAGCCAGTGTAAAAACTGTATATGTCACAGTCACTGTCAAAACTGTATAGTCACAGCCTGTGTCAAAACTGTATAGTCACAGCCAGTTTCAAAACTGTATATGTCACAGCCAGTGTCAAAAGTGTATATGTCACAGCCCGTGTCAAAACTGTATATGTCACAGTCAGTGTCAATACTGTATAGTCACAGTCAGTTTCAAAACTGTATAGTCACAGCCAGTGTCAAAACTGTATATGTCACAGCCAGTGTAAAAACTGTATATGTCACAGTCAGTGTCAAAACTGTATAGTCACAGCCAGTGTCAAAACTGTATAGTCACAGCCAGTGTCAAAACTGCATATGTCACAGCCAGTGTCAAAACTGTATATGTCACAGCCAGTGTCAAAACTGTATATGTCACAGTCAGTGTCAAAACTGTATAGTCACAGCCAGTGTCAAAAGTGTATATGTCACAGCCCGTGTCAAAACTGTATATGTCACTGTCAGTGTCAATACTGTATAGTCACAGTCAGTTTCAAAACTGTATAGTCACAGCCAGTGTCAAAACTGTATATGTCACAGCCAGTGTAAAAATTGTATATGTCACAGCCAGTGTAAAAACTGTATATGTCACAGTCAGTGTCAAAACTGTATAGTCACAGCCAGTGTCAAAACTGTATATGTCACAGCCAGTGTCAAAACTGTATATGTCACAGTCAGTGTCAAAACTGTATAGTCACAGCCAGTGTCAAAACTGTATATGTCACAGCCAGTGTCAAAACTGTATATGTCACAGTCAGTGTCAAAACTGTATATATCACAGTCAGTGTCAAAACTGTATATATCAAAGCCAGTGTCAAAACTGTATAGTCACAGTCAGTGTCAAAACTGTATATGTCACAGTCAGTGTCAAAACTGTATATGTCAAAGTCAGTGTCAAAACTGTATATGTCACAGCCAGTGTCAAAACTGTATAGTCACAGTCAGTGTCAAAACTGTATAGTCACAGTCAGTGTCTAAACTGTATAGTCACAGCCAGTGTCTAAACTGTATAGTCACAGTCAGTGTCAAAACTGTATATTTCACAGTCAGTGTCAAAAATGTATATTTCACAGTCAGTGTCAAAACCGTATATATCAAAGCCAGTGTCAAAACTGTATAGTCACAGTCAGTGTCAAAACTGTATAGTCACAGCCAGTGTCAAAACTGTATAGTCACAGCCAGTTTCAAAACTGCATATGTCACAGCCAGTGTCAAAACTGTATATGTCACAGTCAGTGTCAAAACTGTATAGTCACAGCCAGTGTCAAAAGTGTATATGTCACAGCCCGTGTCAAAACTGTATATGTCACAGCCAGTGTCAAAACTGTATAGTCACAGCCAGTGTCAAAACTGTATATGTCACAGCCAGTGTAAAAACTCTATATGTCACAGTCAGTGTCAAAACTGTATAGTCACAGCCAGTGTCAAAACTGTATAGTCACAGCCAGTGTCAAAACTGTGTATGTCACAGCCAGTGTCAAAACTGTATATGTCACAGCCAGTGTCAAAACTGTATATGTCACAGTCAGTGTCAAAACTGTATAGTCACAGCCAGTGTCAAAAGTGTATATGTCACAGCCCGTGTCAAAACTGTATATGTCACAGTCAGTGTCAATACTGTATAGTCACAGTCAGTTTCAAAACTGTATAGTCACAGCCAGTGTCAAAACTGTATATGTCACAGCCAGTGTAAAAATTGTATATGTCACAGCCAGTGTAAAAACTGTATATGTCACAGTCACTGTCAAAACTGTATAGTCACAGCCTGTGTCAAAACTGTATATGTCACAGCCAGTGTCAAAACTGTATATGTCACAGCCAGTGTCAAAACTGTATAGTCACAGCCAGTGTCAAAACTGTATAGTCACAGTCAGTGTCAAAACTGTATAGTCACAGTCAGTGTCTAAACTGTATAGTCACAGCCAGTGTCTAAACTGTATAGTCACAGTCAGTGTCAAAACTGTATAATTCACAGTCAGTGTCAAAACTGTATATTTCACAGTCAGTGTCAAAACCGTATATATCAAAGCCAGTGTCAAAACTGTATAGTCACAGTCAGTGTCAAAACTGTATAGTCACAGCCAGTGTCAAAACTGTATAGTCACAGCCAGTTTCAAAACTGTATATGTCACAGTCAGTGTCAAAACTGTATATGTCACAGCCAGTGTCAAAACTGTATATGTCACAGTCAGTGTCAAAACTGTATAGTCACAGCCAGTGTCAAAACTGTATATGTCACAGTCAGTGTCAAAACTGTATAGTCACAGCCAGTGTCAAAACTGTATATGTCAAAGTCAGTGTCAAAACTGTATAGTCACAGCCAGTTTCAAAACTGTATATGTCACAGTCAGTGTCAAAACTGTATATGTCACAGCCAGTGTAAAAACTGTATATGTCACAGTCACTGTCAAAACTGTATAGTCACAGCCTGTGTCAAAACTGTATAGTCACAGCCAGTTTCAAAACTGTATATGTCACAGCCAGTGTCAAAAGTGTATATGTCACAGCCCGTGTCAAAACTGTATATGTCACAGTCAGTGTCAATACTGTATAGTCACAGTCAGTTTCAAAACTGTATAGTCACAGCCAGTGTCAAAACTGTATATGTCACAGCCAGTGTAAAAACTGTATATGTCACAGTCAGTGTCAAAACTGTATAGTCACAGCCAGTGTCAAAACTGTATAGTCACAGCCAGTGTCAAAACTGCATATGTCACAGCCAGTGTCAAAACTGTATATGTCACAGCCAGTGTCAAAACTGTATATGTCACAGTCAGTGTCAAAACTGTATAGTCACAGCCAGTGTCAAAAGTGTATATGTCACAGCCCGTGTCAAAACTGTATATGTCACTGTCAGTGTCAATACTGTATAGTCACAGTCAGTTTCAAAACTGTATAGTCACAGCCAGTGTCAAAACTGTATATGTCACAGCCAGTGTAAAAATTGTATATGTCACAGCCAGTGTAAAAACTGTATATGTCACAGTCAGTGTCAAAACTGTATAGTCACAGCCAGTGTCAAAACTGTATATGTCACAGCCAGTGTCAAAACTGTATATGTCACAGTCAGTGTCAAAACTGTATAGTCACAGCCAGTGTCAAAACTGTATATGTCACAGCCAGTGTCAAAACTGTATATGTCACAGTCAGTGTCAAAACTGTATATATCACAGTCAGTGTCAAAACTGTATATATCAAAGCCAGTGTCAAAACTGTATAGTCACAGTCAGTGTCAAAACTGTATATGTCACAGTCAGTGTCAAAACTGTATATGTCAAAGTCAGTGTCAAAACTGTATATGTCACAGCCAGTGTCAAAACTGTATAGTCACAGTCAGTGTCAAAACTGTATAGTCACAGTCAGTGTCTAAACTGTATAGTCACAGCCAGTGTCTAAACTGTATAGTCACAGTCAGTGTCAAAACTGTATATTTCACAGTCAGTGTCAAAAATGTATATTTCACAGTCAGTGTCAAAACCGTATATATCAAAGCCAGTGTCAAAACTGTATAGTCACAGTCAGTGTCAAAACTGTATAGTCACAGCCAGTGTCAAAACTGTATAGTCACAGCCAGTTTCAAAACTGTATATGTCACAGTCAGTGTCAAAACTGTATATGTCACAGCCAGTGTCAAAACTGTATATGTCACAGTCAGTGTCAAAACTGTATAGTCACAGCCAGTGTCAAAACTGTATATGTCACAGTCAGTGTCAAAACTGTATAGTCACAGCCAGTGTCAAAACTGTATATGTCAAAGTCAGTGTCAAAACTGTATAGTCACAGCCAGTTTCAAAACTGTATATGTCACAGTCAGTGTCAAAACTGTATATGTCACAGCCAGTGTAAAAACTGTATATGTCACAGTCACTGTCAAAACTGTATAGTCACAGCCAGTGTCAAAACTGTATATGTCACAGCCAGTGTCAAAACTGTATAGTCACAGCCAGTGTCAAAACTGTATAGTCACAGCCAGTGTCAAAACTGCATATGTCACAGCCAGTGTCAAAACTGTATATGTCACAGTCAGTGTCAAAACTGTATAGTCACAGCCAGTGTCAAAAGTGTATATGTCACAGCCCGTGTCAAAACTGTATATGTCAGTCAGTGTCAATACTGTATAGTCACAGTCAGTTTCAAAACTGTATAGTCACAGCCAGTGTCAAAACTGTATATGTCACAGCCAGTGTAAAAACTGTATATGTCACAGTCAGTGTCAAAACTGTATAGTCACAGCCAGTGTCAAAACTGTATAGTCACAGCCAGTGTCAAAACTGCATATGTCACAGCCAGTGTCAAAACTGTATATGTCACAGCCAGTGTCAAAACTGTATATGTCACAGTCAGTGTCAAAACTGTATAGTCACAGCCAGTGTCAAAAGTGTATATGTCACAGCCCGTGTCAAAACTGTATATGTCACAGTCAGTGTCAAAACTGTGTATGTCACAGTCACTGTCAAAACTGTATATGTCACAGCCAGTGTAAAAACTGTATATGTCACAGTCAGTGTCAAAACTGTATAGTCACAGCCAGTGTCAAAACTGTATATGTCACAGTCAGTGTCAAAACTGTATAGTCACAGCCAGTGTCAAAACTGTATATGTCAAAGTTAGTGTCAAAACTGTATAGTCACAGCCAGTGTCAAAACTGTATAGTCACAGCCAGTTTCAAAACTGTATATGTCACAGCCAGTGTAAAAACTGTATATGTCACAGTCAGTGTCAAAACTGTATAGTCACAGCCAGTGTCAAAACTGTATATGTCACAGTCAATGTCAAAACTGTATATGTCAAAGTCAGTGTCAAAACTGTATATGTCACAGCCAGTGTCAAAACTGTATATTTCACAGCCAGTGTCAAAACTGTATAGTCACAGTCAGTGTCAAAACTGTATATGTCACAGTCAGTGTCAAAACTGTATATGTCACAGCCAGTGTCAAAACTGTATAGTCACAGTCAGTGTCAAAACTGTATAGTCACAGTCAGTGTCTAAACTGTATAGTCACAGCCAGTGTCTAAACTGTATAGTCACAGTCAGTGTCAAAACTGTATATTTCACAGTCAGTGTCAAAACTGTATATTTCACAGTCAGTGTCAAAACCGTATATATCAAAGCCAGTGTCAAAACTGTATAGTCACAGTCAGTGTCAAAACTGTATAGTCACAGCCAGTGTCAAAACTGTATAGTCACAGCCAGTTTCAAAACTGTATATGTCACAGTCAGTGTCAAAACTGTATATGTCACAGCCAGTGTCAAAACTGTATATGTCACAGTCAGTGTCAAAACTGTATAGTCACAGCCAGTGTCAAAACTGTATATGTCACAGTCAGTGTCAAAACTGTATAGTCACAGCCAGTGTCAAAACTGTATATGTCAAAGTCAGTGTCAAAACTGTATAGTCACAGCCAGTTTCAAAACTGTATATGTCACAGTCAGTGTCAAAACTGTATATGTCACAGCCAGTGTAAAAACTGTATATGTCACAGTCACTGTCAAAACTGTATAGTCACAGCCTGTGTCAAAACTGTATATGTCACAGCCAGTGTCAAAACTGTATAGTCACAGCCAGTGTCAAAACTGTATAGTCACAGCCAGTGTCAAAACTGCATATGTCACAGCCAGTGTCAAAACTGTATATGTCACAGTCAGTGTCAAAACTGTATAGTCACAGCCAGTGTCAAAAGTGTATATGTCACAGCCCGTGTCAAAACTGTATATGTCACAGTCAGTGTCAATACTGTATAGTCACAGTCAGTTTCAAAACTGTATAGTCACAGCCAGTGTCAAAACTGTATATGTCACAGCCAGTGTAAAAACTGTATATGTCACAGTCAGTGTCAAAACTGTATAGTCACAGCCAGTGTCAAAACAGTATAGTCACAGCCAGTGTCAAAACTGCATATGTCAAAGCCAGTGTCAAAACTGTATATGTCACAGCCAGTGTCAAAACTGTATATGTCACAGTCAGTGTCAAAACTGTATAGTCACAGCCAGTGTCAAAAGTGTATATGTCACAGCCCGTGTCAAAACTGTATATGTCACAGTCAGTGTCAATCCTGTATAGTCACAGTCAGTTTCAAAACTGTATAGTCACAGCCAGTGTCAAAACTGTATATGTCACAGCCAGTGTAAAAATTGTATATGTCACAGCCAGTGTAAAAACTGTGTATGTCACAGTCAGTGTCAAAACTGTATAGTCACAGCCAGTGTCAAAACTGTATATGTCACAGCCAGTGTCAAAACTGTATATGTCACAGTCAGTGTCAAAACTGTATAGTCACAGCCAGTGTCAAAACTGTATATGTCACAGCCAGTGTCAAAACTGTATATGTCACAGTCAGTGTCAAAACTGTATATATCACAGTCAGTGTCAAAACTGTATATATCAAAGCCAGTGTCAAAACTGTATAGTCACAGTCAGTGTCAAAACTGTATATGTCACAGTCAGTGTCAAAACTGTATATGTCAAAGTCAGTGTCAAAACTGTATATGTCACAGCCAGCGTCAAAACTGTATAGTCACAGTCAGTGTCAAAACTGTATAGTCACAGTCAGTGTCTAAACTGTATAGTCACAGCCAGTGTCAAAACTGTATAGTCACAGCCAGTTTCAAAACTGTATATGTCACAGTCAGTGTCAAAACTGTATATGTCACAGCCAGTGTCAAAACTGTATATGTCACAGTCAGTGTCAAAACTGTATAGTCACAGCCAGTGTCAAAACTGTATATGTCACAGTCAGTGTCAAAACTGTATAGTCACAGCCAGTGTCAAAACTGTATATGTCAAAGTCAGTGTCAAAACTGTATAGTCACAGCCAGTTTCAAAACTGTATATGTCACAGTCAGTGTCAAAACTGTATATGTCAAAGCCAGTGTAAAAACTGTATATGTCACAGTCACTGTCAAAACTGTATAGTCACAGCCAGTGTCAAAACTGTATATGTCACAGCCAGTGTCAAAACTGTATAGTCACAGCCAGTGTCAAAACTGTATAGTCACAGCCAGTGTCAAAACTGCATATGTCACAGCCAGTGTCAAAACTGTATATGTCACAGTCAGTGTCAAAACTGTATAGTCACAGCCAGTGTCAAAAGTGTATATGTCACAGCCCGTGTCAAAACTGTATATGTCACAGTCAGTGTCAATACTGTATAGTCACAGTCAGTTTCAAAACTGTATAGTCACAGCCAGTGTCAAAACTGTATATGTCACAGCCAGTGTAAAAACTGTATATGTCACAGTCAGTGTCAAAACTGTATAGTCACAGCCAGTGTCAAAACTGTATAGTCACAGCCAGTGTCAAAACTGTGTATGTCACAGTCAGTGTCAAAACTGTATAGACACAGCCAGTGTCAAAACTATATATGTCAAAGTCAGTGTCAAAACTGTATAGTCACAGCCAGTGTCAAAACTGTATAGTCACAGCCAGTTTCAAAACTGCATATGTCACAGCCAGTGTCAAAACTGTATATGTCACAGTCAGTGTCAAAACTGTATAGTCACAGCCAGTGTCAAAAGTGTATATGTCACAGCCCGTGTCAAAACTGTATATGTCACAGCCAGTGTCAAAACTGTATAGTCACAGCCAGTGTCAAAACTGTATATGTCACAGCCAGTGTAAAAACTCTATATGTCACAGTCAGTGTCAAAACTGTATAGTCACAGCCAGTGTCAAAACTGTATAGTCACAGCCAGTGTCAAAACTGTGTATGTCACAGCCAGTGTCAAAACTGTATATGTCACAGCCAGTGTCAAAACTGTATATCTCACAGTCAGTGTCAAAACTGTATAGTCACAGCCAGTGTCAAAAGTGTATATGTCACAGCCCGTGTCAAAACTGTATATGTCACAGTCAGTGTCAATACTGTATAGTCACAGTCAGTTTCAAAACTGTATAGTCACAGCCAGTGTCAAAACTGTATATGTCACAGCCAGTGTAAAAATTGTATATGTCACAGCCAGTGTAAAAACTGTATATGTCACAGTCACTGTCAAAACTGTATAGTCACAGCCTGTGTCAAAACTGTATATGTCACAGCCAGTGTCAAAACTGTATATGTCACAGCCAGTGTCAAAACTGTATAGTCACAGCCAGTGTCAAAACTGTATAGTCACAGTCAGTGTCAAAACTGTATAGTCACAGTCAGTGTCTAAACTGTATAGTCACAGCCAGTGTCTAAACTGTATAGTCACAGTCAGTGTCAAAACTGTATATTTCACAGTCAGTGTCAAAACTGTATATTTCACAGTCAGTGTCAAAACCGTATATATCAAAGCCAGTGTCAAAACTGTATAGTCACAGTCAGTGTCAAAACTGTATAGTCACAGCCAGTGTCAAAACTGTATAGTCACAGCCAGTTTCAAAACTGTATATGTCACAGTCAGTGTCAAAACTGTATATGTCACAGCCAGTGTCAAAACTGTATATGTCACAGTCAGTGTCAAAACTGTATAGTCACAGCCAGTGTCAAAACTGTATATGTCACAGTCAGTGTCAAAACTGTATAGTCACAGCCAGTGTCAAAACTGTATATGTCAAAGTCAGTGTCAAAACTGTATAGTCACAGCCAGTTTCAAAACTGTATATGTCACAGTCAGTGTCAAAACTGTATATGTCACAGCCAGTGTAAAAACTGTATATGTCACAGTCACTGTCAAAACTGTATAGTCACAGCCTGTGTCAAAACTGTATAGTCACAGCCAGTTTCAAAACTGTATATGTCACAGCCAGTGTCAAAAGTGTATATGTCACAGCCCGTGTCAAAACTGTATATGTCACAGTCAGTGTCAATACTGTATAGTCACAGTCAGTTTCAAAACTGTATAGTCACAGCCAGTGTCAAAACTGTATATGTCACAGCCAGTGTAAAAACTGTATATGTCACAGTCAGTGTCAAAACTGTATAGTCACAGCCAGTGTCAAAACTGTATAGTCACAGCCAGTGTCAAAACTGCATATGTCACAGCCAGTGTCAAAACTGTATATGTCACAGCCAGTGTCAAAACTGTATATGTCACAGTCAGTGTCAAAACTGTATTGTCACAGCCAGTGTCAAAAGTGTATATGTCACAGCCCGTGTCAAAACTGTATATGTCACAGTCAGTGTCAATACTGTATAGTCACAGTCAGTTTCAAAACTGTATAGTCACAGCCAGTGTCAAAACTGTATATGTCACAGCCAGTGTAAAAATTGTATATGTCACAGCCAGTGTAAAAACTGTATATGTCACAGTCACTGTCAAAACTGTATAGTCACAGCGTGTGTCAAAACTGTATATGTCACAGCCAGTGTCAAAACTGTATATGTCACAGCCAGTGTCAAAACTGTATAGTCACAGCCAGTGTCAAAACTGTATAGTCACAGTCAGTGTCAAAACTGTATAGTCACAGTCAGTGTCTAAACTGTATAGTCACAGCCAGTGTCTAAACTGTATAGGCACAGTCAGTGTCAAAACTGTATATTTCACAGTCAGTGTCAAAACTGTATATTTCACAGTCACTGTCAAAACCGTATATATCAAAGCCAGTGTCAAAACTGTATAGTCACAGTCAGTGTCAAAACTGTATAGTCACAGCCAGTGTCAAAACTGTATAGTCACAGCCAGTTTCAAAACTGTATATGTCACAGTCAGTGTCAAAACTGTATATGTCACAGCCAGTGTCAAAACTGTATATGTCACAGTCAGTGTCAAAACTGTATAGTCACAGCCAGTGTCAAAACTGTATATGTCACAGTCAGTGTCAAAACTGTATAGTCACAGCCAGTGTCAAAACTGTATATGTCAAAGTCAGTGTCAAAACTGTATAGTCACAGCCAGTTTCAAAACTGTATATGTCACAGTCAGTGTCAAAACTGTATATGTCACAGCCAGTGTAAAAACTGTATATGTCACAGTCACTGTCAAAACTGTATAGTCACAGCCTGTGTCAAAACTGTATATGTCACAGCCAGTGTCAAAACTGTATAGTCACAGCCAGTGTCAAAACTGTATAGTCACAGCCAGTGTCAAAACTGCATATGTCACAGCCAGTGTCAAAACTGTATATGTCACAGTCAGTGTCAAAACTGTATAGTCACAGCCAGTGTCAAAAGTGTATATGTCACAGCCCGTGTCAAAACTGTATATGTCACAGTCAGTGTCAATACTGTATAGTCACAGTCAGTTTCAAAACTGTATAGTCACAGCCAGTGTCAAAACTGTATATGTCACAGCCAGTGTAAAAACTGTATATGTCACAGTCAGTGTCAAAACTGTATAGTCACAGCCAGTGTCAAAACTGTATAGTCACAGCCAGTGTCAAAACTGCATATGTCACAGCCAGTGTCAAAACTGTATATGTCACAGCCAGTGTCAAAACTGTATATGTCACAGTCAGTGTCAAAACTGTATAGTCACAGCCAGTGTCAAAAGTGTATATGTCACAGCCCGTGTCAAAACTGTATATGTCACAGTCAGTGTCAATACTGTATAGTCACAGTCAGTTTCAAAACTGTATAGTCACAGCCAGTGTCAAAACTGTATATGTCACAGCCAGTGTAAAAATTGTATATGACACAGCCAGTGTAAAAACTGTATATGTCACAGTCAGTGTCAAAACTGTATAGTCACAGCCAGTGTCAAAACTGTATATGTCACAGCCAGTGTCAAAACTGTATATGTCACAGTCAGTGTCAAAACTGTATAGTCACAGCCAGTGTCAAAACTGTATAGTCACAGCCAGTTTCAAAACTGTATATGTCACAGTCAGTGTCAAAACTGTATATGTCACAGTCAGTGTCAAAACTGTATAGTCACAGCCAGTGTCAAAACTGTATATGTCACAGTCAGTGTCAAAACTGTATAGTCACAGCCAGTGTCAAAACTGTATATGTCAAAGTCAGTGTCAAAACTGAATAGTCACAGCCAGTTTCAAAACTGTATATGTCACAGTCAGTGTCAAAACTGTATATGTCACAGCCAGTGTAAAAACTGTATATGTCACAGTCACTGTCAAAACTGTATAGTCACAGCCAGTGTCAAAACTGTATATGTCACAGCCAGTGTCAAAACTGTATAGTCACAGCCAGTGTCAAAACTGTATAGTCACAGCCAGTGTCAAAACTGCATATGTCACAGCCAGTGTCAAAACTGTATATGTCACAGTCAGTGTCAAAACTGTATAGTCACAGCCAGTGTCAAAAGTGTATATGTCACAGCCCGTGTCAAAACTGTATATGTCACAGTCAGTGTCAATACTGTATAGTCACAGTCAGTTTCAAAACTGTATAGTCACAGCCAGTGTCAAAACTGTATATGTCACAGCCAGTGTAAAAACTGTATATGTCACAGTCAGTGTCAAAACTGTATAGTCACAGCCAGTGTCAAAACTGTATAGTCACAGCCAGTGTCAAAACTGCATATGTCACAGCCAGTGTCAAAACTGTATATGTCACAGCCAGTGTCAAAACTGTATATGTCACAGTCAGTGTCAAAACTGTATAGTCACAGCCAGTGTCAAAAGTGTATATGTCACAGCCCGTGTCAAAACTGTATATGTCACAGTCAGTGTCAATACTGTATAGTCACAGTCAGTTTCAAAACTGTATAGTCACAGCCAGTGTCAAAACTGTATATGTCACAGCCAGTGTAAAAATTGTATATGTCACAGCCAGTGTAAAAACTGTATATGTCACAGTCACTGTCAAAACTGTATAGTCACAGCCTGTGTCAAAACTGTATATGTCACAGCCAGTGTCAAAACTGTATATGTCACAGCCAGTGTCAAAACTGTATAGTCACAGCCAGTGTCAAAACTGTATAGTCACAGTCAGTGTCAAAACTGTATAGTCACAGTCAGTGTCTAAACTGTATAGTCACAGCCAGTGTCTAAACTGTATAGTCACAGTCAGTGTCAAAACTGTATATTTCACAGTCAGTGTCAAAACTGTATATTTCACAGTCAGTGTCAAAACCGTATATATCAAAGCCAGTGTCAAAACTGTATAGTCACAGTCAGTGTCAAAACTGTATAGTCACAGCCAGTGTCAAAACTGTATAGTCACAGCCAGTTTCAAAACTGTATATGTCACAGTCAGTGTCAAAACTGTATATGTCACAGCCAGTGTCAAAACTGTATATGTCACAGTCAGTGTCAAAACTGTATAGTCACAGCCAGTGTCAAAACTGTATATGTCACAGTCAGTGTCAAAACTGTATAGTCACAGCCAGTGTCAAAACTGTATATGTCAAAGTCAGTGTCAAAACTGTATAGTCACAGCCAGTTTCAAAACTGTATATGTCACAGCCAGTGTCAAAACTGTATATGTCACAGCCAGTGTCAAAACTGTATAGTCACAGCCTGTGTCAAAACTGTATATGTCACAGCCAGTGTCAAAACTGTATAGTCACAGCCAGTGTCAAAACTGTATAGTCACAGCCAGTGTCAAAACTGCATATGTCACAGCCAGTGTCAAAACTGTATATGTCACAGCCAGTGTCAAAACTGTATATGTCACAGTCAGTGTCAAAACTGTATATATCACAGTCAGTGTCAAAACTGTATATATCAAAGCCAGTGTCAAAACTGTATAGTCACAGTCAGTGTCAAAACTGTATATGTCACAGTCAGTGTCAAAACTGTATATGTCAAAGTCAGTGTCAAAACTGTATATGTCACAGCCAGCGTCAAAACTGTATAGTCACAGTCAGTGTCAAAACTGTATAGTCACAGTCAGTGTCTAAACTGTATAGTCACAGCCAGTGTCTAAACTGTATAGTCACAGTCAGTGTCAAAACTGTATATTTCACAGTCAGTGTCAAAACTGTATATTTCACAGTCAGTGTCAAAACCGTATATATCAAAGCCAGTGTCAAAACTGTATAGTCACAGTCAGTGTCAAAACTGTATAGTCACAGCCAGTGTCAAAACTGTATAGTCGCAGCCAGTTTCAAAACTGTATATGTCACAGTCAGTGTCAAAACTGTATATGTCACAGCCAGTGTCAAAACTGTATATGTCACAGTCAGTGTCAAAACTGTATAGTCACAGCCAGTGTCAAAACTGTATATGTCACAGTCAGTGTCAAAACTGTATAGTCACAGCCAGTGTCAAAACTGTATATGTCAAAGTCAGTGTCAAAACTGTATAGTCACAGCCAGTTTCAAAACTGTATATGTCACAGTCAGTGTCAAAACTGTATATGTCACAGCCAGTGTAAAAACTGTATATGTCACAGTCACTGTCAAAACTGTATAGTCACAGCCAGTGTCAAAACTGTATATGTCACAGCCAGTGTCAAAACTGTATAGTCACAGCCAGTGTCAAAACTGTATAGTCACAGCCAGTGTCAAAACTGCATATGTCACAGCCAGTGTCAAAACTGTATATGTCACAGTCAGTGTCAAAACTGTATAGTCACAGCCAGTGTCAAAAGTGTATATGTCACAGCCCGTGTCAAAACTGTATATGTCACAGTCAGTGTCAATACTGTATAGTCACAGTCAGTTTCAAAACTGTATAGTCACAGCCAGTGTCAAAACTGTATATGTCACAGCCAGTGTAAAAACTGTATATGTCACAGTCAGTGTCAAAACTGTATAGTCACAGCCAGTGTCAAAACTGTATAGTCACAGCCAGTGTCAAAACTGCATATGTCACAGCCAGTGTCAAAACTGTATATGTCACAGCCAGTGTCAAAACTGTATATGTCACAGTCAGTGTCAAAACTGTATAGTAACAGCCAGTGTCAAAAGTGTATATGTCACAGCCCGTGTCAAAACTGTATATGTCACAGTCAGTGTCAATACTGTATAGTCACAGTCAGTTTCAAAACTGTATAGTCACAGCCAGTGTCAAAACTGTATATGTCACAGCCAGTGTAAAAATTGTATATGTCACAGCCAGTGTAAAAACTGTATATGTCACAGTCACTGTCAAAACTGTATAGTCACAGCCTGTGTCAAAACTGTATATGTCACAGCCAGTGTCAAAACTGTATATGTCACAGCCAGTGTCAAAACTGTATAGTCACAGCCAGTGTCAAAACTGTATAGTCACAGTCAGTGTCAAAACTGTATAGTCACAGTCAGTGTCTAAACTGTATAGTCACAGCCAGTGTCTAAACTGTATAGTAACAGTCAGTGTCAAAACTGTATATTTCACAGTCAGTGTCAAAACTGTATATTTCACAGTCAGTGTCAAAACCGTATATATCAAAGCCAGTGTCAAAACTGTATAGTCACAGTCAGTGTCAAAACTGTATAGTCACAGCCAGTGTCAAAACTGTATAGTCACAGCCAGTTTCAAAACTCTATATGTCACAGTCAGTGTCAAAACTGTATATGTCACAGCCAGTGTCAAAACTGTATATGTCACAGTCAGTGTCAAAACTGTATAGTCACAGCCAGTGTCAAAACTGTATATGTCACAGTCAGTGTCAAAACTGTATAGTCACAGCCAGTGTCAAAACTGTATATGTCAAAGTCAGTGTCAAAACTGTATAGTCACAGCCAGTTTCAAAACTGTATATGTCACAGTCAGTGTCAAAACTGTATATGTCACAGCCAGTGTAAAAACTGTATATGTCACAGTCACTGTCAAAACTGTATAGTCACAGCCTGTGTCAAAACTGTATAGTCACAGCCAGTTTCAAAACTGTATATGTCACAGCCAGTGTCAAAAGTGTATATGTCACAGCCCGTGTCAAAACTGTATATGTCACAGTCAGTGTCAATACTGTATAGTCACAGTCAGTTTCAAAACTGTATAGTCACAGCCAGTGTCAAAACTGTATATGTCACAGCCAGTGTAAAAACTGTATATGTCACAGTCAGTGTCAAAACTGTATAGTCACAGCCAGTGTCAAAACTGTATAGTCACAGCCAGTGTCAAAACTGCATATGTCACAGCCAGTATCAAAACTGTATATGTCACAGCCAGTGTCAAAACTGTATATGTCACAGTCAGTGTCAAAACTGTATAATCACAGCCAGTGTCAAAAGTGTATATGTCACAGCCCGTGTCAAAACTGTATATGTCACAGTCAGTGTCAATACTGTATAGTCACAGTCAGTTTCAAAACTGTATAGTCACAGCCAGTGTCAAAACTGTATATGTCACAGCCAGTGTAAAAATTGTATATGTCACAGCCAGTGTAAAAACTGTATATGTCACAGTCACTGTCAAAACTGTATAGTCACAGCCTGTGTCAAAACTGTATATGTCACAGCCAGTGTCAAAACTGTATATGTCACAGCCAGTGTCAAAACTGTATAGTCACAGCCAGTGTCAAAACTGTATAGTCACAGTCAGTGTCAAAACTGTATAGTCACAGTCAGTGTCTAAACTGTATAGTCACAGCCAGTGTCTAAACTGTATAGTCACAGTCAGTGTCAAAACTGTATATTTCACAGTCAGTGTCAAAACTGTATATTTCACAGTCAGTGTCAAAACCGTATATATCAAAGCCAGTGTCAAAACTGTATAGTCACAGTCAGTGTCAAAACTGTATAGTCACAGCCAGTGTCAAAACTGTATAGTCACAGCCAGTTTCAAAACTCTATATGTCACAGTCAGTGTCAAAACTGTATATGTCACAGCCAGTGTCAAAACTGTATATGTCACAGTCAGTGTCAAAACTGTATAGTCACAGCCAGTGTCAAAACTGTATATGTCACAGTCAGTGTCAAAACTGTATAGTCACAGCCAGTGTCAAAACTGTATATGTCAAAGTCAGTGTCAAAACTGTATAGTCACAGCCAGTTTCAAAACTGTATATGTCACAGTCAGTGTCAAAACTGTATATGTCACAGCCAGTGTCAAAACTGTATATGTCACAGTCAGTGTCAAAACTGTATAGTCACAGCCAGTGTCAAAACTGTATATGTCACAGTCAGTGTCAAAACTGTATATGTCACAGCCAGTGTCAAAACTGTATATGTCACAGTCAGTGTCAAAACTGTATAGTCACAGCCAGTGTCAAAACTGTATATGTCACAGTCAGTGTCAAAACTGTATAGTCACAGCCAGTGTCAAAACTGTATATGTCAAAGTCAGTGTCAAAACTGTATAGTCACAGCCAGTTTCAAAACTGTATATGTCACAGTCAGTGTCAAAACTGTATATGTCACAGCCAGTGTAAAAACTGTATATGTCACAGTCACTGTCAAAACTGTATAGTCACAGCCTGTGTCAAAACTGTATAGTCACAGCCAGTTTCAAAACTGTATATGTCACAGCCAGTGTCAAAAGTGTATATGTCACAGCCCGTGTCAAAACTGTATATGTCACAGTCAGTGTCAATACTGTATAGTCACAGTCAGTTTCAAAACTGTATAGTCACAGCCAGTGTCAAAACTGTATATGTCACAGCCAGTGTAAAAACTGTATATGTCACAGTCAGTGTCAAAACTGTATAGTCACAGCCAGTGTCAAAACTGTATAGTCACAGCCAGTGTCAAAACTGCATATGTCACAGCCAGTATCAAAACTGTATATGTCACAGCCAGTGTCAAAACTGTATATGTCACAGTCAGTGTCAAAACTGTATAGTCACAGCCAGTGTCAAAAGTGTATATGTCACAGCCCGTGTCAAAACTGTATATGTCACAGTCAGTGTCAATACTGTATAGTCACAGTCAGTTTCAAAACTGTATAGTCACAGCCAGTGTCAAAACTGTATATGTCACAGCCAGTGTAAAAATTGTATATGTCACAGCCAGTGTAAAAACTGTATATGTCACAGTCACTGTCAAAACTGTATAGTCACAGCCTGTGTCAAAACTGTATATGTCACAGCCAGTGTCAAAACTGTATATGTCACAGCCAGTGTCAAAACTGTATAGCCGCAGCCAGTGTCAAAACTGTATAGTCACAGTCAGTGTCAAAACTGTATATTTCACAGTCAGTGTCAAAACTGTATATTTCACAGTCAGTGTCAAAACCGTATATATCAAAGCCAGTGTCAAAACTGTATAGTCACAGTCAGTGTCAAAACTGTATAGTCACAGCCAGTGTCAAAACTGTATAGTCACAGCCAGTTTCAAAACTGTATATGTCATAGTCAGTGTCAAAACTGTATATGTCACAGCCAGTGTCAAAACTGTATATGTCACAGTCAGTGTCAAAACTGTATAGTCACAGCCAGTGTCAAAACTGTATATGTCACAGTCAGTGTCAAAACTGTATAGCAACAGCCAGTGTCAAAACTGTATATGTCAAAGTCAGTGTCAAAACTGTATAGTCACAGCCAGTTTCAAAACTGTATATGTCACAGTCAGTGTCAAAACTGTATATGTCACAGCCAGTGTAAAAACTGTATATGTCACAGTCACTGTCAAAACTGTATAGTCACAGCCTGTGTCAAAACTGTATATGTCACAGCCAGTGTCAAAACTGTATAGTCACAGCCAGTGTCAAAACTGTATAGTCACAGCCAGTGTCAAAACTGCATATGTCACAGCCAGTGTCAAAACTGTATATGTCACAGTCAGTGTCAAAACTGTATAGTCACAGCCAGTGTCAAAATTGTATATGTCACAGCCCGTGTCAAAACTGTATATGTCACAGTCAGTGTCAATACTGTATAGTCACAGTCAGTTTCAAAACTGTATAGTCACAGCCAGTGTCAAAACTGTATATGTCACAGCCAGTGTAAAAACTGTATATGTCACAGTCAGTGTCAAAACTGTATAGTCACAGCCAGTGTCAAAACTGTATAGTCACAGCCAGTGTCAAAACTGCATATGTCACAGCCAGTGTCAAAACTGTATATGTCACAGCCAGTGTCAAAACTGTATATGTCACAGTCAGTGTCAAAACTGTATAGTCACAGCCAGTGTCAAAACTGTATATGTCACAGCCCGTGTCAAAACTGTATATGTCACAGTCAGTGTCAATACTGTATAGTCACAGTCAGTTTCAAAACTGTATAGTCACAGCCAGTGTCAAAACTGTATATGTCACAGCCAGTGTAAAAACTGTATATGTCACAGTCAGTGTCAAAACTGTATAGTCACAGCCAGTGTCAAAACTGTATAGTCACAGCCAGTGTCAAAACTGCATATGTCACAGCCAGTGTCAAAACTGTATATGTCACAGCCAGTGTCAAAACTGTATATGTCACAGTCAGTGTCAAAACTGTATAGTCACAGCCAGTGTCAAAAGTGTATATGTCACAGCCCGTGTCAAAACTGTATATGTCACAGTCAGTGCCAATACTGTATAGTCACAGTCAGTTTCAAAACTGTATAGTCACAGCCAGTGTCAAAACTGTATATGTCACAGCCAGTGTAAAAATTGTATATGTCACAGCCAGTGTAAAAACTGTATATGTCACAGTCAGTGTCAAAACTGTATAGTCACAGCCAGTGTCAAAACTGTATATGTCACAGCCAGTGTCAAAACTGTATATGTCACAGTCAGTGTCAAAACTGTATAGTCACAGCCAGTGTCAAAACTGTATAGTCACAGCCAGTTTCAAAACTGTATATGTCACAGTCAGTGTCAAAACTGTATATGTCACAGCCAGTGTCAAAACTGTATATGTCACAGTCAGTGTCAAAACTGTATAGTCACAGCCAGTGTCAAAACTGTATATGTCACAGTCAGTGTCAAAACTGTATAGTCACAGCCAGTGTCAAAACTGTATATGTCAAAGTCAGTGTCAAAACTGTATAGTCTCAGCCAGTTTCAAAACTGTATATGTCACAGTCAGTGTCAAAACTGTATATGTCACAGCCAGTGTAAAAACTGTATATGTCACAGTCACTGTCAAAACTGTATAGTCACAGCCAGTGTCAAAACTGTATATGTCACAGCCAGTGTCAAAACTGTATAGTCACAGCCAGTGTCAAAACTGTATAGTCACAGCCAGTGTCAAAACTGCATATGTCACAGCCAGTGTCAAAACTGTATATGTCACAGTCAGTGTCAAAACTGTATAGTCACAGCCAGTGTCAAAAGTGTATATGTCACAGCCCGTGTCAAAACTGTATATGTCACAGTCAGTGTCAATACTGTATAGTCACAGTCAGTTTCAAAACTGTATAGTCACAGCCAGTGTCAAAACTGTATATGTCACAGCCAGTGTAAAAACTGTATATGTCACAGTCAGTGTCAAAACTGTATAGTCACAGCCAGTGTCAAAACTGTATAGTCACAGCCAGTGTCAAAACTGCATATGTCACAGCCAGTGTCAAAACTGTATATGTCACAGCCAGTGTCAAAACTGTATATGTCACAGTCAGTGTCAAAACTGTATAGTCACAGCCAGTGTCAAAAGTGTATATGTCACAGCCCGTGTCAAAACTGTATATGTCACAGTCAGTGTCAATACTGTATAGTCACAGTCAGTTTCAAAACTGTATAGTCACAGCCAGTGTCAAAACTGTATATGTCACAGCCAGTGTAAAAATTGTATATGTCACAGCCAGTGTAAAAACTGTATATGTCACAGTCACTGTCAAAACTGTATAGTCACAGCCTGTGTCAAAACTGTATATGTCACAGCCAGTGTCAAAACTGTATATGTCACAGCCAGTGTCAAAACTGTATAGTCACAGCCAGTGTCAAAACTGTATAGTCACAGTCAGTGTCAAAACTGTATAGTCACAGTCAGTGTCTAAATTGTATAGTCACAGCCAGTGTCTAAACTGTATAGTCACAGTCAGTGTCAAAACTGTATATTTCACAGTCAGTGTCAAAACTGTATATTTCACAGTCAGTGTCAAAACCGTATATATCAAAGCCAGTGTCAAAACTGTATAGTCACAGTCAGTGTCAAAACTGTATAGTCACAGCCAGTGTCAAAACTGTATAGTCACAGCCAGTTTCAAAACTGTATATGTCACAGTCAGTGTCAAAACTGTATATGTCACAGCCAGTGTCAAAACTGTATATGTCACAGTCAGTGTCAAAACTGTATAGTCACAGCCAGTGTCAAAACTGTATATGTCACAGTCAGTGTCAAAACTGTATAGTCACAGCCAGTGTCAAAACTGTATATGTCAAAGTCAGTGTCAAAACTGTATAGTCACAGCCAGTTTCAAAACTGTATATGTCACAGTCAGTGTCAAAACTGTATATGTCACAGCCAGTGTAAAAACTGTATATGTCACAGTCACTGTCAAAACTGTATAGTCACAGCCTGTGTCAAAACTGTATATGTCACAGCCAGTGTCAAAACTGTATAGTCACAGCCAGTGTCAAAACTGTATAGTCACAGCCAGTGTCAAAACTGCATATGTCACAGCCAGTGTCAAAACTGTATATGTCACAGTCAGTGTCAAAACTGTATAGTCACAGCCAGTGTCAAAAGTGTATATGTCACAGCCCGTGTCAAAACTGTATATGTCACAGTCAGTGTCAATACTGTATAGTCACAGTCAGTTTCAAAACTGTATAGTCACAGCCAGTGTCAAAACTGTATATGTCACAGCCAGTGTAAAAACTGTATATGTCACAGTCAGTGTCAAAACTGTATAGTCACAGCCAGTGTCAAAACTGTATAGTCACAGCCAGTGTCAAAACTGCATATGTCACAGCCAGTGTCAAAACTGTATATGTCACAGCCAGTGTCAAAACTGTATATGTCACAGTCAGTGTCAAAACTGTATAGTCACAGCCAGTGTCAAAAGTGTATATGTCACAGCCCGTGTCAAAACTGTATATGTCACAGTCAGTGTCAATACTGTATAGTCACAGTCAGTTTCAAAACTGTATAGTCACAGCCAGTGTCAAAACTGTATATGTCACAGCCAGTGTAAAAATTGTATATGTCACAGCCAGTGTAAAAACTGTATATGTCACAGTCAGTGTCAAAACTGTATAGTCACAGCCAGTGTCAAAACTGTATATGTCACAGCCAGTGTCAAAACTGTATATGTCACAGTCAGTGTCAAAACTGTATAGTCACAGCCAGTGTCAAAACTGTATAGTCACAGCCAGTTTCAAAACTGTATATGTCACAGTCAGTGTCAAAACTGTATATGTCACAGTCAGTGTCAAAACTGTATAGTCACAGCCAGTGTCAAAACTGTATATGTCACAGTCAGTGTCAAAACTGTATAGTCACAGCCAGTGTCAAAACTGTATATGTCAAAGTCAGTGTCAAAACTGTATAGTCACAGCCAGTTTCAAAACTGTATATGTCACAGTCAGTGTCAAAACTGTATATGTCACAGCCAGTGTAAAAACTGTATATGTCACAGTCACTGTCAAAACTGTATAGTCACAGCCAGTGTCAAAACTGTATATGTCACAGCCAGTGTCAAAACTGTATAGTCACAGCCAGTGTCAAAACTGTATAGTCACAGCCAGTGTCAAAACTGCATATGTCACAGCCAGTGTCAAAACTGTATATGTCACAGTCAGTGTCAAAACTGTATAGTCACAGCCAGTGTCAAAAGTGTATATGTCACAGCCCGTGTCAAAACTGTATATGTCACAGTCAGTGTCAATACTGTATAGTCACAGTCAGTTTCAAAACTGTATAGTCACAGCCAGTGTCAAAACTGTATATGTCACAGCCAGTGTAAAAACTGTATATGTCACAGTCAGTGTCAAAACTGTATAGTCACAGCCAGTGTCAAAACTGTATAGTCACAGCCAGTGTCAAAACTGCATATGTCACAGCCAGTGTCAAAACTGTATATGTCACAGCCAGTGTCAAAACTGTATATGTCACAGTCAGTGTCAAAACTGTATAGTCACAGCCAGTGTCAAAAGTGTATATGTCACAGCCCGTGTCAAAACTGTATATGTCACAGTCAGTGTCAATACTGTATAGTCACAGTCAGTTTCAAAACTGTATAGTCACAGCCAGTGTCAAAACTGTATATGTCACAGCCAGTGTAAAAATTGTATATGTCACAGCCAGTGTAAAAACTGTATATGTCACAGTCACTGTCAAAACTGTATAGTCACAGCCTGTGTCAAAACTGTATATGTCACAGCCAGTGTCAAAACTGTATATGTCACAGCCAGTGTCAAAACTGTATAGTCACAGCCAGTGTCAAAACTGTATAGTCACAGTCAGTGTCAAAACTGTATAGTCACAGTCAGTGTCTAAACTTTATAGTCACAGCCAGTGTCTAAACTGTATAGTCACAGTCAGTGTCAAAATTGTATATTTCACAGTCAGTGTCAAAACTGTATATTTCACAGTCAGTGTCAAAACCGTATATATCAAAGCCAGTGTCAAAACTGTATAGTCACAGTCAGTGTCAAAACTGTATAGTCACAGCCAGTGTCAAAACTGTATAGTCACAGCCAGTTTCAAAACTGTATATGTCACAGTCAGTGTCAAAACTGTATATCTCACAGCCAGTGTCAAAACTGTATATGTCACAGTCAGTGTCAAAACTGTATAGTCACAGCCAGTGTCAAAACTGTATATGTCACAGTCAGTGTCAAAACTGTATAGTCACAGCCAGTGTCAAAACTGTATATGTCAAAGTCAGTGTCAAAACTGTATAGTCACAGCCAGTTTCAAAACTGTATATGTCACAGTCAGTGTCAAAACTGTATATGTCACAGCCAGTGTCAAAACTGTATATGTCACAGCCAGTGTCAAAACTGTATAGTCACAGCCTGTGTCAAAACTGTATATGTCACAGCCAGTGTCAAAACTGTATAGTCACAGCCAGTGTCAAAACTGTATAGTCACAGCCAGTGTCAAAACTGCATATGTCACAGCCAGTGTCAAAACTGTATATGTCACAGCCAGTGTCAAAACTGTATATGTCACAGTCAGTGTCAAAACTGTATATATCACAGTCAGTGTCAAAACTGTATATATCAAAGCCAGTGTCAAAACTGTATAGTCACAGTCAGTGTCAAAACTGTATATGTCACAGTCAGTGTCAAAACTGTATATGTCAAAGTCAGTGTCAAAACTGTATATGTCACAGCCAGCGTCAAAACTGTATAGTCACAGTCAGTGTCAAAACTGTATAGTCACAGTCAGTGTCTAAACTGTATAGTCACAGCCAGTGTCTAAACTGTATAGTCACAGTTAGTGTCAAAAATGTATATTTCACAGTCAGTGTCAAAACTGTATATTTCACAGTCAGTGTCAAAACCGTATATATCAAAGCCAGTGTCAAAACTGTATAGTCACAGTCAGTGTCAAAACTGTATAGTCACAGCCAGTGTCAAAACTGTATAGTCGCAGCCAGTTTCAAAACTGTATATGTCACAGTCAGTGTCAAAACTGTATATGTCACAGCCAGTGTCAAAACTGTATATGTCACAGTCAGTGTCAAAACTGTATAGTCACAGCCAGTGTCAAAACTGTATATGTCACAGTCAGTGTCAAAACTGTATAGTCACAGCCAGTGTCAAAACTGTATATGTCAAAGTCAGTGTCAAAACTGTATAGTCACAGCCAGTTTCAAAACTGTATATGTCACAGTCAGTGTCAAAACTGTATATGTCACAGCCAGTGTAAAAACTGTATATGTCACAGTCACTGTCAAAACTGTATAGTCACAGCCAGTGTCAAAACTGTATATGTCACAGCCAGTGTCAAAACTGTATAGTCACAGCCAGTGTCAAAACTGTATAGTCACAGCCAGTGTCAAAACTGCATATGTCACAGCCAGTGTCAAAACTGTATATGTCACAGTCAGTGTCAAAACTGTATAGTCACAGCCAGTGTCAAAAGTGTATATGTCACAGCCCGTGTCAAAACTATATATGTCACAGTCAGTGTCAATACTGTATAGTCACAGTCAGTTTCAAAACTGTATAGTCACAGCCAGTGTCAAAACTGTATATGTCACAGTCACTGTCAAAACTGTATAGTCACAGCCAGTGTCAAAACTGTATAGTCACAGCCAGTGTCAAAACTGTATAGTCACAGCCAGTGTCAAAACTGCATATGTCACAGCCAGTGTCAAAACTGTATATGTCACAGCCAGTGTCAAAACTGTATATGTCACAGTCAGTGTCAAAACTGTATAGTCACAGCCAGTGTCAAAAGTGTATATGTCACAGCCCGTGTCAAAACTGTATATGTCACAGTCAGTGTCAATACTGTATAGTCACAGTCAGTTTCAAAACTGTATAGTCACAGCCAGTGTCAAAACTGTATATGTCACAGCCAGTGTAAAAATTGTATATGTCACAGCCAGTGTAAAAACTGTATATGTCACAGTCACTGTCAAAACTGTATAGTCACAGCCTGTGTCAAAACTGTATATGTCACAGCCAGTGTCAAAACTGTATATGTCACAGCCAGTGTCAAAACTGTATAGTCACAGCCAGTGTCAAAACTGTATAGTCACAGTCAGTGTCAAAACTGTATACTCACAGTCAGTGTCTAAACTGTATAGTCACAGCCAGTGTCTAAACTGTATAGTCACAGTCAGTGTCAAAACTGTATATTTCACAGTCAGTGTCAAAACTGTATATTTCACAGTCAGTGTCAAAACCGTATATATCAAAGCCAGTGTCAAAACTGTATAGTCACAGTCAGTGTCAAAACTGTATAGTCACAGCCAGTGTCAAAACTGTATAGTCACAGCCAGTTTCAAAACTGTATATGTCACAGTCAGTGTCAAAACTGTATAGTCACAGCCAGTGTCAAAACTGTATATGTCAAAGTCAGTGTCAAAACTGTATAGTCACAGCCAGTGTCAAAACTGTATAGTCACAGCCAGTGTCAAAACTGTATATGTCACAGTCAGTGTCAAAACTGTATAGTCACAGCCAGTGTCAAAACTGTATATGTCAAAGTCAGTGTCAAAACTGTATAGTCACAGCCAGTTTCAAAACTGTATATGTCACAGTCAGTGTCAAAACTGTATATGTCACAGCCAGTGTAAAAACTGTATATGTCACAGTCACTGTCAAAACTGTATAGTCACAGCCAGTGTCAAAACTGTATATGTCACAGCCAGTGTCAAAACTGTATAGTCACAGCCAGTGTCAAAACTGTATAGTCACAGCCAGTGTCAAAACTGCATATGTCACAGCCAGTGTCAAAACTGTATATGTCACAGTCAGTGTCAAAACTGTATAGTCACAGCCAGTGTCAAAAGTGTATATGTCACAGCCCGTGTCAAAACTGTATATGTCACAGTCAGTGTCAATACTGTATAGTCACAGTCAGTTTCAAAACTGTATAGTCACAGCCAGTGTCAAAACTGTATATGTCACAGCCAGTGTAAAAACTGTATATGTCACAGTCAGTGTCAAAACTGTATAGTCACAGCCAGTGTCAAAACTGTATAGTCACAGCCAGTGTCAAAACTGCATATGTCACAGCCAGTGTCAAAACTGTATATGTCACAGCCAGTGTCAAAACTGTATATGTCACAGTCAGTGTCAAAACTGTATAGTCACAGCCAGTGTCAAAAGTGTATATGTCACAGCCCGTGTCAAAACTGTATATGTCACAGTCAGTGTCAATACTGTATAGTCACAGTCAGTTTCAAAACTGTATAGTCACAGCCAGTGTCAAAACTGTATATGTCACAGCCAGTGTAAAAATTGTATATGTCACAGCCAGTGTAAAAACTGTATATGTCACAGTCACTGTCAAAACTGTATAGTCACAGCCTGTGTCAAAACTGTATATGTCACAGCCAGTGTCAAAACTGTATATGTCACAGCCAGTGTCAAAACTGTATAGTCACAGCCAGTGTCAAAACTGTATAGTCACAGTCAGTGTCAAAACTGTATAGTCACAGTCAGTGTCTAAACTGTATAGTCACAGCCAGTGTCTAAACTGTATAGTCACAGTCAGTGTCAAAACTGTATATTTCACAGTCAGTGTCAAAACTGTATATTTCACAGTCAGTGTCAAAACCGTATATATCAAAGCCAGTGTCAAAACTGTATAGTCACAGTCAGTGTCAAAACTGTATAGTCACAGCCAGTGTCAAAACTGTATAGTCACAGCCAGTTTAAAACTGTATATGTCACAGTCAGTGTCAAAACTGTATATGTCACAGCCAGTGTCAAAACTGTATATGTCACAGTCAGTGTCAAAACTGTATAGTCACAGCCAGTGTCAAAACTGTATATGTCACAGTCAGTGTCAAAACTGTATAGTCACAGCCAGTGTCAAAACTGTATATGTCAAAGTCAGTGTCAAAACTGTATAGTCACAGCCAGTTTCAAAACTGTATATGTCACAGTCAGTGTCAAAACTGTATATGTCACAGCCAGTGTCAAAACTGTATATGTCACAGCCAGTGTCAAAACTGTATAGTCACAGCCTGTGTCAAAACTGTATATCTCACAGCCAGTGTCAAAACTGTATAGTCACAGCCAGTGTCAAAACTGTATAGTCACAGCCAGTGTCAAAACTGCATATGTCACAGCCAGTGTCAAAACTGTATATGTCACAGCCAGTGTCAAAACTGTATATGTCACAGTCAGTGTCAAAACTGTATATATCACAGTCAGTGTCAAAACTGTATATATCAAAGCCAGTGTCAAAACTGTATAGTCACAGTCAGTGTCAAAACTGTATATGTCACAGTCAGTGTCAAAACTGTATATGTCAAAGTCAGTGTCAAAACTGTATATGTCACAGCCAGCGTCAAAACTGTATAGTCACAGTCAGTGTCAAAACTGTATAGTCACAGTCAGGGTCTAAACTGTATAGTCACAGCCAGTGTCTAAACTGTATAGTCACAGTTAGTGTCAAAACTGTATATTTCACAGTCAGTGTCAAAACTGTATATTTCACAGTCAGTGTCAAAACCGTATATATCAAAGCCAGTGTCAAAACTGTATAGTCACAGTCAGTGTCAAAACTGTATAGTCACAGCCAGTGTCAAAACTGTATAGTCGCAGCCAGTTTCAAAACTGTATATGTCACAGTCAGTGTCAAAACTGTATATGTCACAGCCAGTGTCAAAACTGTATATGTCACAGTCAGTGTCAAAACTGTATAGTCACAGCCAGTGTCAAAACTGTATATGTCACAGTCAGTGTCAAAACTGTATAGTCACAGCCAGTGTCAAAACTGTATATGTCAAAGTCAGTGTCAAAACTGTATAGTCACAGCCAGTTTCAAAACTGTATATGTCACAGTCAGTGTCAAAACTGTATATGTCACAGCCAGTGTAAAAACTGTATATGTCACAGTCACTGTCAAAACTGTATAGTCACAGCCAGTGTCAAAACTGTATATGTCACAGCCAGTGTCAAAACTGTATAGTCACAGCCAGTGTCAAAACTGTATAGTCACAGCCAGTGTCAAAACTGCATATGTCACAGCCAGTGTCAAAACTGTATATGTCACAGTCAGTGTCAAAACTGTATAGTCACAGCCAGTGTCAAAAGTGTATATGTCACAGCCCGTGTCAAAACTATATATGTCACAGTCAGTGTCAATACTGTATAGTCACAGTCAGTTTCAAAACTGTATAGTCACAGCCAGTGTCAAAACTGTATATGTCACAGCCAGTGTAAAAACTGTATATGTCACAGTCAGTGTCAAAACTGTATAGTCACAGCCAGTGTCAAAACTGTATAGTCACAGCCAGTGTCAAAACTGCATATGTCACAGCCAGTGTCAAAACTGTATATGTCACAGCCAGTGTCAAAACTGTATATGTCACAGTCAGTGTCAAAACTGTATAGTCACAGCCAGTGTCAAAAGTGTATATGTCACAGCCCGTGTCAAAACTGTATATGTCACAGTCAGTGTCAATACTGTATAGTCACAGTCAGTTTCAAAACTGTATAGTCACAGCCAGTGTCAAAACTGTATATGTCACAGCCAGTGTAAAAATTGTATATGTCACAGCCAGTGTAAAAACTGTATATGTCACAGTCACTGTCAAAACTGTATAGTCACAGCCTGTGTCAAAACTGTATATGTCACAGCCAGTGTCAAAACTGTATGTGTCACAGCCAGTGTCAAAACTGTATAGTCACAGCCAGTGTCAAAACTGTATAGTCACAGTCAGTGTCAAAACTGTATACTCACAGTCAGTGTCTAAACTGTATAGTCACAGCCAGTGTCTAAACTGTATACTCACAGTCAGTGTCAAAACTGTATATTTCACAGTCAGTGTCAAAACTGTATATTTCACAGTCAGTGTCAAAACCGTATATATCAAAGCCAGTGTCAAAACTGTATAGTCACAGTCAGTGTCAAAACTGTATAGTCACAGCCAGTGTCAAAACTGTATAGTCACAGCCAGTTTCAAAACTGTATATGTCACAGTCAGTGTCAAAACTGTATATGTCACAGCCAGTGTCAAAACTGTATATGTCACAGTCAGTGTCAAAACTGTATAGTCACAGCCAGTGTCAAAACTGTATAGTCACAGCCAGTGTCAAAACTGTATATGTCACAGTCAGTGTCAAAACTGTATAGTCACAGCCAGTGTCAAAACTGTATATGTCACAGCCAGTGTCAAAACTGTATATGTCACAGTCAGTGTCAAAACTGTATAGTCACAGCCAGTGTCAAAACTGTATAGTCACAGCCAGTTTCAAAACTGTATATGTCACAGTCAGTGTCAAAACTGTATATGTCACAGTCAGTGTCAAAACTGTATAGTCACAGCCAGTGTCAAAACTGTATATGTCACAGTCAGTGTCAAAACTGTATAGTCACAGCCAGTGTCAAAACTGTATATGTCAAAGTCAGTGTCAAAACTGTATAGTCACAGCCAGTTTCAAAACTGTATATGTCACAGTCAGTGTCAAAACTGTATATGTCACAGCCAGTGTAAAAACTGTATATGTCACAGTCACTGTCAAAACTGTATAGTCACAGCCAGTGTCAAAACTGTATATGTCACAGCCAGTGTCAAAACTGTATAGTCACAGCCAGTGTCAAAACTGTATAGTCACAGCCAGTGTCAAAACTGCATATGTCACAGCCAGTGTCAAAACTGTATATGTCACAGTCAGTGTCAAAACTGTATAGTCACAGCCAGTGTCAAAAGTGTATATGTCACAGCCCGTGTCAAAACTGTATATGTCACAGTCAGTGTCAATACTGTATAGTCACAGTCAGTTTCAAAACTGTATAGTCACAGCCAGTGTCAAAACTGTATATGTCACAGCCAGTGTAAAAACTGTATATGTCACAGTCAGTGTCAAAACTGTATAGTCACAGCCAGTGTCAAAACTGTATAGTCACAGCCAGTGTCAAAACTGCATATGTCACAGCCAGTGTCAAAACTGTATATGTCACAGCCAGTGTCAAAACTGTATATGTCACAGTCAGTGTCAAAACTGTATAGTCACAGCCAGTGTCAAAAGTGTATATGTCACAGCCCGTGTCAAAACTGTATATGTCACAGTCAGTGTCAATACTGTATAGTCACAGTCAGTTTCAAAACTGTATAGTCACAGCCAGTGTCAAAACTGTATATGTCACAGCCAGTGTAAAAATTGTATATGTCACAGCCAGTGTAAAAACTGTATATGTCACAGTCACTGTCAAAACTGTATAGTCACAGCCTGTGTCAAAACTGTATATGTCACAGCCAGTGTCAAAACTGTATAGTCACAGCCAGTGTCAAAACTGTATAGTCACAGTCAGTGTCAAAACTGTATAGTCACAGTCAGTGTCTAAACTGTATAGTCACAGCCAGTGTCTAAACTGTATAGTCACAGTCAGTGTCAAAACTGTATATTTCACAGTCAGTGTCAAAACTGTATATTTCACAGTCAGTGTCAAAACCGTATATATCAAAGCCAGTGTCAAAACTGTATAGTCACAGTCAGTGTCAAAACTGTATAGTCACAGCCAGTGTCAAAACTGTATAGTCACAGCCAGTTTCAAAACTGTATATGTCACAGTCAGTGTCAAAACTGTATATGTCACAGCCAGTGTCAAAACTGTATATGTCACAGTCAGTGTCAAAACTGTATAGTCACAGCCAGTGTCAAAACTGTATATGTCACAGTCAGTGTCAAAACTGTATAGTCACAGCCAGTGTCAAAACTGTATATGTCAAAGTCAGTGTCAAAACTGTATAGTCACAGCCAGTTTCAAAACTGTATATGTCACAGTCAGTGTCAAAACTGTATATGTCACAGCCAGTGTCAAAACTGTATATGTCACAGCCAGTGTCAAAACTGTATAGTCACAGCCTGTGTCAAAACTGTATATGTCACAGCCAGTGTCAAAACTGTATAGTCACAGCCAGTGTCAAAACTGTATAGTCACAGCCAGTGTCAAAACTGCATATGTCACAGCCAGTGTCAAAACTGTATATGTCACAGCCAGTGTCAAAACTGTATATGTCACAGTCAGTGTCAAAACTGTATATATCACAGTCAGTGTCAAAACTGTATATATCAAAGCCAGTGTCAAAACTGTATAGTCACAGTCAGTGTCAAAACTGTATATGTCACAGTCAGTGTCAAAACTGTATATGTCAAAGTCAGTGTCAAAACTGTATATGTCACAGCCAGCGTCAAAACTGTATAGTCACAGTCAGTGTCAAAACTGTATAGTCACAGTCAGTGTCTAAACTGTATAGTCACAGCCAGTGTCTAAACTGTATAGTCTCAGTTAGTGTCAAAACTGTATATTTCACAGTCAGTGTCAAAACTGTATATTTCACAGTCAGTGTCAAAACCGTATATATCAAAGCCAGTGTCAAAACTGTATAGTCACAGTCAGTGTCAAAACTGTATAGTCACAGCCAGTGTCAAAACTGTATAGTCGCAGCCAGTTTCAAAACTGTATATGTCACAGTCAGTGTCAAAACTGTATATGTCACAGCCAGTGTCAAAACTGTATATGTCACAGTCAGTGTCAAAACTGTATAGTCACAGCCAGTGTCAAAACTGTATATGTCACAGTCAGTGTCAAAACTGTATAGTCACAGCCAGTGTCAAAACTGTATATGTCAAAGTCAGTGTCAAAACTGTATAGTCACAGCCAGTTTCAAAACTGTATATGTCACAGTCAGTGTCAAAACTGTATATGTCACAGCCAGTGTAAAAACTGTATATGTCACAGTCACTGTCAAAACTGTATAGTCACAGCCAGTGTCAAAACTGTATATGTCACAGCCAGTGTCAAAACTGTATAGTCACAGCCAGTGTCAAAACTGTATAGTCACAGCCAGTGTCAAAACTGCATATGTCACAGCCAGTGTCAAAACTGTATATGTCACAGTCAGTGTCAAAACTGTATAGTCACAGCCAGTGTCAAAAGTGTATATGTCACAGCCCGTGTCAAAACTATATATGTCACAGTCAGTGTCAATACTGTATAGTCACAGTCAGTTTCAAAACTGTATAGTCACAGCCAGTGTCAAAACTGTATATGTCACAGCCAGTGTAAAAACTGTATATGTCACAGTCAGTGTCAAAACTGTATAGTCACAGCCAGTGTCAAAACTGTATAGTCACAGCCAGTGTCAAAACTGCATATGTCACAGCCAGTGTCAAAACTGTATATGTCACAGCCAGTGTCAAAACTGTATATGTCACAGTCAGTGTCAAAACTGTATAGTCACAGCCAGTGTCAAAAGTGTATATGTCACAGCCCGTGTCAAAACTGTATATGTCACAGTCAGTGTCAATACTGTATAGTCACAGCAAGTTTCAAAACTGTATAGTCACAGCCAGTGTCAAAACTGTATATGTCACAGCCAGTGTAAAAATTGTATATGTCACAGCCAGTGTAAAAACTGTATATGTCACAGTCACTGTCAAAACTGTATAGTCACAGCCTGTGTCAAAACTGTATATGTCACAGCCAGTGTCAAAACTGTATATGTCACAGCCAGTGTCAAAACTGTATAGTCACAGCCAGTGTCAAAACTGTATAGTCACAGTCAGTGTCAAAACTGTATACTCACAGTCAGTGTCTAAACTGTATAGTCACAGCCAGTGTCTAAACTGTATAGTCACAGTCAGTGTCAAAACTGTATATTTCACAGTCAGTGTCAAAACTGTATATTTCACAGTCAGTGTCAAAACCGTATATATCAAAGCCAGTGTCAAAACTGTATAGTCACAGTCAGTGTCAAAACTGTATAGTCACAGCCAGTGTCAAAACTGTATAGTCACAGCCAGTTTCAAAACTGTATATGTCACAGTCAGTGTCAAAACTGTATATGTCACAGCCAGTGTCAAAACTGTATATGTCACAGTCAGTGTCAAAACTGTATAGTCACAGCCAGTGTCAAAACTGTATATGTCACAGTCAGTGTCAAAACTGTATAGTCACAGCCAGTGTCAAAACTGTATATGTCAAAGTCAGTGTCAAAACTGTATAGTCACAGCCAGTTTCAAAACTGTATATGTCACAGTCAGTGTCAAAACTGTATATGTCACAGCCAGTGTAAAAACTGTATATGTCACAGTCACTGTCAAAACTGTATAGTCACAGCCTGTGTCAAAACTGTATAGTCACAGCCAGTTTCAAAACTGTATATGTCACAGCCAGTGTCAAAAGTGTATATGTCACAGCCCGTGTCAAAACTGTATATGTCACAGTCAGTGTCAATACTGTATAGTCACAGTCAGTTTCAAAACTGTATAGTCACAGCCAGTGTCAAAACTGTATATGTCACAGCCAGTGTAAAAACTGTATATGTCACAGTCAGTGTCAAAACTGTATAGTCACAGCCAGTGTCAAAACTGTATAGTCACAGCCAGTGTCAAAACTGCATATGTCACAGCCAGTGTCAAAACTGTATATGTCACAGCCAGTGTCAAAACTGTATATGTCACAGTCAGTGTCAAAACTGTATAGTCACAGCCAGTGTCAAAAGTGTATATGTCACAGCCCGTGTCAAAACTGTATATGTCACAGTCAGTGTCAATACTGTATAGTCACAGTCAGTTTCAAAACTGAATAGTCACAGCCAGTGTCAAAACTGTATATGTCACAGCCAGTGTAAAAATTGTATATGTCACAGCCAGTGTAAAAACTGTATATGTCACAGTCACTGTCAAAACTGTATAGTCACAGCCTGTGTCAAAACTGTATATGTCACAGCCAGTGTCAAAACTGTATATGTCACAGCCAGTGTCAAAACTGTATAGTCACAGCCAGTGTCAAAACTGTATAGTCACAGTCAGTGTCAAAACTGTATAGTCACAGTCAGTGTCTAAACTGTATAGTCACAGCCAGTGTCTAAACTGTATAGTCACAGTCAGTGTCAAAACTGTATATTTCACAGTCAGTGTCAAAACTGTATATTTCACAGTCAGTGTCAAAACCGTATATATCAAAGCCAGTGTCAAAACTGTATAGTCACAGTCAGTGTCAAAACTGTATAGTCACAGCCAGTGTCAAAACTGTATAGTCACAGCCAGTTTCAAAACTGTATATGTCACAGTCAGTGTCAAAACTGTATATGTCACAGCCAGTGTCAAAACTGTATATGTCACAGTCAGTGTCAAAACTGTATAGTCACAGCCAGTGTCAAAACTGTATATGTCACAGTCAGTGTCAAAACTGTATAGTCACAGCCAGTGTCAAAACTGTATATGTCACAGTCAGTGTCAAAACTGTATATGTCACAGCCAGTGTAAAAACTGTATATGTCACAGTCACTGTCAAAACTGTATAGTCACAGCCTGTGTCAAAACTGTATATGTCACAGCCAGTGTCAAAACTGTATAGTCACAGCCAGTGTCAAAACTGTATAGTCACAGCCAGTGTCAAAACTGCATATGTCACAGCCAGTGTCAAAACTGTATATGTCACAGTCAGTGTCAAAACTGTATAGTCACAGCCAGTGTCAAAAGTGTATATGTCACAGCCCGTGTCAAAACTGTATATGTCACAGTCAGTGTCAATACTGTATAGTCACAGTCAGTTTCAAAACTGTATAGTCACAGCCAGTGTCAAAACTGTATATGTCACAGCCAGTGTAAAAACTGTATATGTCACAGTCAGTGTCAAAACTGTATAGTCACAGCCAGTGTCAAAACTGTATAGTCACAGCCAGTGTCAAAACTGCATATGTCACAGCCAGTGTCAAAACTGTATATGTCACAGCCAGTGTCAAAACTGTATATGTCACAGTCAGTGTCAAAACTGTATAGTCACAGCCAGTGTCAAAAGTGTATATGTCACAGCCCGTGTCAAAACTGTATATGTCACAGTCAGTGTCAATACTGTATAGTCACAGTCAGTTTCAAAACTGTATAGTCACAGCCAGTGTCAAAACTGTATATGTCACAGCCAGTGTAAAAATTGTATATGTCACAGCCAGTGTAAAAACTGTATATGTCACAGTCAGTGTCAAAACTGTATAGTCACAGCCAGTGTCAAAACTGTATATGTCACAGCCAGTGTCAAAACTGTATATGTCACAGTCAGTGTCAAAACTGTATAGTCACAGCCAGTGTCAAAACTATATAGTCACAGCCAGTTTCAAAACTGTATATGTCACAGTCAGTGTCAAAACTGTATATGTCACAGCCAGTGTCAAAACTGTATATGTCACAGTCAGTGTCAAAACTGTATAGTCACAGCCAGTGTCAAAACTGTATATGTCACAGTCAGTGTCAAAACTGTATAGTCACAGCCAGTGTCAAAACTGTATATGTCAAAGTCAGTGTCAAAACTGTATAGTCTCAGCCAGTTTCAAAACTGTATATGTCACAGTCAGTGTCAAAACTGTATATGTCACAGCCAGTGTAAAAACTGTATATGTCACAGTCACTGTCAAAACTGTATAGTCACAGCCAGTGTCAAAACTGTATATGTCACAGCCAGTGTCAAAACTGTATAGTCACAGCCAGTGTCAAAACTGTATAGTCACAGCCAGTGTCAAAACTGCATATGTCACAGCCAGTGTCAAAACTGTATATGTCACAGTCAGTGTCAAAACTGTATAGTCACAGCCAGTGTCAAAAGTGTATATGTCACAGCCCATGTCAAAACTGTATATGTCACAGTCAGTGTCAATACTGTATAGTCACAGTCAGTTTCAAAACTGTATAGTCACAGCCAGTGTCAAAACTGTATATGTCACAGCCAGTGTAAAAACTGTATATGTCACAGTCAGTGTCAAAACTGTATAGTCACAGCCAGTGTCAAAACTGTATAGTCACAGCCAGTGTCAAAACTGCATATGTCACAGCCAGTGTCAAAACTGTATATGTCACAGCCAGTGTCAAAACTGTATATGTCACAGTCAGTGTCAAAACTGTATAGTCACAGCCAGTGTCAAAAGTGTATATGTCACAGCCCGTGTCAAAACTGTATATGTCACAGTCAGTGTCAATACTGTATAGTCACAGTCAGTTTCAAAACTGTATAGTCACAGCCAGTGTCAAAACTGTATATGTCACAGCCAGTGTAAAAATTGTATATGTCACAGCCAGTGTAAAATCTGTATATGTCACAGTCACTGTCAAAACTGTATAGTCACAGCCTGTGTCAAAACTGTATATGTCACAGCCAGTGTCAAAACTGTATATGTCACAGCCAGTGTCAAAACTGTATAGTCACAGCCAGTGTCAAAACTGTATAGTCACAGTCAGTGTCAAAACTGTATAGTCACAGTCAGTGTCTAAACTGTATAGTCACAGCCAGTGTCTAAACTGTATAGTCACAGTCAGTGTCAAAACTGTATATTTCACAGTCAGTGTCAAAACTGTATATTTCACAGTCAGTGTCAAAACCGTATATATCAAAGCCAGTGTCAAAACTGTATAGTCACAGTCAGTGTCAAAACTGTATAGTCACAGCCAGTGTCAAAACTGTATAGTCACAGCCAGTTTCAAAACTGTATATGTCACAGTCAGTGTCAAAACTGTATATGTCACAGCCAGTGTAAAAACTGTATATGTCACAGTCACTGTCAAAACTGTATAGTCACAGCCTGTGTCAAAACTGTATATGTCACAGTCAGTGTCAAAACTGTATAGTCACAGCCAGTGTCAAAACTGTATATGTCAAAGTCAGTGTCAAAACTGTATAGTCACAGCCAGTTTCAAAACTGTATATGTCACAGTCAGTGTCAAAACTGTATATGTCACAGCCAGTGTAAAAACTGTATATGTCACAGTCACTGTCAAAACTGTATAGTCACAGCCTGTGTCAAAACTGTATATGTCACAGCCAGTGTCAAAACTGTATAGTCACAGCCAGTGTCAAAACTGTATAGTCACAGCCAGTGTCAAAACTGCATATGTCACAGCCAGTGTCAAAACTGTATATGTCACAGTCAGTGTCAAAACTGTATAGTCACAGCCAGTGTCAAAAGTGTATATGTCACAGCCCGTGTCAAAACTGTATATGTCACAGTCAGTGTCAATACTGTATAGTCACAGTCAGTTTCAAAACTGTATAGTCACAGCCAGTGTCAAAACTGTATATGTCACAGCCAGTGTAAAAACTGTATATGTCACAGTCAGTGTCAAAACTGTATAGTCACAGCCAGTGTCAAAACTGTATAGTCACAGCCAGTGTCAAAACTGTATAGTCACAGCCAGTGTCAAAACTGCATATGTCACAGCCAGTGTCAAAACTGTATATGTCACAGCCAGTGTCAAAACTGTATATGTCACAGTCAGTGTCAAAAGTGTATATGTCACAGCCCGGGTCAAAACTGTATATGTCACAGTCAGTGTCAATACTGTATAGTCACAGTCAGTTTCAAAACTGTAGAGTCACAGCCAGTGTCAAAACTGTATATGTCACAGCCAGTGTAAAAATTGTATATGTCACAGCCAGTGTAAAAACTGTATATGTCACAGTCAGTGTCAAAACTGTATATGTCACAGCCAGTGTCAAAACTGTATATGTCACAGTCAGTGTCAAAACTGTATAGTCACAGCCAGTTTCAAAACTGTATATGTCACAGCCAGTGTCAAAACTGTATATGTCACAGTCAGTGTCAAAACTGTATATATCACAGTCAGTGTCAAAACTGTATATATCAAAGCCAGTGTCAAAACTGTATAGTCACAGTCAGTGTCAAAACTGTATATGTCACAGTCAGTGTCAAAACTGTATATGTCAAAGTCAGTGTCAAAACTGTATATGTCACAGCCAGTGTCAAAACTGTATAGTCACAGTCAGTGTCAAAACTGTATAGTCACAGTCAGTGTCTAAACTGTATAGTCACAGCCAGTGTCTAAACTGTATAGTCACAGTCAGTGTCAAAACTGTATATTTCACAGTCAGTGTCAAAACTGTATATTTCACAGTCAGTGTCAAAACCGTATATATCAAAGCCAGTGTCAAAACTGTATAGTCACAGTCAGTGTCAAAACTGTATAGTCACAGCCAGTGTCAAAACTGTATAGTCACAGCCAGTTTCAAAACTGTATATGTCACAGTCAGTGTCAAAACTGTATATGTCACAGCCAGTGTCAAAACTGTATATGTCACAGTCAGTGTCAAAACTGTATAGTCACAGCCAGTGTCAAAACTGTATATGTCACAGTCAGTGTCAAAACTGTATAGTCACAGCCAGTGTCAAAACTGTATATGTCAAAGTCAGTGTCAAAACTGTATAGTCACAGCCAGTTTCAAAACTGTATATGTCACAGTCAGTGTCAAAACTGTATATGTCACAGCCAGTGTAAAAACTGTATATGTCACAGTCACTGTCAAAACTGTATAGTCACAGCCAGTGTCAAAACTGTATATGTCACAGCCAGTGTCAAAACTGTATAGTCACAGCCAGTGTCAAAACTGTATAGTCACAGCCAGTGTCAAAACTGCATATGTCACAGCCAGTGTCAAAACTGTATATGTCACAGTCAGTGTCAAAACTGTATAGTCACAGCCAGTGTCAAAAGTGTATATGTCACAGCCCGTGTCAAAACTGTATATGTCACAGTCAGTGTCAATACTGTATAGTCACAGTCAGTTTCAAAACTGTATAGTCACAGCCAGTGTCAAAACTGTATATGTCACAGCCAGTGTAAAAACTGTATATGTCACAGTCAGTGTCAAAACTGTATAGTCACAGCCAGTGTCAAAACTGTATAGTCACAGCCAGTGTCAAAACTGCATATGTCACAGCCAGTGTCAAAACTGTATATGTCACAGCCAGTGTCAAAACTGTATAGTCACAGCCAGTGTCAAAACTGTATATGTCACAGCCAGTGTAAAAACTGTATATGTCACAGCCAGTGTCAAAACTGTATAGTCACAGCCAGTGTCAAAACTGTATATATCACATCCAGTGTCAAAACTGTATAGTCACAGCCAGTGTAAAAACTATATATGTGACAGTCAGTGTCAAAACTGTATAGTCACAGCCAGTGTCAAAACTGTATAGTCACAGCCAGTGTCAAAACTGTATATGTCACAGTCAGTGTCAAAACTGTATAGTCACAGCCTGTGTCAAAACTGTATAGTCACAGCCAGTGTAAAAACTGTATATGTCAAAGTCAGTGTCAAAACTGTATAGTCACAGCCAGTGTCAAAAGTGTATATGTCACAGCCCGTGTCAAAACTGTATATGTCACAGTCAGTGTCAATACTGTATAGTCACAGTCAGTTTCAAAACTGTATAGTCACAGCCAGTGTCAAGACTGTATATGTCACAGCCAGTTTCAAAACTGTATAGTCACAGCCAGTGTCAAAACTGTATAGTCACAGCCAGTGTCAAAACTGCATATGTCACAGCCAGTGTCAAAACTGTATATGTCACAGCCAGTGTCAAAACTGTATATGTCACAGTCAGTGTCAAAACTGTATAGTCACAGCCAGTGTCAAAACTGTATATGTCACAGCCAGTGTCAAAACTGTATAGTCACAGCCAGTGTCAAAACTGTATATGTCACAGTCAGTGTCAAAACTGTATATGTCACAGCCAGTGTCAAAACTGTATAGTCACAGCCAGTGTCAAAGCTGTATATGTCACAGTCAGTGTCAAAACTGTATAGTCACAGCCAGTGTCAAAACTGTATATGTCAAAGTCAGTGTCAAAACTGTATAGTCACAGCCAGTGTCAAAAGTGTATATGTCACAGCCCGTGTCAAAACTGTATATGTCACAGTCAGTGTCAATACTGTATAGTCACATTCAGTTTCAAAACTGTATAGTCACAGCCAGTCTCAAAACTGTATATGTCACAGCCAGTGTCAAAACTGTATATGTCACAGCCAGTGTCAAAACTGTATAGTCACAGCCAGTGTAAAAACTATATATGTCACAGTCAGTGTCAAAACTGTATATGTCACAGCCAGTGTCAAAACTGTATAGTCACAGCCAGTGTCAAAACTGTATATGTCACAGCCAGTGTCAAAACTGTGCATGTCACAGCCAGTGTCAAAACTGTATATGTCACAGCCAGTGTCAAAACTGTATAGTCACAGCCAGTGTCAAAACTGTATATGTCACAGTCAGTGTCAAAACTGTACATGTCACAGCCAGTTTCAAAACTGTATAGTCACAGCCAGTGTCAAAACTGTATATGTCACAGCCAGTGTCAAAACTGTATAGTCACAGCCAGTGTCAAAACTGTATATGTCACAGCCAGTGTCAAAACTGTATATGTCACAGCCAGTGTCAAAACTGTATAGTCACAGCCAGTGTCAAAACTGTATATGTCACAGCCAGTGTCAAAACTGTATAGTCACAGCCAGTGTCAAAACTGTATATGTCACAGCCAGTGTGAAATCTGTATAGTCACAGCCAGTGTCAAAACTGTATATGTCACAGTCAGTGTCAAAACTGTATATGTCACAGCCAGTGTAAAAACTGTATATGTCACAGCCAGTGTCAAATCTGTATAGTCACAGCCAGTGTCAAAACTGTATATGTCACAGTCAGTGTCAAAACTGTATATGTCACAGCCAGTGTAAAAACTGTATATGTCACAGTCAGTGTAGAAACTGTATAGTCACAGCCAGTGTCAAAACTGTATATGTCACAGCCAGTGTCAAAACTGTATAGTCACAGCCAGTGTCAAAACTGTATAGTCACAGCCAGTGTCAAAACTGTATATGTCAAAGTCAGTGTCAAAACTGTATATGTCACAGCCAGTGTCAAAACTGTATATGTCACAGTCAGTGTCAAAACTGTATATATCAAAGCCAGTGTCAAAACTGTATAGTCACATCCAGTGTCAAAACTGTATATTTCACATCCAGTGTCAAAACTGTATATGTCACAGTCAGTGTCAAAACTGTATATGTCACAGTCAGTGTCAAAACTGTATATTTCACAGTCAGTGTCAAAACTGTATATATCAAAGCCAGTGTCAAAACTGTATAGTCACAGTCAGTGTCTAAACTGTATAGTCACAGCCAGTGTCTAAACTGTATATTTCACATCCAGTGTCAAAACTGTATATGTCACAGTCAGTGTCAAAACTGTATATGTCACAGTCAGTGTCAAAACTGTATATTTCACAGTCAGTGTCAAAACTGTATATATCAAAGCCAGTGTCAAAACTGTATAGTCACAGTCAGTGTCTAAACTGTATAGTCACAGCCAGTGTCTAAACTGTATAGTCACAGCCAGTGTCAAAACTGTATATTTCACAGTCAGTGTCAAAACTGTATATGTCACAGTCAGTGTCAAAACTGTATATGTCACAGCCAGTGTAAAAACTGTATATGTCACAGCCAGTGTCAAATCTGTATAGTCACAGCCAGTGTCAAAACTGTATATGTCACAGCCAGTGTCAAAACTGTATATGTCACAGTCAGTGTCAAAACTGTATAGTCACAGCCAGTTTCAAAACTGTATATGTCACAGCCAGTGTCAAAACTGTATATGTCACAGTCAGTGTCAAAACTGTATATATCAAAGCCAGTGTCAAAACTGTATAGTCACAGTCAGTGTCAAAACTGTATATGTCACAGTCAGTGTCAAAACTGTATATGTCAAAGTCAGTGTCAAAACTGTATATGTCACAGCCAGTGTCAAAACTGTATAGTCACAGTCAGTGTCAAAACTGTATAGTCACAGTCAGTGTCTAAACTGTATAGTCACAGCCAGTGTCTAAACTGTATAGTCACAGTCAGTGTCAAAACTGTATATTTCACAGTCAGTGTCAAAACTGTATATTTCACAGTCAGTGTCAAAACCGTATATATCAAAGCCAGTGTCAAAACTGTATAGTCACAGTCAGTGTCAAAACTGTATAGTCACAGCCAGTGTCAAAACTGTATAGTCACAGCCAGTTTCAAAACTGTATATGTCACAGTCAGTGTCAAAACTGTATATGTCACAGCCAGTGTCAAAACTGTATATGTCACAGTCAGTGTCAAAACTGTATAGTCACAGCCAGTGTCAAAACTGTATATGTCACAGTCAGTGTCAAAACTGTATAGTCACAGCCAGTGTCAAAACTGTATATGTCAAAGTCAGTGTCAAAACTGTATAGTCACAGCCAGTTTCAAAACTGTATATGTCACAGTCAGTGTCAAAACTGTATATGTCACAGCCAGTGTAAAAACTGTATATGTCACAGTCACTGTCAAAACTGTATAGTCACAGCCAGTGTCAAAACTGTATATGTCACAGCCAGTGTCAAAACTGTATAGTCACAGCCAGTGTCAAAACTGTATAGTCACAGCCAGTGTCAAAACTGCATATGTCACAGCCAGTGTCAAAACTGTATATGTCACAGTCAGTGTCAAAACTGTATAGTCACAGCCAGTGTCAAAAGTGTATATGTCACAGCCCGTGTCAAAACTGTATATGTCACAGTCAGTGTCAATACTGTATAGTCACAGTCAGTTTCAAAACTGTATAGTCACAGCCAGTGTCAAAACTGTATATGTCACAGCCAGTGTAAAAACTGTATATGTCACAGTCAGTGTCAAAACTGTATAGTCACAGCCAGTGTCAAAACTGTATAGTCACAGCCAGTGTCAAAACTGCATATGTCACAGCCAGTGTCAAAACTGTATATGTCACAGCCAGTGTCAAAACTGTATAGTCACAGCCAGTGTCAAAACTGTATATGTCACAGCCAGTGTAAAAACTGTATATGTCACAGCCAGTGTCAAAACTGTATAGTCACAGCCAGTGTCAAAACTGTATATATCACATCCAGTGTCAAAACTGTATAGTCACAGCCAGTGTAAAAACTATATATGTGACAGTCAGTGTCAAAACTGTATAGTCACAGCCAGTGTCAAAACTGTATAGTCACAGCCAGTGTCAAAACTGTATATGTCACAGTCAGTGTCAAAACTGTATAGTCACAGCCTGTGTCAAAACTGTATAGTCACAGCCAGTGTAAAAACTGTATATGTCAAAGTCAGTGTCAAAACTGTATAGTCACAGCCAGTGTCAAAAGTGTATATGTCACAGCCCGTGTCAAAACTGTATATGTCACAGTCAGTGTCAATACTGTATAGTCACAGTCAGTTTCAAAACTGTATAGTCACAGCCAGTGTCAAGACTGTATATGTCACAGCCAGTTTCAAAACTGTATAGTCACAGCCAGTGTCAAAACTGTATAGTCACAGCCAGTGTCAAAACTGCATATGTCACAGCCAGTGTCAAAACTGTATATGTCACAGCCAGTGTCAAAACTGTATATGTCACAGTCAGTGTCAAAACTGTATAGTCACAGCCAGTGTCAAAACTGTATATGTCACAGCCAGTGTCAAAACTGTATAGTCACAGCCAGTGTCAAAACTGTATAGTCACAGCCAGTGTCAAAACTGTATATGTCACAGTCAGTGTCAAAACTGTATATGTCACAGCCAGTGTCAAAACTGTATAGTCACAGCCAGTGTCAAAGCTGTATATGTCACAGTCAGTGTCAAAACTGTATAGTCACAGCCAGTGTCAAAACTGTATATGTCAAAGTCAGTGTCAAAACTGTATAGTCACAGCCAGTGTCAAAAGTGTATATGTCACAGCCCGTGTCAAAACTGTATATGTCACAGTCAGTGTCAATACTGTATAGTCACATTCAGTTTCAAAACTGTATAGTCACAGCCAGTCTCAAAACTGTATATGTCACAGCCAGTGTCAAAACTGTATATGTCACAGCCAGTGTCAAAACTGTATAGTCACAGGCAGTGTAAAAACTATATATGTCACAGTCAGTGTCAAAACTGTATATGTCACAGCCAGTGTCAAAACTGTATAGTCACAGCCAGTGTCAAAACTGTATATGTCACAGCCAGTGTCAAAACTGTGCATGTCACAGCCAGTGTCAAAACTGTATATGTCACAGCCAGTGTCAAAACTGTATAGTCACAGCCAGTGTCAAAACTGTATATGTCACAGTCAGTGTCAAAACTGTACATGTCACAGCCAGTTTCAAAACTGTATAGTCACAGCCAGTGTCAAAACTGTATATGTCACAGCCAGTGTCAAAACTGTATAGTCACAGCCAGTGTCAAAACTGTATATGTCACAGCCAGTGTCAAAACTGTATATGTCACAGCCAGTGTCAAAACTGTATAGTAACAGCCAGTGTCAAAACTGTATATGTCACAGCCAGTGTCAAAACTGTATAGTCACAGCCAGTGTCAAAACTGTATATGTCACAGCCAGTGTGAAATCTGTATAGTCACAGCCAGTGTCAAAACTGTATATGTCACAGTCAGTGTCAAAACTGTATATGTCACAGCCAGTGTAAAAACTGTATATGTCACAGCCAGTGTCAAATCTGTATAGTCACAGCCAGTGTCAAAACTGTATATGTCACAGTCAGTGTCAAAACTGTATATGTCACAGCCAGTGTAAAAACTGTATATGTCACAGTCAGTGTAGAAACTGTATAGTCACAGCCAGTGTCAAAACTGTATATGTCACAGCCAGTGTCAAAACTGTATAGTCACAGCCAGTGTCAAAACTGTATAGTCACAGCCAGTGTCAAAACTGTATATGTCAAAGTCAGTGTCAAAACTGTATATGTCACAGCCAGTGTCAAAACTGTATATGTCACAGTCAGTGTCAAAACTGTATATATCAAAGCCAGTGTCAAAACTGTATAGTCACATCCAGTGTCAAAACTGTATATTTCACATCCAGTGTCAAAACTGTATATGTCACAGTCAGTGTCAAAACTGTATATGTCACAGTCAGTGTCAAAACTGTATATTTCACAGTCAGTGTCAAAACTGTATATATCAAAGCCAGTGTCAAAACTGTATAGTCACAGTCAGTGTCTAAACTGTATAGTCACAGCCAGTGTCTAAACTGTATATTTCACATCCAGTGTCAAAACTGTATATGTCACAGTCAGTGTCAAAACTGTATATGTCACAGTCAGTGTCAAAACTGTATATCTCACAGTCAGTGTCAAAACTGTATATATCAAAGCCAGTGTCAAAACTGTATAGTCACAGTCAGTGTCTAAACTGTATAGTCACAGCCAGTGTCTAAACTGTATAGTCACATCCAGTGTCAAAACTGTATATGTCACAGTCAGTGTCAAAACTGTATATGTCACAGTCAGTGTCAAAACTGTATATTTCACAGTCAGTGTCAAAACTGTATATATCAAAGCCAGTGTCAAAACTGTATAGTCACAGTCAGTGTCTAAACTGTATAGTCACAGCCAGTGTCTAAACTGTATATTTCACATCCAGTGTCAAAACTGTATATGTCACAGTCAGTGTCAAAACTGTATATGTCACAGTCAGTGTCAAAACTGTATATCTCACAGTCAGTGTCAAAACTGTATATATCAAAGCCAGTGTCAAAACTGTATAGTCACAGTCAGTGTCTAAACTGTATAGTCACAGCCAGTGTCTAAACTGTATAGTCACAGCCAGTGTCAAAACTGTATATTTCACAGTCAGTGTCAAAACTGTATATGTCACAGTCAGTGTCAAAACTGTATATGTCACAGCCAGTGTAAAAACTGTATATGTCACAGCCAGTGTCAAATCTGTATAGTCACAGCCAGTGTCAAAACTGTATATGTCACAGTCAGTGTCAAAACTGTATATGTCACAGCCAGTGTAAAAACTGTATATGTCACAGTCAGTGTAGAAACTGTATAGTCACAGCCAGTGTCAAAACTGTATATGTCACAGCCAGTGTCAAAACTGTATAGTCACAGCCAGTGTCAAAACTGTATAGTCACAGCCAGTGTCAAAACTGTATATGTCAAAGTCAGTGTCAAAACTGTATATGTCACAGCCAGTGTCAAAACTGTATATGTCACAGTCAGTGTCAAAACTGTATATATCAAAGCCAGTGTCAAAACTGTATAGTCACATCCAGTGTCAAAACTGTATATTTCACATCCAGTGTCAAAACTGTATATGTCACAGTCAGTGTCAAAACTGTATATGTCACAGTCAGTGTCAAAACTGTATATTTCACAGTCAGTGTCAAAACTGTATATATCAAAGCCAGTGTCAAAACTGTATAGTCACAGTCAGTGTCTAAACTGTATAGTCACAGCCAGTGTCTAAACTGTATATTTCACATCCAGTGTCAAAACTGTATATGTCACAGTCAGTGTCAAAACTGTATATGTCACAGTCAGTGTCAAAACTGTATATTTCACAGTCAGTGTCAAAACTGTATATATCAAAGCCAGTGTCAAAACTGTATAGTCACAGTCAGTGTCTAAACTGTATAGTCACAGCCAGTGTCTAAACTGTATAGTCACAGCCAGTGTCAAAACTGTATATTTCACAGTCAGTGTCAAAACTGCATATGTCACAGCCAGTGTCAAAACTGTATATGTCACAGCCAGTGTCAAAACTGTATATGTCACAGCCAGTGTCAAAACTGTATAGTCACAGCCAGTGTCAAAACTGTATAGTCACAGTCAGTGTCAAAACTGTATATGTCACAGCCAGTGTCAAAACTGTATATGTCACAGTCAGTGTCAAAACTGTATAGTCACAGTCAGTTTCAAAACTGTATATGTCACAGCCATTTTCAAAACTGTATAGTCACAGCCAGTGTCAAAACTGTATATGTCACAGTCAGTGTCAAAACTGTATATGTCACAGCCAGTGTCAAAACTGTATATGTCACAGCCAGTGTCAAAACTGTATAGTCACAGCCAGTGTCAAAACTGTATATGTCACAGCCAGTGTAAAAACTGTATATGTCACAGCCAGTGTCAAAACTGTATAGTCACAGCCAGTGTCAAAACTGTATATGTCACATCCAGTGTCAAAACTGTATAGTCACAGCCAGTGTAAAAACTATATATGTGACAGTCAGTGTCAAAACTGTATAGTCACAGCCAGTGTCAAAACTGTATAGTCACAGCCAGTGTCAAAACTGTATATGTCACAGTCAGTGTCAAAACTGTATAGTCACAGCCTGTGTCAAAACTGTATAGTCACAGCCAGTGTAAAAACTGTATATGTCAAAGTCAGTGTCAAAACTGTACAGTCACAGCCAGTGTCAAAAGTGTATATGTCACAGCCCGTGTCAAAACTGTATATGTCACAGTCAGTGTCAATACTGTATAGTCACAGTCAGTTTCAAAACTGTATAGTCACAGCCAGTGTCAAAACTGTATATGTCACAGCCAGTTTCAAAACTGTATAGTCACAGCCAGTGTCAAAACTGTATAGTCACAGCCAGTGTCAAAACTGCATATGTCACAGCCAGTGTCAAAAGTGTATATGTCACAGCCAGTGTCAAAACTGTATATGTCACAGTCAGTGTCAAAACTGTATAGTCACAGCCAGTGTCAAAACTGTATATGTCACAGCCAGTGTCAAAACTGTATAGTCACAGCCAGTGTCAAAACTGTATAGTCACAGCCAGTGTCAAAACTGTATATGTCACAGTCAGTGTCAAAACTGTATAGTCACAGCCTGTGTCAAAACTGTATAGTCACAGCCAGTGTAAAAACTGTATATGTCAAAGTCAGTGTCAAAACTGTATAGTCACAGCCAATGTCAAAAGTGTATATGTCACAGCCCGTGTCAAAACTGTATATGTCACAGTCAGTGTCAATACTGTATAGTCACAGTCAGTTTCAAAACTGTATAGTCACAGCCAGTGTCAAAACTGTATATGTCACAGCCAGTTTCAAAACTGTATAGTCACAGCCAGTGTCAAAACTGTATAGTCACAGCCAGTGTCAAAACTGCATATGTCACAGCCAGTGTCAAAACTGTATATGTCACAGCCAGTGTCAAAACTGTATATGTCACAGTCAGTGTCAAAACTGTATAGTCACAGCCAGTGTCAAAACTGTATATGTCACAGCCAGTGTCAAAACTGTATAGTCACAGCCAGTGTCAAAACTGTATAGTCACAGCCAGTGTCAAAACTGTATATGTCACAGTCAGTGTCAAAACTGTATATGTCACAGCCAGTGTCAAAACTGTATAGTCACAGCCAGTGTCAAAGCTGTATATGTCACAGTCAGTGTCAAAACTGTATGGTCACAGCCAGTGTCAAAACTGTATATGTCACAGTCAGTGTCAAAACTGTATATATCAAAGTCAGTGTCAAAACTGTATAGTCACAGCCAGTGTCAAAAGTGTATATGTCACAGCCCGTGTCAAAACTGTATATGTCACAGTCAGTGTCAATACTGTATAGTCACATTCAGTTTCAAAACTGTATAGTCACAGCCAGTGTCAAAACTGTATATGTCACAGCCAGTGTCAAAACTGTATAGTCACAGCCAGTGTAAAAACTATATATGTCACAGTCAGTGTCAAAACTGTATATGTCACAGCCAGTGTCAAAACTGTATAGTCACAGCCAGTGTCAAAACTGTATATGTCACAGCCAGTGTCAAAACTGTGCATGTCACAGCCAGTGTCAAAACTGTATATGTCACAGCCAGTGTCAAAACTGTATAGTCACAGCCAGTGTCAAAACTGTATATGTCACAGTCAGTGTCAAAACTGTATATGTCACAGCCAGTTTCAAAACTGTATAGTCACAGCCAGTGTCAAAACTGTATATGTCACAGCCAGTGTCAAAACTGTATAGTCACAGCCAGTGTCAAAACTGTATATGTCACAGCCAGTGTCAAAACTGTATATGTCACAGCCAGTGTCAAAACTGTATAGTCACAGCCAGTGTCAAAACTGTATAGTCACAGCCAGTGTCAAAACTGTATATGTCACAGCCAGTGTCAAATCTGTATAGTCACAGCCAGTGTCAAAACGGTATAGTCACAGCCAGTGTCAAAACTGTATATGTCACAGTCAGTGTCAAAACTGTATATGTCACAGCCAGTGTAAAAACTGTATATGTCACAGTCAGTGTCAAAACTGTATAGTCACAGCCAGTGTCAAAACTGTATATGTCACAGCCAGTGTCAAAACTGTATAGTCACAGCCAGTGTCAAAACTGTATATGTCACAGTCAGTGTCAAAACTGTATATGTCAAAGTCAGTGTCAAAACTGTATATGTCACAGCCAGTGTCAAAACTGTATATGTCACAGTCAGTGTCAAAACTGTATATATCAAAGCCAGTGTCAAAACTGTATAGTCACATCCAGTGTCAAAACTGTATATTTCACAGCCAGTGTCAAAACTGTATATGTCACAGTCAGTGTCAAAACTGTATATTTCACAGTCAGTGTCAAAACTGTATATATCAAAGCCAGTGTCAAAACTGTATATGTCACAGCCAGTGTCAAAACTGTGCATGTCACAGCCAGTGTCAAAACTGTATATGTCACAGCCAGTGTCAAAACTGTATAGTCACAGCCAGTGTCAAAACTGTATATGTCACAGCCAGTTTCAAAACTGTATATGTCACAGCCAGTGTCAAAACTGTATAGTCACAGCCAGTGTCAAAACTGTATATGTCACAGCCAGTGTCAAAACTGTATATGTCACAGCCAGTGTCAAAACTGTATAGTCACAGCCAGTGTCAAAACTGTATATGTCACAGCCAGTGTCAAATCTGTATAGTCACAGCCAGTGTCAAAACTGTATATGTCACAGTCAGTGTCAAAACTGTATATGTCACAGCCAGTGTAAAAACTGTATATGTCACAGTCAGTGTAAAAACTGTATAGTCACAGCCTGTGTCAAAACTGTATATGTCACAGCCAGTGTCAAAACTGTATAGTCACAGCCAGTGTCAAAACTGTATAGTCACAGCCAGTGTCAAAACTGTATATGTCAAAGTCAGTGTCAAAACTGTATATGTCACAGCCAGTGTCAAAACTGTATATGTCACAGTCAGTGTCAAAACTGTATATATCAAAGCCAGTGTCAAAACTGTATAGTCACATCCAGTGTCAAAACTGTATATTTCACATCCAGTGTCAAAACTGTATATGTCACAGTCAGTGTCAAAACTGTATATGTCACAGTCAGTGTCAAAACTGTATATTTCACAGTCAGTGTCAAAACTGTATATATCAAAGCCAGTGTCAAAACTGTATAGTCACAGTCAGTGTCTAAACTGCATAGTCACAGCCAGTGTCTAAACTGTATAGTCACAGCCAGTGTCAAAACTGTATATTTCACAGTCAGTGTCAAAACTGCATATGTCACAGCCAGTGTCAAAACTGTATATGTCACAGCCAGTGTCAAAACTGTATATGTCACAGCCAGTGTCAAAACTGTATATGTCACAGCCAGTGTCAAAACTGTATAGTCACAGCCAGTGTCAAAACTGTATATGTCACAGCCAGTGTCAAAACTGTATATGTCACAGTCAGTGTCAAAACTGTATAGTCACAGCGAGTGTCAAAACTGTATATGTCACAGTCAGTGTCAAAACTGTATAGTCACAGTCAGTTTCAAAACTGTATATGTCACAGCCATTTTCAAAACTGTATAGTCACAGCCAGTGTCAAAACTGTATATGTCACAGTCAGTGTCAAAACTGTATATGTCACAGCCAGTGTCATAACTGTATATGTCACAGCCAGTGTCAAAACTGTATAGTCACAGCCAGTGTCAAAACTGTATATGTCACAGCCAGTGTAAAAACTGTATAGTCACAGCCAGTGTCAAAACTGTATATGTCACAGCCAGTGTCAAAACTGTATAGTCACAGCCAGTGTAAAAACTATATATGTGACAGTCAGTGTCAAAACTGTATATGTCACAGCCAGTGTCAAAACTGTATATGTCACAGCCAGTGTCAAAACTGTATAGTCACAGCCAGTGTCAAAACTGTATAGTCACAGTCAGTGTCAAAACTGTATATGTCACAGCCAGTGTCAAAATTGTATATGTCACAGTCAGTGTCAAAACTGTATAGTCACAGCCAGTGTCAAAACTGTATATGTCACAGTCAGTGTCAAAACTGTATAGTCACAGTCAGTTTCAAAACTGTATATGTCACAGCCATTTTCAAAACTGTATAGTCACAGCCAGTGTCAAAACTGTATATGTCACAGTCAGTGTCAATACTGTATAGTCACAGTCAGTTTCAAAACTGTATAGTCACAGCCAGTGTCAAAACTGTATATGTCACAGCCAGTGTCAAAACTGTATAGTCACAGCCAGTGTAAAAACGATATATGTCACAGTCAGTGTCAAAACTGTATATGTCACAGCCAGTGTCAAAACTGTATATGTCACAGCCAGTGTCAAAACTGTATAGTCACACCCAGTGTAAAAACTATATATGTCACAGTCAGTGTCAAAACTGTATATGTCACAGCCAGTGTCAAAACTGTATAGTCACAGCCAGTGTCAAAACTGTATATGTCACAGCCAGTGTCAAAACTGTATATGTCACAGCCAGTGTCAAAACTGTATATGTCACAGCCAGTGTCAAAACTGTATATTTCACAGTCAGTGTCAAAACTGTATATATCAAAGCCAGTGTCAAAACTGTATAGTCACAGTCAGTGTCTAAACTGTATAGTCACAGCCAGTGTCAAAACTGTATAGTCACAGCCAGTGTAAAAACTATATATGTGACAGTCAGTGTCAAAACTGTATATGTCACAGCCAGTGTCAAAACTGTATATGTCACAGCCAGTGTCAAAACTGTATATGTCACAGCCAGTGTCAAAACTGTATAGTAACAGCCAGTGTCAAAACTGTATAGTCACAGTCAGTGTCAAAACTGTATATGTCACAGCCAGTGTCAAAACTGTATATGTCACAGCCAGTGTCAAAACTGTATAGTCACAGCCAGTGTAAAAACTATATATGTCACAGTCAGTGTCAAAACTGTATATGTCACAGCCAGTGTCAAAACTGTATAGTCACAGCCAGTGTCAAAACTGTATATGTCACAGCCAGTGTCAAAACTGTATATGTCACAGCCAGTGTCAAAACTGTATATGTCACAGCCAGTGTCAAAACTGTATATTTCACAGTCAGTGTCAAAACTGTATATATCAAAGCCAGTGTCAAAACTGTATAGTCACAGTCAGTGTCTAAACTGTATAGTCACAGCCAGTGTCAAAACTGTATAGTCACAGCCAGTGTAAAAACTATATATGTGACAGTCAGTGTCAAAACTGTATATGTCACAGCCAGTGTCAAAACTGTATATGTCACAGCCAGTGTCAAAACTGTATATGTCACAGCCAGTGTCAAAACTGTATAGTCACAGCCAGTGTCAAAACTGTATAGTCACAGTCAGTGTCAAAACTGTATATGTCACAGCCAGTGTCAAAACTGTATATGTCACAGCCAGTGTCAAAACTATATAGTCACAGCCAGTGTCAAAACTGTATATGTCACAGTCAGTGTCAAAACTGTATAGTCACAGCCAGTGTCAAAACTGTATATGTCACAGTCAGTGTCAAAACTGTATATGTCAAAGTCAGTGTCAAAACTGTATAGTCACAGCCAGTGTCAAAAGTGTATATGTCACAGCCCGTGTCAAAACTGTATATGTCACAGTCAGTGTCAATACTGTATAGTCACAGCCAGTGTCAAAACTGTATATGTCACAGCCAGTGTCAAAACTGTATAGTCACAGTCAGTGTAAAAACTATATATGTCACAGTCAGTGTCAAAACTGTATATGTCACAGCCAGTGTCAAAACTGTATATGTCACAGCCAGTGTCAAAACTGTATAGTCACAGCCAGTGTAAAAACTATATATGTCACAGTCAGTGTCAAAACTGTATATGTCACAGCCAGTGTCAAAACTGTATAGTCACAGCCAGTGTCAAAACTGTATATGTCACAGGCAGTGTCAAAACTGTGCATGTCACAGCCAGTGTCAAAACTGTATATGTCACAGCCAGTGTCAAAACTGTATAGTCACAGCCAGTGTCAAAACTGTATATGTCACAGCCAGTTTCAAAACTGTATATGTCACAGCCAGTGTCAAAACTGTATAGTCACAGCCAGTGTCAAAACTGTATATGTCACAGCCAGTGTCAAAACTGTATATGTCACAGCCAGTGTCAAAACTGTATAGTCACAGCCAGTGTCAAAACTGTATATGTCACAGCCAGTGTCAAATCTGTATAGTCACAGCCAGTGTCAAAACTGTATATGTCACAGTCAGTGTCAAAACTGTATATGTCACAGCCAGTGTAAAAACTGTATATGTCACAGTCAGTGTAAAAACTGTATAGTCACAGCCAGTGTCAAAACTGTATATGTCACAGCCAGTGTCAAAACTGTATAGTCACAGCCAGTGTCAAAACTGTATAGTCACAGCCAGTGTCAAAACTGTATATGTCAAAGTCAGTGTCAAAACTGTATATGTCACAGCCAGTGTCAAAACAGTATATGTCACAGTCAGTGTCAAAACTGTATATATCAAAGCCAGTGTCAAAACTGTATAGTCACATCCAGTGTCAAAACTGTATATTTCACATCCAGTGTCAAAACTGTATATGTCACAGTCAGTGTCAAAACTCTATATGTCACAGTCAGTGTCAAAACTGTATATTTCACAGTCAGTGTCAAAACTGTATATATCAAAGCCAGTGTCAAAACTGTATAGTCACAGTCAGTGTCTAAACTGTATAGTCACAGCCAGTGTCTAAACTGTATATTTCACATCCAGTGTCAAAACTGTATATGTCACAGTCAGTGTCAAAACTGTATATGTCACAGTCAGTGTCAAAACTGTATATTTCACAGTCAGTGTCAAAACTGTATATATCAAAGCCAGTGTCAAAACTGTATAGTCACAGTCAGTGTCTAAACTGTATAGTCACAGCCAGTGTCTAAACTGTATAGTCACAGCCAGTGTCAAAACTGTATATTTCACAGTCAGTGTCAAAACTGCATATGTCACAGCCAGTGTCAAAACTGTATATGTCACAGCCAGTGTCAAAACTGTATATGTCACAGCCAGTGTCAAAACTGTATAGTCACAGCCAGTGTCAAAACTGTATAGTCACAGTCAGTGTCAAAACTGTATATGTCACAGCCAGTGTCAAAACTGTATATGTCACAGTCAGTGTCAAAACTGTATAGTCACAGCCAGTGTCAAAACTGTATATGTCACAGCCAGTGTCAAAACTGTATAGTCACAGCCAGTGTAAAAACTATATATGTGACAGTCAGTGTCAAAACTGTATATGTCACAGCCAGTGTCAAAACTGTATATGTCACAGCCAGTGTCAAAACTGTATAGTCACAGCCAGTGTCAAAACTGTATAGTCACAGTCAGTGTCAAAACTGTATATGTCACAGCCAGTGTCAAAATTGTATATGTCACAGTCAGTGTCAAAACTGTATAGTCACAGCCAGTGTCAAAACTGTATATGTCACAGTCAGTGTCAAAACTGTATAGTCACAGTCAGTTTCAAAACTGTATATGTCACAGCCATTTTCAAAACTGTATAGTCACAGCCAGTGTCAAAACTGTATATGTCACAGTCAGTGTCAATACTGTATAGTCACAGTCAGTTTCAAAACTGTATAGTCACAGCCAGTGTCAAAACTGTATATGTCACAGCCAGTGTCAAAACTGTATAGTCACAGCCAGTGTAAAAACTATATATGTCACAGTCAGTGTCAAAACTGTATATGTCACAGCCAGTGTCAAAACTGTATATGTCACAGCCAGTGTCAAAACTGTATAGTCACACCCAGTGTAAAAACTATATATGTCACAGTCAGTGTCAAAACTGTATATGTCACAGCCAGTGTCAAAACTGTATAGTCACAGCCAGTGTCAAAACTGTATATGTCACAGCCAGTGTCAAAACTGTATATGTCACAGCCAGTGTCAAAACTGTATATGTCACAGCCAGTGTCAAAACTGTATATTTCACAGTCAGTGTCAAAACTGTATATATCAAAGCCAGTGTCAAAACTGTATAGTCACAGTCAGTGTCTAAACTGTATCGTCACAGCCAGTGTCAAAACTGTATAGTCACAGCCAGTGTAAAAACTATATATGTGACAGTCAGTGTCAAAACTGTATATGTCACAGCCAGTGTCAAAACTGTATATGTCACAGCCAGTGTCAAAACTGTATATGTCACAGCCAGTGTCAAAACTGTATAGTAACAGCCAGTGTCAAAACTGTATAGTCACAGTCAGTGTCAAAACTGTATATGTCACAGCCAGTGTCAAAACTGTATATGTCACAGCCAGTGTCAAAACTGTATAGTCACAGCCAGTGTAAAAACTATATATGTCACAGTCAGTGTCAAAACTGTATATGTCACAGCCAGTGTCAAAACTGTATAGTCACAGCCAGTGTCAAAACTGTATATGTCACAGCCAGTGTCAAAACTGTATATGTCACAGCCAGTGTCAAAACTGTATATGTCACAGCCAGTGTCAAAACTGTATATGTCACAGCCAGTGTCAAAACTGTATATTTCACAGTCAGTGTCAAAACTGTATATATCAAAGCCAGTGTCAAAACTGTATAGTCACAGTCAGTGTCTAAACTGTATAGTCACAGCCAGTGTCAAAACTGTATAGTCACAGCCAGTGTAAAAACTATATATGTGACAGTCAGTGTCAAAACTGTATATGTCACAGCCAGTGTCAAAACTGTATATGTCACAGCCAGTGTCAAAACTGTATATGTCACAGCCAGTGTCAAAACTGTATAGTCACAGCCAGTGTCAAAACTGTATAGTCACAGTCAGTGTCAAAACTGTATATGTCACAGCCAGTGTCAAAACTGTATATGTCACAGCCAGTGTCAAAACTATATAGTCACAGCCAGTGTCAAAACTGTATATGTCACAGTCAGTGTCAAAACTGTATAGTCACAGCCAGTGTCAAAACTGTATATGTCACAGTCAGTGTCAAAACTGTATATGTCAAAGTCAGTGTCAAAACTGTATAGTCACAGCCAGTGTCAAAAGTGTATATGTCACAGCCCGTGTCAAAACTGTATATGTCACAGTCAGTGTCAATACTGTATAGTCACAGCCAGTGTCAAAACTGTATATGTCACAGCCAGTGTCAAAACTGTATAGTCACAGTCAGTGTAAAAACTATATATGTCACAGTCAGTGTCAAAACTGTATATGTCACAGCCAGTGTCAAAACTGTATATGTCACAGCCAGTGTCAAAACTGTATAGTCACAGCCAGTGTAAAAACTATATATGTCACAGTCAGTGTCAAAACTGTATATGTCACAGCCAGTGTCAAAACTGTATAGTCACAGCCAGTGTCAAAACTGTATATGTCACAGGCAGTGTCAAAACTGTGCATGTCACAGCCAGTGTCAAAACTGTATATGTCACAGCCAGTGTCAAAACTGTATAGTCACAGCCAGTGTCAAAACTGTATATGTCACAGCCAGTTTCAAAACTGTATATGTCACAGCCAGTGTCAAAACTGTATAGTCACAGCCAGTGTCAAAACTGTATATGTCACAGCCAGTGTCAAAACTGTATATGTCACAGCCAGTGTCAAAACTGTATAGTCACAGCCAGTGTCAAAACTGTATATGTCACAGCCAGTGTCAAATCTGTATAGTCACAGCCAGTGTCAAAACTGTATATGTCACAGTCAGTGTCAAAACTGTATATGTCACAGCCAGTGTAAAAACTGTATATGTCACAGTCAGTGTAAAAACTGTATAGTCACAGCCAGTGTCAAAACTGTATATGTCACAGCCAGTGTCAAAACTGTATAGTCACAGCCAGTGTCAAAACTGTATAGTCACAGCCAGTGTCAAAACTGTATATGTCAAAGTCAGTGTCAAAACTGTATATGTCACAGCCAGTGTCAAAACAGTATATGTCACAGTCAGTGTCAAAACTGTATATATCAAAGCCAGTGTCAAAACTGTATAGTCACATCCAGTGTCAAAACTGTATATTTCACATCCAGTGTCAAAACTGTATATGTCACAGTCAGTGTCAAAACTCTATATGTCACAGTCAGTGTCAAAACTGTATATTTCACAGTCAGTGTCAAAACTGTATATATCAAAGCCAGTGTCAAAACTGTATAGTCACAGTCAGTGTCTAAACTGTATAGTCACAGCCAGTGTCTAAACTGTATATTTCACATCCAGTGTCAAAACTGTATATGTCACAGTCAGTGTCAAAACTGTATATGTCACAGTCAGTGTCAAAACTGTATATTTCACAGTCAGTGTCAAAACTGTATATATCAAAGCCAGTGTCAAAACTGTATAGTCACAGTCAGTGTCTAAACTGTATAGTCACAGCCAGTGTCTAAACTGTATAGTCACAGCCAGTGTCAAAACTGTATATTTCACAGTCAGTGTCAAAACTGCATATGTCACAGCCAGTGTCAAAACTGTATATGTCACAGCCAGTGTCAAAACTGTATATGTCACAGCCAGTGTCAAAACTGTATAGTCACAGCCAGTGTCAAAACTGTATAGTCACAGTCAGTGTCAAAACTGTATATGTCACAGCCAGTGTCAAAACTGTATATGTCACAGTCAGTGTCAAAACTGTATAGTCACAGCCAGTGTCAAAACTGTATATGTCACAGCCAGTGTCAAAACTGTATAGTCACAGCCAGTGTAAAAACTATATATGTGACAGTCAGTGTCAAAACTGTATATGTCACAGCCAGTGTCAAAACTGTATATGTCACAGCCAGTGTCAAAACTGTATAGTCACAGCCAGTGTCAAAACTGTATAGTCACAGTCAGTGTCAAAACTGTATATGTCACAGCCAGTGTCAAAATTGTATATGTCACAGTCAGTGTCAAAACTGTATAGTCACAGCCAGTGTCAAAACTGTATATGTCACAGTCAGTGTCAAAACTGTATAGTCACAGTCAGTTTCAAAACTGTATATGTCACAGCCATTTTCAAAACTGTATAGTCACAGCCAGTGTCAAAACTGTATATGTCACAGTCAGTGTCAATACTGTATAGTCACAGTCAGTTTCAAAACTGTATAGTCACAGCCAGTGTCAAAACTGTATATGTCACAGCCAGTGTCAAAACTGTATAGTCACAGCCAGTGTAAAAACTATATATGTCACAGTCAGTGTCAAAACTGTATATGTCACAGCCAGTGTCAAAACTGTATATGTCACAGCCAGTGTCAAAACTGTATAGTCACACCCAGTGTAAAAACTATATATGTCACAGTCAGTGTCAAAACTGTATATGTCACAGCCAGTGTCAAAACTGTATAGTCACAGCCAGTGTCAAAACTGTATATGTCACAGCCAGTGTCAAAACTGTATATGTCACAGCCAGTGTCAAAACTGTATATGTCACAGCCAGTGTCAAAACTGTATATTTCACAGTCAGTGTCAAAACTGTATATATCAAAGCCAGTGTCAAAACTGTATAGTCACAGTCAGTGTCTAAACTGTATCGTCACATCCAGTGTCAAAACTGTATAGTCACAGCCAGTGTAAAAACTATATATGTGACAGTCAGTGTCAAAACTGTATATGTCACAGCCAGTGTCAAAACTGTATATGTCACAGCCAGTGTCAAAACTGTATATGTCACAGCCAGTGTCAAAACTGTATAGTAACAGCCAGTGTCAAAACTGTATAGTCACAGTCAGTGTCAAAACTGTATATGTCACAGCCAGTGTCAAAACTGTATATGTCACAGCCAGTGTCAAAACTGTATAGTCACAGCCAGTGTAAAAACTATATATGTCACAGTCAGTGTCAAAACTGTATATGTCACAGCCAGTGTCAAAACTGTATAGTCACAGCCAGTGTCAAAACTGTATATGTCACAGCCAGTGTCAAAACTGTATATGTCACAGCCAGTGTCAAAACTGTATATGTCACAGCCAGTGTCAAAACTGTATATTTCACAGTCAGTGTCAAAACTGTATATATCAAAGCCAGTGTCAAAACTGTATAGTCACAGTCAGTGTCTAAACTGTATAGTCACAGCCAGTGTCAAAACTGTATAGTCACAGCCAGTGTAAAAACTATATATGTGACAGTCAGTGTCAAAACTGTATATGTCACAGCCAGTGTCAAAACTGTATATGTCACAGCCAGTGTCAAAACTGTATATGTCACAGCCAGTGTCAAAACTGTATAGTCACAGCCAGTGTCAAAACTGTATAGTCACAGTCAGTGTCAAAACTGTATATGTCACAGCCAGTGTCAAAACTGTATATGTCACAGCCAGTGTCAAAACTGTATAGTCACAGCCAGTGTCAAAACTGTATATGTCACAGTCAGTGTCAAAACTGTATAGTCACAGCCAGTGTCAAAACTGTATATGTCACAGTCAGTGTCAAAACTGTATATGTCAAAGTCAGTGTCAAAACTGTATAGTCACAGCCAGTGTCAAAAGTGTATATGTCACAGCCCGTGTCAAAACTGTATATGTCACAGTCAGTGTCAATACTGTATAGTCACAGCCAGTGTCAAAACTGTATATGTCACAGCCAGTGTCAAAACTGTATAGTCACAGTCAGTGTAAAAACTATATATGTCACAGTCAGTGTCAAAACTGTATATGTCACAGCCAGTGTCAAAACTGTATATGTCACAGCCAGTGTCAAAACTGTATAGTCACAGCCAGTGTAAAAACTATATATGTCACAGTCAGTGTCAAAACTGTATATGTCACAGCCAGTGTCAAAACTTTATAGTCACAGCCAGTGTCAAAACTGTATATGTCACAGGCAGTGTCAAAACTGTGCATGTCACAGCCAGTGTCAAAACTGTATATGTCACAGCCAGTGTCAAAACTGTATAGTCACAGCCAGTGTCAAAACTGTATATGTCACAGCCAGTTTCAAAACTGTATATGTCACAGCCAGTGTCAAAACTGTATAGTCACAGCCAGTGTCAAAACTGTATATGTCACAGCCAGTGTCAAAACTGTATATGTCACAGCCAGTGTCAAAACTGTATAGTCACAGCCAGTGTCAAAACTGTATATGTCACAGCCAGTGTCAAATCTGTATAGTCACAGCCAGTGTCAAAACTGTATATGTCACAGTCAGTGTCAAAACTGTATATGTCACAGCCAGTGTAAAAACTGTATATGTCACAGTCAGTGTAAAAACTGTATAGTCACAGCCAGTGTCAAAACTGTATATGTCACAGCCAGTGTCAAAACTGTATAGTCACAGCCAGTGTCAAAACTGTATAGTCACAGCCAGTGTCAAAACTGTATATGTCAAAGTCAGTGTCAAAACTGTATATGTCACAGCCAGTGTCAAAACAGTATATGTCACAGTCAGTGTCAAAACTGTATATATCAAAGCCAGTGTCAAAACTGTATAGTCACATCCAGTGTCAAAACTGTATATTTCACATCCAGTGTCAAAACTGTATATGTCACAGTCAGTGTCAAAACTGTATATGTCACAGTCAGTGTCAAAACTGTATATTTCACAGTCAGTGTCAAAACTGTATATGTCACAGCCAGTGTCAAAACTGTATATGTCACAGCCAGTGTCAAAACTGTATAGTCACAGCCAGTGTCAAAACTGTATAGTCACAGTCAGTGTCAAAACTGTATATGTCACAGCCAGTGTCAAAACTGTATATGTCACAGCCAGTGTCAAAAATGTATAGTCACAGCCAGTGTCAAAACTGTATATGTCACAGTCAGTGTCAAAACTGTATAGTCACAGCCAGTGTCAAAACTGTATATGTCACAGTCAGTGTCAAAACTGTATATGTCAAAGTCAGTGTCAAAACTGTATAGTCACAGCCAGTGTCAAAAGTGTATATGTCACAGCCCATGTCAAAACTGTATATGTCACAGTCAGTGTCAATACTGTATAGTCACAGCCAGTGTCAAAACTGTATATGTCACAGCCAGTGTCAAAACTGTATAGTCACAGTCAGTGTAAAAACTATATATGTCACAGTCAGTGTCAAAACTGTATATGTCACAGCCAGTGTCAAAACTGTATATGTCACAGCCAGTGTCAAAACTGTATAGTCACAGCCAGTGTAAAAACTATATATGTCACAGTCAGTGTCAAAACTGTATATGTCACAGCCAGTGTCAAAACTGTATAGTCACAGCCAGTGTCAAAACTGTATATGTCACAGGCAGTGTCAAAACTGTGCATGTCACAGCCAGTGTCAAAACTGTATATGTCACAGCCAGTGTCAAAACTGTATAGTCACAGCCAGTGTCAAAACTGTATATGTCACAGCCAGTTTCAAAACTGTATATGTCACAGCCAGTGTCAAAACTGTATAGTCACAGCCAGTGTCAAAACTGTATATGTCACAGCCAGTGTCAAAACTGTATATGTCACAGCCAGTGTCAAAACTGTATAGTCACAGCCAGTGTCAAAACTGTATATGTCACAGCCAGTGTCAAATCTGTATAGTCACAGCCAGTGTCAAAACTGTATATGTCACAGTCAGTGTCAAAACTGTATATGTCACAGCCAGTGTAAAAACTGTATATGTCACAGTCAGTGTAAAAACTGTATAGTCACAGCCAGTGTCAAAACTGTATATGTCACAGCCAGTGTCAAAACTGTATAGTCACAGCCAGTGTCAAAACTGTATAGTCACAGCCAGTGTCAAAACTGTATATGTCAAAGTCAGTGTCAAAACTGTATATGTCACAGCCAGTGTCAAAACAGTATATGTCACAGTCAGTGTCAAAACTGTATATATCAAAGCCAGTGTCAAAACTGTATAGTCACATCCAGTGTCAAAACTGTATATTTCACATCCAGTGTCAAAACTGTATATGTCACAGTCAGTGTCAAAACTGTATATGTCACAGTCAGTGTCAAAACTGTATATTTCACAGTCAGTGTCAAAACTGTATATATCAAAGCCAGTGTCAAAACTGTATAGTCACAGTCAGTGTCTAAACTGTATAGTCACAGCCAGTGTCTAAACTGTATATTTCACATCCAGTGTCAAAACTGTATATGTCACAGTCAGTGTCAAAACTGTATATGTCACAGTCAGTGTCAAAACTGTATATTTCACAGTCAGTGTCAAAACTGTATATATCAAAGCCAGTGTCAAAACTGTATAGTCACAGTCAGTGTCTAAACTGTATAGTCACAGCCAGTGTCTAAACTGTATAGTCACAGCCAGTGTCAAAACTGTATATTTCACAGTCAGTGTCAAAACTGCATATGTCACAGCCAGTGTCAAAACTGTATATGTCACAGCCAGTGTCAAAACTGTATATGTCACAGCCAGTGTCAAAACTGTATAGTCACAGCCAGTGTCAAAACTGTATAGTCACAGTCAGTGTCGAAACTGTATATGTCACAGCCAGTGTCAAAACTGTATATGTCACAGTCAGTGTCAAAACTGTATAGTCACAGTCAGTTTCAAAACTGTATATGTCACAGCCATTTTCAAAACTGTATAGTCACAGCCAGTGTCAAAACTGTATATGTCACAGTCAGTGTCAAAACTGTATATGTCACAGCCAGTGTCAAAACTGTATATGTCACAGCCAGTGTCAAAACTGTATAGTCACAGCCAGTGTCAAAACTGTATATGTCACAGCCAGTGTAAAAACTGTATATGTCACAGCCAGTGTCAAAACTGTATAGTCACAGCCAGTGTCAAAACTGTATATGTCACATCCAGTGTCAAAACTGTATAGTCACAGCCAGTGTAAAAACTATATATGTGACAGTCAGTGTCAAAACTGTATAGTCACAGCCAGTGTCAAAACTGTATAGTCACAGCCAGTGTCAAAACTGTATATGTCACAGTCAGTGTCAAAACTGTATAGTCACAGCCTGTGTCAAAACTGTATAGTCACAGCCAGTGTAAAAACTGTATATGTCAAAGTCAGTGTCAAAACTGTATAGTCACAGCCAGTGTCAAAAGTGTATATGTCACAGCCCGTGTCAAAACTGTATATGTCACAGTCAGTGTCAATACTGTATAGTCACAGTCAGTTTCAAAACTGTATAGTCACAGCCAGTGTCAAAACTGTATATGTCACAGCCAGTTTCAAAACTGTATAGTCACAGCCAGTGTCAAAACTGTATAGTCACAGCCAGTGTCAAAACTGCATATGTCACAGCCAGTGTCAAAACTGTATATGTCACAGCCAGTGTCAAAACTGTATATGTCACAGTCAGTGTCAAAACTGTATAGTCACAGCCAGTGTCAAAACTGTATATGTCACAGCCAGTGTCAAAACTGTACAGTCACAGCCAGTGTCAAAACTGTATAGTCACAGCCAGTGTCAAAACTGTATATGTCACAGCCAGTGTCAAAACTGTATATGTCACAGTCAGTGTCAAAACTGTATAGTCACAGCCAGTGTCAAAACTGTATATGTCACAGCCAGTGTCAAAACTGTATAGTCACAGCCAGTGTCAAAACTGTATAGTCACAGCCAGTGTCAAAACTGTATATGTCACAGTCAGTGTCAAAACTGTATATGTCACAGCCAGTGTCAAAACTGTATAGTCACAGCCAGTGTCAAAGCTGTATATGTCACAGTCAGTGTCAAAACTGTATAGTCACAGCCAGTGTCAAAGCTGTATATGTCACAGTCAGTGTCAAAACTGTATAGTCACAGTCAGTGTCTAAACTGTATAGTCACAGCCAGTGTCTAAACTGTATATTTCACATCCAGTGTCAAAACTGTATATGTCACAGTCAGTGTCAAAACTGTATATGTCACAGTCAGTGTCAAAACTGTATATTTCACAGTCAGTGTCAAAACTGTATATATCAAAGCCAGTGTCAAAACTGTATAGTCACAGTCAGTGTCTAAACTGTATAGTCACAGCCAGTGTCTAAACTGTATAGTCACAGCCAGTGTCAAAACTGTATATTTCACAGTCAGTGTCAAAACTGCATATGTCACAGCCAGTGTCAAAACTGTATATGTCACAGCCAGTGTCAAAACTGTATATGTCACAGCCAGTGTCAAAACTGTATAGTCACAGCCAGTGTCAAAACTGTATAGTCACAGTCAGTGTCAAAACTGTATATGTCACAGCCAGTGTCAAAACTGTATATGTCACAGTCAGTGTCAAAACTGTATAGTCACAGTCAGTTTCAAAACTGTATATGTCACAGCCATTTTCAAAACTGTATAGTCACAGCCAGTGTCAAAACTGTATATGTCACAGTCAGTGTCAAAACTGTATATGTCACAGCCAGTGTCAAAACTGTATATGTCACAGCCAGTGTCAAAACTGTATAGTCACAGCCAGTGTCAAAACTGTATATGTCACAGCCAGTGTAAAAACTGTATATGTCACAGCCAGTGTCAAAACTGTATAGTCACAGCCAGTGTCAAAACTGTATATGTCACATCCAGTGTCAAAACTGTATAGTCACAGCCAGTGTAAAAACTATATATGTGACAGTCAGTGTCAAAACTGTATAGTCACAGCCAGTGTCAAAACTGTATAGTCACAGCCAGTGTCAAAACTGTATATGTCACAGTCAGTGTCAAAACTGTATAGTCACAGCCTGTGTCAAAACTGTATAGTCACAGCCAGTGTAAAAACTGTATATGTCAAAGTCAGTGTCAAAACTGTATAGTCACAGCCAGTGTCAAAAGTGTATATGTCACAGCCCGTGTCAAAACTGTATATGTCACAGTCAGTGTCAATACTGTATAGTCACAGTCAGTTTCAAAACTGTATAGTCACAGCCAGTGTCAAAACTGTATATGTCACAGCCAGTTTCAAAACTGTATAGTCACAGCCAGTGTCAAAACTGTATAGTCACAGCCAGTGTCAAAACTGCATATGTCACAGCCAGTGTCAAAACTGTATATGTCACAGCCAGTGTCAAAACTGTATATGTCACAGTCAGTGTCAAAACTGTATAGTCACAGCCAGTGTCAAAACTGTATATGTCACAGCCAGTGTCAAAACTGTATAGTCACAGCCAGTGTCAAAACTGTATAGTCACAGCCAGTGTCAAAACTGTATATGTCACAGTCAGTGTCAAAACTGTATATGTCACAGCCAGTGTCAAAACTGTATAGTCACAGCCAGTGTCAAAGCTGTATATGTCACAGTCAGTGTCAAAACTGTATAGTCACAGCCAGTGTCAAAACTGTATATGTCACAGTCAGTGTCAATACTGTATAGTCACATTCAGTTTCAAAACTGTATAGTCACAGCCAGTGTCAAAACTGTATATGTCACAGCCAGTGTCAAAACTGTATATGTCACAGCCAGTGTCAAAACTGTATAGTCACAGCCAGTGTAAAAACTATATATGTCACAGTCAGTGTCAAAACTGTATATGTCACAGCCAGTGTCAAAACTGTATATGTCACAGCCAGTGTCAAAACTGTATAGTCACAGCCAGTGTCAAAACTGTATATGTCACAGTCAGTGTCAATACTGTATAGTCACAGCCAGTGTCAAAACTGTATATGTCACAGTCAGTGTCAAAACTGTATATGTCAAAGTCAGTGTCAAAACTGTATAGTCACAGCCAGTGTCAAAAGTGTATATGTCACAGCCCGTGTCAAAACTGTATATGTCACAGTCAGTGTCAATACTGTATAGTCACAGCCAGTGTCAAAACTGTATATGTCACAGCCAGTGTCAAAACTGTATAGTCACAGTCAGTGTAAAAACTATATATGTCACAGTCAGTGTCAAAACTGTATATGTCACAGCCAGTGTCAAAACTGTATATGTCACAGCCAGTGTCAAAACTGTATAGTCACAGCCAGTGTAAAAACTATATATGTCACAGTCAGTGTCAAAACTGTATATGTCACAGCCAGTGTCAAAACTGTATAGTCACAGCCAGTGTCAAAACTGTATATGTCACAGGCAGTGTCAAAACTGTGCATGTCACAGCCAGTGTCAAAACTGTATATGTCACAGCCAGTGTCAAAACTGTATAGTCACAGCCAGTGTCAAAACTGTATATGTCACAGCCAGTTTCAAAACTGTATATGTCACAGCCAGTGTCAAAACTGTATAGTCACAGCCAGTGTCAAAACTGTATATGTCACAGCCAGTGTCAAAACTGTATATGTCACAGCCAGTGTCAAAACTGTATAGTCACAGCCAGTGTCAAAACTGTATATGTCACAGCCAGTGTCAAATCTGTATAGTCACAGCCAGTGTCAAAACTGTATATGTCACAGTCAGTGTCAAAACTGTATATGTCACAGCCAGTGTAAAAACTGTATATGTCACAGTCAGTGTAAAAACTGTATAGTCACAGCCAGTGTCAAAACTGTATATGTCACAGCCAGTGTCAAAACTGTATAGTCACAGCCAGTGTCAAAACTGTATAGTCACAGCCAGTGTCAAAACTGTATATGTCAAAGTCAGTGTCAAAACTGTATATGTCACAGCCAGTGTCAAAACAGTATATGTCACAGTCAGTGTCAAAACTGTATATATCAAAGCCAGTGTCAAAACTGTATAGTCACATCCAGTGTCAAAACTGTATATTTCACATCCAGTGTCAAAACTGTATATGTCACAGTCAGTGTCAAAACTGTATATGTCACAGTCAGTGTCAAAACTGTATATTTCACAGTCAGTGTCAAAACTGTATATATCAAAGCCAGTGTCAAAACTGTATAGTCACAGTCAGTGTCTAAACTGTATAGTCACAGCCAGTGTCTAAACTGTATATTTCACATCCAGTGTCAAAACTGTATATGTCACAGTCAGTGTCAAAACTGTATATGTCACAGTCAGTGTCAAAACTGTATATTTCACAGTCAGTGTCAAAACTGTATATATCAAAGCCAGTGTCAAAACTGTATAGTCACAGTCAGTGTCTAAACTGTATAGTCACAGCCAGTGTCTAAACTGTATAGTCACAGCCAGTGTCAAAACTGTATATTTCACAGTCAGTGTCAAAACTGCATATGTCACAGCCAGTGTCAAAACTGTATATGTCACAGCCAGTGTCAAAACTGTATATGTCACAGCCAGTGTCAAAACTGTATAGTCACAGCCAGTGTCAAAACTGTATAGTCACAGTCAGTGTCAAAACTGTATATGTCACAGCCAGTGTCAAAACTGTATATGTCACAGTCAGTGTCAAAACTGTATAGTCACAGTCAGTTTCAAAACTGTATATGTCACAGCCATTTTCAAAACTGTATAGTCACAGCCAGTGTCAAAACTGTATATGTCACAGTCAGTGTCAAAACTGTATATGTCACAGCCAGTGTCAAAACTGTATATGTCACAGCCAGTGTCAAAACTGTATAGTCACAGCCAGTGTCAAAACTGTATATGTCACAGCCAGTGTAAAAACTGTATATGTCACAGCCAGTGTCAAAACTGTATAGTCACAGCCAGTGTCAAAACTGTATATGTCACATCCAGTGTCAAAACTGTATAGTCACAGCCAGTGTAAAAACTATATATGTGACAGTCAGTGTCAAAACTGTATAGTCACAGCCAGTGTCAAAACTGTATAGTCACAGCCAGTGTCAAAACTGTATATGTCACAGTCAGTGTCAAAACTGTATAGTCACAGCCTGTGTCAAAACTGTATAGTCACAGCCAGTGTAAAAACTGTATATGTCAAAGTCAGTGTCAAAACTGTATAGTCACAGCCAGTGTCAAAAGTGTATATGTCACAGCCCGTGTCAAAACTGTATATGTCACAGTCAGTGTCAATACTGTATAGTCACAGTCAGTTTCAAAACTGTATAGTCACAGCCAGTGTCAAAACTGTATATGTCACAGCCAGTTTCAAAACTGTATAGTCACAGCCAGTGTCAAAACTGTATAGTCACAGCCAGTGTCAAAACTGCATATGTCACAGCCAGTGTCAAAACTGTATATGTCACAGCCAGTGTCAAAACTGTATATGTCACAGTCAGTGTCAAAACTGTATAGTCACAGCCAGTGTCAAAACTGTATATGTCACAGCCAGTGTCAAAACTGTATAGTCACAGACAGTGTCAAAACTGTATAGTCACAGCCAGTGTCAAAACTGTATATGTCACAGTCAGTGTCAAAACTGTATATGTCACAGCCAGTGTCAAAACTGTATAGTCACAGCCAGTGTCAAAGCTGTATATGTCACAGTCAGTGTCAAAACTGTATAGTCACAGCCAGTGTCAAAACTGTATATGTCACAGTCAGTGTCAAAACTGTATATGTCAAAGTCAGTGTCAAAACTGTATAGTCACAGCCAGTGTCAAAAGTGTATATGTCACAGCCCGTGTCAAAACTGTATATGTCACAGTCAGTGTCAATACTGTATAGTCACATTCAGTTTCAAAACTGTATAGTCACAGCCAGTGTCAAAACTGTATATGTCACAGCCAGTGTCAAAACTGTATATGTCACAGCCAGTGTCAAAACTGTATAGTCACAGCCAGTGTAAAAACTATATATGTCACAGTCAGTGTCAAAACTGTATATGTCACAGCCAGTGTCAAAACTGTATAGTCACAGCCAGTGTCAAAACTGTATATGTCACAGCCAGTGTCAAAACTGTGCATGTCACAGCCAGTGTCAAAACTGTATATGTCACAGCCAGTGTCAAAACTGTATATGTCACAGTCAGTGTCAAAACTGTATATGTCACAGCCAGTTTCAAAACTGTATAGTCACAGCCAGTGTCAAAACTGTATATGTCACAGCCAGTGTCAAAACTGTATACTCACAGCCAGTGTCAAAACTGTATATGTCACAGCCAGTGTCAAAACTGTATATGACACAGCCAGTGTCAAAACTGTATAGTCACAGCCAGTGTCAAAACTGTATATGTCACAGCCAGTGTCAAATCTGTATAGTCACAGCCAGTGTCAAAACTGTATATGTCACAGTCAGTGTCAAAACTGTATATGTCACAGTCAGTGTCAAAACTGTATATGTCACAGCCAGTGTAAAAACTGTATATGTCACAGTCAGTGTCAAAACTGTATAGTCACAGCCAGTGTCAAAACTGTATATGTCACAGCCAGTGTCAAAACTGTATAGTCACAGCCAGTGTCAAAACTGTATATGTCACAGTCAGTGTCAAAACTGTATATGTCAAAGTCAGTGTCAAAACTGTATATGTCACAGCCAGTGTCAAAACTGTATATGTCACAGTCAGTGTCAAAACTGTATATATCAAAGCCAGTGTCAAAACTGTATAGTCACATCCAGTGTCAAAACTGTATATTTCACAGCCAGTGTCAAAACTGTATATGTCACAGTCAGTGTCAAAACTGTATATTTCACAGTCAGTGTCAAAACTGTATATATCAAAGCCAGTGTCAAAACTGTATAGTCATTCTCAGTGTCTAAATTGTATAGTCACAGCCAGTGTCTAAACTGTATAGTCACAGCCAGTGTCAAAACTGTATATGTCACAGCCAGTGTCAAAACTGTATATGTCACAGCCAGTGTCAAAACTGTATAGTCACAGCCAGTGTCAAAACTGTATAGTCACAGTCAGTGTCAAAACTGTATATGTCACAGCCAGTGTCAAAACTGTATATGTCACAGCCAGTGTCAAAACTGTATAGTCACAGCCAGTGTCAAAACTGTATATGTCACAGTCAGTGTCAAAACTGTATAGTCACAGCCAGTGTCAAAACTGTATATGTCACAGTCAGTGTCAAAACTGTATATGTCAAAGTCAGTGTCAAAACTGTATAGTCACAGCCAGTGTCAAAAGTGTATATGTCACAGCCCGTGTCAAAACTGTATATGTCACAGAAAGTGTCAATACTGTATAGTCACAGCCAGTGTCAAAACTGTATATGTCACAGCCAGTGTCAAAACTGTATAGTCACAGCCAGTGTAAAAACTATATATGTCACAGTCAGTGTCAAAACTGTATATGTCACAGCCAGTGTCAAAACTGTATATGTCACAGCCAGTGTCAAAACTGTATAGTCACAGCCAGTGTAAAAACTATATATGTCACAGTCAGTGTCAAAACTGTATATGTCACAGCCAGTGTCAAAACTGTATAGTCACAGCCAGTGTCAAAACTGTATATGTCACAGCCAGTGTCAAAACTGTGCATGTCACAGCCAGTGTTAAAACTGTATATGTCACAGCCAGTGTCAAAACTGTATAGTCACAGCCAGTGTCAAAACTGTATATGTCACAGCCAGTTTCAAAACTGTATATGTCACAGCCAGTGTCAAAACTGTATAGTCACAGCCAGTGTCAAAACTGTATATGTCACAGCCAGTGTCAAAACTGTATATGTCACAGCCAGTGTCAAAACTGTATAGTCACAGCCAGTGTCAAAACTGTATATGTCACAGCCAGTGTCAAATCTGTATAGTCACAGCCAGTGTCAAAACTCTATATGTCACAGCCAGTGTCAAAACTGTATAGTCACAGCCAGTGTCAAAACTGTATAGTCACAGCCAGTGTCAAAACTGTATATGTCAAAGTCAGTGTCAAAACTGTATATGTCACAGCCAGTGTCAAAACTGTATATGTCACAGTCAGTGTCAAAACTGTATATATCAAAGCCAGTGTCAAAACTGTATAGTCACATCCAGTGTCAAAACTGTATATTTCACATCCAGTGTCAAAACTGTATATGTCACAGTCAGTGTCAAAACTGTATATGTCACAGTCAGTGTCAAAACTGTATATTTCACAGTCAGTGTCAAAACTGTATATATCAAAGCCAGTGTCAAAACTGTATAGTCACAGTCAGTGTCTAAACTGCATAGTCACAGCCAGTGTCTAAACTGTATAGTCACAGCCAGTGTCAAAACTGCATATGTCACAGCCAGTGTCAAAACTGTATATGTCACAGCCAGTGTCAAAACTGTATATGTCACAGCCAGTGTCAAAACTGTATATGTCACAGCCAGTGTCAAAACTGTATAGTCACAGCCAGTGTCAAAACTGTATATGTCACAGCCAGTGTCAAAACTGTATATGTCACAGTCAGTGTCAAAACTGTATAGTCACAGCGAGTGTCAAAACTGTATATGTCACAGTCAGTGTCAAAACTGTATAGTCACAGTCAGTTTCAAAACTGTATATGTCACAGCCATTTTCAAAACTGTATAGTCACAGCCAGTGTCAAAACTGTATATGTCACAGTCAGTGTCAAAACTGTATATGTCACAGCCAGTGTCATAACTGTATATGTCACAGCCAGTGTCAAAACTGTATAGTCACAGCCAGTGTCAAAACTGTATATGTCACAGCCAGTGTAAAAACTGTATAGTCACAGCCAGTGTCAAAACTGTATATGTCACAGTCAGTGTCAAAACTGTATATGTCACAGCCAGTGTCAAAACTGTATAGTCACAGCCAGTGTCAAAGCTGTATATGTCACAGTCAGTGTCAAAACTGTATAGTCACAGCCAGTGTCAAAACTGTATATGTCACAGTCAGTGTCAAAACTGTATATGTCAAAGTCAGTGTCAAAACTGTATAGTCACAGCCAGTGTCAAAAGTGTATATGTCACAGCCCGTGTCAAAACTGTATATGTCACAGTCAGTGTCAATACTGTATAGTCACATTCAGTTTCAAAACTGTATAGTCAAAGCCAGTGTCAAAACTGTATATGTCACAGCCAGTGTCAAAACTGTATATGTCACAGCCAGTGTCAAAACTGTATAGTCACAGCCAGTGTAAAAACTATATATGTCACAGTCAGTGTCAAAACTGTATATGTCACAGCCAGTGTCAAAACTGTATAGTCACAGCCAGTGTCAAAACTGTATATGTCACAGCCAGTGTCAAAACTGTGCATGTCACAGCCAGTGTCAAAACTGTATATGTCACAGCCAGTGTCAAAACTGTATAGTCACAGCCAGTGTCAAAACTGTATATGTCACAGTCAGTGTCAAAACTGTATATGTCACAGCCAGTTTCAAAACTGTATAGTCACAGCCAGTGTCAAAACTGTATATGTCACAGCCAGTGTCAAAACTGTATACTCACAGCCAGTGTCAAAACTGTATATGTCACAGCCAGTGTCAAAACTGTATATGACACAGCCAGTGTCAAAACTGTATAGTCACAGCCAGTGTCAAAACTGTATATGTCACAGCCAGTGTCAAATCTGTATAGTCACAGCCAGTGTCAAAACTGTATATGTCACAGTCAGTGTCAAAACTGTATATGTCACAGCCAGTGTAAAAACTGTATATGTCACAGTCAGTGTCAAAACTGTATAGTCACAGCCAGTGTCAAAACTGTATATGTCACAGCCAGTGTCAAAACTGTATAGTCACAGCCAGTGTCAAAACTGTATATGTCACAGTCAGTGTCAAAACTGTATATGTCAAAGTCAGTGTCAAAACTGTATATGTCACAGCCAGTGTCAAAACTGTATATGTCACAGTCAGTGTCAAAACTGTATATATCAAAGCCAGTGTCAAAACTGTATAGTCACATCCAGTGTCAAAACTGTATATTTCACAGCCAGTGTCAAAACTGTATATGTCACAGTCAGTGTCAAAACTGTATATTTCACAGTCAGTGTCAAAACTGTATATATCAAAGCCAGTGTCAAAACTGTATAGTCATTCTCAGTGTCTAAATTGTATAGTCACAGCCAGTGTCTAAACTGTATAGTCACAGCCAGTGTCAAAACTGTATATGTCACAGCCAGTGTCAAAACTGTATATGTCACAGCCAGTGTCAAAACTGTATAGTCACAGCCAGTGTCAAAACTGTATAGTCACAGTCAGTGTCAAAACTGTATATGTCACAGCCAGTGTCAAAACTGTATATGTCACAGCCAGTGTCAAAACTGTATAGTCACAGCCAGTGTCAAAACTGTATATGTCACAGTCAGTGTCAAAACTGTATAGTCACAGCCAGTGTCAAAACTGTATATGTCACAGTCAGTGTCAAAACTGTATATGTCAAAGTCAGTGTCAAAACTGTATAGTCACAGCCAGTGTCAAAAGTGTATATGTCACAGCCCGTGTCAAAACTGTATATGTCACAGAAAGTGTCAATACTGTATAGTCACAGCCAGTGTCAAAACTGTATATGTCACAGCCAGTGTCAAAACTGTATAGTCACAGCCAGTGTAAAAACTATATATGTCACAGTCAGTGTCAAAACTGTATATGTCACAGCCAGTGTCAAAACTGTATATGTCACAGCCAGTGTCAAAACTGTATAGTCACAGCCAGTGTAAAAACTATATATGTCACAGTCAGTGTCAAAACTGTATATGTCACAGCCAGTGTCAAAACTGTATAGTCACAGCCAGTGTCAAAACTGTATATGTCACAGCCAGTGTCAAAACTGTGCATGTCACAGCCAGTGTTAAAACTGTATATGTCACAGCCAGTGTCAAAACTGTATAGTCACAGCCAGTGTCAAAACTGTATATGTCACAGCCAGTTTCAAAACTGTATATGTCACAGCCAGTGTCAAAACTGTATAGTCACAGCCAGTGTCAAAACTGTATATGTCACAGTCAGTGTCAAAACTGTATATGTCACAGCCAGTTTCAAAACTGTATAGTCACAGCCAGTGTCAAAACTGTATATGTCACAGCCAGTGTCAAAACTGTATACTCACAGCCAGTGTCAAAACTGTATATGTCACAGCCAGTGTCAAAACTGTATATGACACAGCCAGTGTCAAAACTGTATAGTCACAGCCAGTGTCAAAACTGTATATGTCACAGCCAGTGTCAAATCTGTATAGTCACAGCCAGTGTCAAAACTGTATATGTCACAGTCAGTGTCAAAACTGTATAGTCACAGCGAGTGTCAAAACTGTATATGTCACAGTCAGTGTCAAAACTGTATATTTCACAGTCAGTGTCAAAACTGTATATATCAAAGCCAGTGTCAAAACTGTATAGTCACAGTCAGTGTCTAAACTGCATAGTCACAGCCAGTGTCTAAACTGTATAGTCACAGCCAGTGTCAAAACTGCATATGTCACAGCCAGTGTCAAAACTGTATATGTCACAGCCAGTGTCAAAACTGTATATGTCACAGCCAGTGTCAAAACTGTATATGTCACAGCCAGTGTCAAAACTGTATAGTCACAGCCAGTGTCAAAACTGTATATGTCACAGCCAGTGTCAAAACTGTATATGTCACAGTCAGTGTCAAAACTGTATAGTCACAGCGAGTGTCAAAACTGTATATGTCACAGTCAGTGTCAAAACTGTATAGTCACAGTCAGTTTCAAAACTGTATATGTCACAGCCATTTTCAAAACTGTATAGTCACAGCCAGTGTCAAAACTGTATATGTCACAGTCAGTGTCAAAACTGTATATGTCACAGCCAGTGTCATAACTGTATATGTCACAGCCAGTGTCAAAACTGTATAGTCACAGCCAGTGTCAAAACTGTATATGTCACAGCCAGTGTAAAAACTGTATAGTCACAGCCAGTGTCAAAACTGTATATGTCACAGTCAGTGTCAAAACTGTATATGTCACAGCCAGTGTCAAAACTGTATAGTCACAGCCAGTGTCAAAGCTGTATATGTCACAGTCAGTGTCAAAACTGTATAGTCACAGCCAGTGTCAAAACTGTATATGTCACAGTCAGTGTCAAAACTGTATATGTCAAAGTCAGTGTCAAAACTGTATAGTCACAGCCAGTGTCAAAAGTGTATATGTCACAGCCCGTGTCAAAACTGTATATGTCACAGTCAGTGTCAATACTGTATAGTCACATTCAGTTTCAAAACTGTATAGTCAAAGCCAGTGTCAAAACTGTATATGTCACAGCCAGTGTCAAAACTGTATATGTCACAGCCAGTGTCAAAACTGTATAGTCACAGCCAGTGTAAAAACTATATATGTCACAGTCAGTGTCAAAACTGTATATGTCACAGCCAGTGTCAAAACTGTATAGTCACAGCCAGTGTCAAAACTGTATATGTCACAGCCAGTGTCAAAACTGTGCATGTCACAGCCAGTGTCAAAACTGTATATGTCACAGCCAGTGTCAAAACTGTATAGTCACAGCCAGTGTCAAAACTGTATATGTCACAGTCAGTGTCAAAACTGTATATGTCACAGCCAGTTTCAAAACTGTATAGTCACAGCCAGTGTCAAAACTGTATATGTCACAGCCAGTGTCAAAACTGTATACTCACAGCCAGTGTCAAAACTGTATATGTCACAGCCAGTGTCAAAACTGTATATGACACAGCCAGTGTCAAAACTGTATAGTCACAGCCAGTGTCAAAACTGTATATGTCACAGCCAGTGTCAAATCTGTATAGTCACAGCCAGTGTCAAAACTGTATATGTCACAGTCAGTGTCAAAACTGTATATGTCACAGCCAGTGTAAAAACTGTATATGTCACAGTCAGTGTCAAAACTGTATAGTCACAGCCAGTGTCAAAACTGTATATGTCACAGCCAGTGTCAAAACTGTATAGTCACAGCCAGTGTCAAAACTGTATATGTCACAGTCAGTGTCAAAACTGTATATGTCAAAGTCAGTGTCAAAACTGTATATGTCACAGCCAGTGTCAAAACTGTATATGTCACAGTCAGTGTCAAAACTGTATATATCAAAGCCAGTGTCAAAACTGTATAGTCACATCCAGTGTCAAAACTGTATATTTCACAGCCAGTGTCAAAACTGTATATGTCACAGTCAGTGTCAAAACTGTATATTTCACAGTCAGTGTCAAAACTGTATATATCAAAGCCAGTGTCAAAACTGTATAGTCATTCTCAGTGTCTAAATTGTATAGTCACAGCCAGTGTCTAAACTGTATAGTCACAGCCAGTGTCAAAACTGTATATGTCACAGCCAGTGTCAAAACTGTATATGTCACAGCCAGTGTCAAAACTGTATAGTCACAGCCAGTGTCAAAACTGTATAGTCACAGTCAGTGTCAAAACTGTATATGTCACAGCCAGTGTCAAAACTGTATATGTCACAGCCAGTGTCAAAACTGTATAGTCACAGCCAGTGTCAAAACTGTATATGTCACAGTCAGTGTCAAAACTGTATAGTCACAGCCAGTGTCAAAACTGTATATGTCACAGTCAGTGTCAAAACTGTATATGTCAAAGTCAGTGTCAAAACTGTATAGTCACAGCCAGTGTCAAAAGTGTATATGTCACAGCCCGTGTCAAAACTGTATATGTCACAGAAAGTGTCAATACTGTATAGTCACAGCCAGTGTCAAAACTGTATATGTCACAGCCAGTGTCAAAACTGTATAGTCACAGCCAGTGTAAAAACTATATATGTCACAGTCAGTGTCAAAACTGTATATGTCACAGCCAGTGTCAAAACTGTATATGTCACAGCCAGTGTCAAAACTGTATAGTCACAGCCAGTGTAAAAACTATATATGTCACAGTCAGTGTCAAAACTGTATATGTCACAGCCAGTGTCAAAACTGTATAGTCACAGCCAGTGTCAAAACTGTATATGTCACAGCCAGTGTCAAAACTGTGCATGTCACAGCCAGTGTTAAAACTTTATATGTCACAGCCAGGGTCAAAACTGTTTAGTCACAGCCAGTGTCAAAACTGTATATGTCACAGCCAGTTTCAAAACTGTATATGTCACAGCCAGTGTCAAAACTGTATAGTCACAGCCAGTGTCAAAACTGTATATGTCACAGTCAGTGTCAAAACTGTATATGTCACAGCCAGTTTCAAAACTGTATAGTCACAGCCAGTGTCAAAACTGTATATGTCACAGCCAGTGTCAAAACTGTATACTCACAGCCAGTGTCAAAACTGTATATGTCACAGCCAGTGTCAAAACTGTATATGACACAGCCAGTGTCAAAACTGTATAGTCACAGCCAGTGTCAAAACTGTATATGTCACAGCCAGTGTCAAATCTGTATAGTCACAGCCAGTGTCAAAACTGTATATGTCACAGTCAGTGTCAAAACTGTATATGTCACAGTCAGTGTCAAAACTGTATATGTCACAGCCAGTGTAAAAACTGTATATGTCACAGTCAGTGTCAAAACTGTATAGTCACAGCCAGTGTCAAAACTGTATATGTCACAGCCAGTGTCAAAACTGTATAGTCACAGCCAGTGTCAAAACTGTATATGTCACAGTCAGTGTCAAAACTGTATATGTCAAAGTCAGTGTCAAAACTGTATATGTCACAGCCAGTGTCAAAACTGTATATGTCACAGTCAGTGTCAAAACTGTATATATCAAAGCCAGTGTCAAAACTGTATAGTCACATCCAGTGTCAAAACTGTATATTTCACAGCCAGTGTCAAAACTGTATATGTCACAGTCAGTGTCAAAACTGTATATTTCACAGTCAGTGTCAAAACTGTATATATCAAAGCCAGTGTCAAAACTGTATAGTCATTCTCAGTGTCTAAATTGTATAGTCACAGCCAGTGTCTAAACTGTATAGTCACAGCCAGTGTCAAAACTGTATATGTCACAGCCAGTGTCAAAACTGTATATGTCACAGCCAGTGTCAAAACTGTATAGTCACAGCCAGTGTCAAAACTGTATAGTCACAGTCAGTGTCAAAACTGTATATGTCACAGCCAGTGTCAAAACTGTATATGTCACAGCCAGTGTCAAAACTGTATAGTCACAGCCAGTGTCAAAACTGTATATGTCACAGTCAGTGTCAAAACTGTATAGTCACAGCCAGTGTCAAAACTGTATATGTCACAGTCAGTGTCAAAACTGTATATGTCAAAGTCAGTGTCAAAACTGTATAGTCACAGCCAGTGTCAAAAGTGTATATGTCACAGCCCGTGTCAAAACTGTATATGTCACAGAAAGTGTCAATACTGTATAGTCACAGCCAGTGTCAAAACTGTATATGTCACAGCCAGTGTCAAAACTGTATAGTCACAGCCAGTGTAAAAACTATATATGTCACAGTCAGTGTCAAAACTGTATATGTCACAGCCAGTGTCAAAACTGTATATGTCACAGCCAGTGTCAAAACTGTATAGTCACAGCCAGTGTAAAAACTATATATGTCACAGTCAGTGTCAAAACTGTATATGTCACAGCCAGTGTCAAAACTGTATAGTCACAGCCAGTGTCAAAACTGTATATGTCACAGCCAGTGTCAAAACTGTGCATGTCACAGCCAGTGTTAAAACTGTATATGTCACAGCCAGTGTCAAAACTGTATAGTCACAGCCAGTGTCAAAACTGTATATGTCACAGCCAGTTTCAAAACTGTATATGTCACAGCCAGTGTCAAAACTGTATAGTCACAGCCAGTGTCAAAACTGTATATGTCACAGCCAGTGTCAAAACTGTATATGTCACAGCCAGTGTCAAAACTGTATAGTCACAGCCAGTGTCAAAACTGTATATGTCACAGCCAGTGTCAAATCTGTATAGTCACAGCCAGTGTCAAAACTGTATAGTCACAGCCAGTGTCAAAACTGTATAGTCACAGCCAGTGTCAAAACTGTATATGTCAAAGTCAGTGTCAAAACTGTATATGTCACAGCCAGTGTCAAAACTGTATATGTCACAGTCAGTGTCAAAACTGTATATATCAAAGCCAGTGTCAAAACTGTATAGTCACATCCAGTGTCAAAACTGTATATTTCACATCCAGTGTCAAAACTGTATATGTCACAGTCAGTGTCAAAACTGTATATGTCACAGTCAGTGTCAAAACTGTATATTTCACAGTCAGTGTCAAAACTGTATATATCAAAGCCAGTGTCAAAACTGTATAGTCACAGTCAGTGTCTAAACTGCATAGTCACAGCCAGTGTCTAAACTGTATAGTCACAGCCAGTGTCAAAACTGCATATGTCACAGCCAGTGTCAAAACTGTATATGTCACAGCCAGTGTCAAAACTGTATATGTCACAGCCAGTGTCAAAACTGTATATGTCACAGCCAGTGTCAAAACTGTATAGTCACAGCCAGTGTCAAAACTGTATATGTCACAGCCAGTGTCAAAACTGTATATGTCACAGTCAGTGTCAAAACTGTATAGTCACAGCGAGTGTCAAAACTGTATATGTCACAGTCAGTGTCAAAACTGTATAGTCACAGTCAGTTTCAAAACTGTATATGTCACAGCCATTTTCAAAACTGTATAGTCACAGCCAGTGTCAAAACTGTATATGTCACAGTCAGTGTCAAAACTGTATATGTCACAGCCAGTGTCATAACTGTATATGTCACAGCCAGTGTCAAAACTGTATAGTCACAGCCAGTGTCAAAACTGTATATGTCACAGCCAGTGTAAAAACTGTATAGTCACAGCCAGTGTCAAAACTGTATATGTCACAGCCAGTGTCAAAACTGTATAGTCACAGCCAGTGTAAAAACTATATATGTGACAGTCAGTGTCAAAACTGTATATGTCACAGTCAGTGTCAAAACTGTATATGTCACAGCCAGTGTCAAAACTGTATAGTCACAGCCAGTGTCAAAACTGTATTGTCACAGTCAGTGTCAAAACTGTATATGTCACAGCCAGTGTCAAAATTGTATATGTCACAGTCAGTGTCAAAACTGTATAGTCACAGCCAGTGTCAAAACTGTATATGTCACATTCAGTGTCAAAACTGTATAGTCACAGTCAGTTTCAAAACTGTATATGTCACAGCCATTTTCAAAACTGTATAGTCACAGCCAGTGTCAAAACTGTATATGTCACAGTCAGTGTCAATACTGTATAGTCACAGTCAGTTTCAAAACTGTATAGTCACAGCCAGTGTCAAAACTGTATATGTCACAGCCAGTGTCAAAACTGTATAGTCACAGCCAGTGTAAAAACTATATATGTCACAGTCAGTGTCAAAACTGTATATGTCACAGCCAGTGTCAAAACTGTATATGTCACAGCCAGTGTCAAAACTGTATAGTCACAGCCAGTGTAAAAACTATATATGTCACAGTCAGTGTCAAAACTGTATATGTCACAGCCAGTGTCAAAACAGTATAGTCACAGCCAGTGTCAAAACTGTATATGTCACAGCCAGTGTCAAAACTGTGCATGTCACAGCCAGTGTCAAAACTGTATATGTCACAGCCAGTGTCAAAACTGTATAGTCACAGCCAGTGTCAAAACTGTATATGTCACAGCCAGTTTCAAAACTGTATATGTCACAGCCAGTGTCAAAACTGTATATTTCACAGTCAGTGTCAAAACTGTATATATCAAAGCCAGTGTCAAAACTGTATAGTCACAGTCAGTGTCTAAACTGTATAGTCACAGCCAGTGTCAAAACTGTATAGTCACAGCCAGTGTAAAAACTATATATGTGACAGTCAGTGTCAAAACTGTATATGTCACAGCCAGTGTCAAAACTGTATAGTCACAGCCAGTGTCAAAACTGTATATGTCACAGCCAGTGTCAAAACTGTATAGTCACAGCCAGTGTCAAAACTGTATATGTCACAGCCAGTGTCAAAACTGTGCATGTCACAGCCAGTGTCAAAACTGTATATGTCACAGCCAGGGTCAAAACTGTATAGTCACAGCCAGTGTCAAAACTGTATATCTCACAGTCAGTGTCAAAACTGTATAGTCACAGCCAGTGTCAAAACTGTATATATCACATCCAGTGTCAAAACTGTATATATCACATCCAGTGTCAAAACTGTATAGTCACAGCCAGTGTAAAAACTATATATGTGACAGTCAGTGTCAAAACTGTATAGTCACAGCCAGTGTCAAAACTGTATAGTCACAGCCAGTGTCAAAACTGTATATGTCACAGTCAGTGTCAAAACTGTATAGTCACAGCCTGTGTCAAAACTGTATAGTCACAGCCAGTGTAAAAACTGTATATGTCAAAGTCAGTGTCAAAACTGTATAGTCACAGCCAGTGTCAAAAGTGTATATGTCACAGCCCGTGTCAAAACTGTATATGTCACAGTCAGTGTCAATACTGTATAGTCACAGTCAGTTTCAAAACTGTATAGTCACAGCCAGTGTCAAAACTGTATATGTCACAGCCAGTTTCAAAACTGTATAGTCACAGCCAGTGTCAAAACTGTATAGTCACAGCCAGTGTCAAAACTGCATATGTCACAGCCAGTGTCAAAACTGTATATGTCACAGCCAGTGTCAAAACTGTATATGTCACAGTCAGTGTCAAAACTGTATAGTCACAGCCAGTGTCAAAACTGTATATGTCACAGCCAGTGTCAAAACTGTATAGTCACAGCCAGTGTCAAAACTGTATAGTCACAGCCAGTGTCAAAACTGTATATGTCACAGTCAGTGTCAAAACTGTATATGTCACAGCCAGTGTCAAAACTGTATAGTCACAGCCAGTGTCAAAGCTGTATATGTCACAGTCAGTGTCAAAACTGTATAGTCACAGCCAGTGTCAAAACTGTATATGTCAAAGTCAGTGTCAAAACTGTATAGTCACAGCCAGTGTCAAAAGTGTATATGTCACAGCCCGTGTCAAAACTGTATATGTCACAGTCAGTGTCAATACTGTATAGTCACATTCAGTTTCAAAACTGTATAGTCACAGCCAGTCTCAAAACTGTATATGTCACAGCCAGTGTCAAAACTGTATATGTCACAGCCAGTGTCAAAACTGTATAGTCACAGCCAGTGTCAAAACTGTATATGTCACAGCCAGTGTCAAAACTGTGCATGTCACAGCCAGTGTCAAAACTGTATATGTCACAGCCAGTGTCAAAACTGTATAGTCACAGCCAGTGTCAAAACTGTATATGTCACAGTCAGTGTCAAAACTGTACATGTCACAGCCAGTTTCAAAACTGTATAGTCACAGCCAGTGTCAAAACTGTATATGTCACAGCCAGTGTCAAAACTGTATAGTCACAGCCAGTGTCAAAACTGTATATGTCACAGCCAGTGTCAAAACTGTATATGTCACAGCCAGTGTCAAAACTGTATAGTCACAGCCAGTGTCAAAACTGTATATGTCACAGCCAGTGTCAAAACTGTATAGTCACAGCCAGTGTCAAAACTGTATATGTCACAGCCAGTGTGAAATCTGTATAGTCACAGCCAGTGTCAAAACTGTATATGTCACAGTCAGTGTCAAAACTGTATATGTCACAGCCAGTGTAAAAACTGTATATGTCACAGCCAGTGTCAAATCTGTATAGTCACAGCCAGTGTCAAAACTGTATATGTCACAGTCAGTGTCAAAACTGTATATGTCACAGCCAGTGTAAAAACTGTATATGTCACAGTCAGTGTAGAAACTGTATAGTCACAGCCAGTGTCAAAACTGTATATGTCACAGCCAGTGTCAAAACTGTATAGTCACAGCCAGTGTCAAAACTGTATAGTCACAGCCAGTGTCAAAACTGTATATGTCAAAGTCAGTGTCAAAACTGTATATGTCACAGCCAGTGTCAAAACTGTATATATCAAAGCCAGTGTCAAAACTGTATAGTCACATCCAGTGTCAAAACTGTATATTTCACATCCAGTGTCAAAACTGTATATGTCACAGTCAGTGTCAAAACTGTATATGTCACAGTCAGTGTCAAAACTGTATATTTCACAGTCAGTGTCAAAACTGTATATATCAAAGCCAGTGTCAAAACTGTATAGTCACAGTCAGTGTCTAAACTGTATAGTCACAGCCAGTGTCTAAACTGTATAGTCACAGCCAGTGTCAAAACTGTATATGTCACAGCCAGTGTGAAATCTGTATAGTCACAGCCAGTGTCAAAACTGTATATGTCACAGTCAGTGTCAAAACTGTATATGTCACAGCCAGTGTAAAAACTGTATATGTCACAGCCAGTGTCAAATCTGTATAGTCACAGCCAGTGTCAAAACTGTATATGTCACAGTCAGTGTCAAAACTGTATATGTCACAGCCAGTGTAAAAACTGTATATGTCACAGTCAGTGTAGAAACTGTATAGTCACAGCCAGTGTCAAAACTGTATATGTCACAGCCAGTGTCAAAACTGTATAGTCACATTCAGTGTCAAAACTGTATATGTCACAGCCAGTGTAAAAACTGTATATGTCACAGCCAGTGTCAAATCTGTATAGTCACAGCCAGTGTCAAAACTGTATATGTCACAGTCAGTGTCAAAACTGTATATGTCACAGCCAGTGTAAAAACTGTATATGTCACAGTCAGTGTAGAAACTGTATAGTCACAGCCAGTGTCAAAACTGTATATGTCACAGCCAGTGTCAAAACTGTATAGTCACAGCCAGTGTCAAAACTGTATAGTCACAGCCAGTGTCAAAACTGTATATGTCAAAGTCAGTGTCAAAACTGTATATGTCACAGTCAGTGTCAAAACTGTATATATCAAAGCCAGTGTCAAAACTGTATAGTCACATCCAGTGTCAAAACTGTATATTTCACATCCAGTGTCAAAACTGTATATGTCACAGTCAGTGTCAAAACTGTATATGTCACAGTCAGTGTCAAAACTGTATATTTCACAGTCAGTGTCAAAACTGTATATATCAAAGCCAGTGTCAAAACTGTATAGTCACAGTCAGTGTCTAAACTGTATAGTCACAGCCAGTGTCTAAACTGTATATTTCACATCCAGTGTCAAAACTGTATATGTCACAGTCAGTGTCAAAACTGTATATGTCACAGTCAGTGTCAAAACTGTATATTTCACAGTCAGTGTCAAAACTGTATATATCAAAGCCAGTGTCAAAACTGTATAGTCACAGTCAGTGTCTAAACTGTATAGTCACAGCCAGTGTCTAAACTGTATAGTCACAGCCAGTGTCAAAACTGTATATTTCACAATCAGTGTCAAAACTGCATATGTCACAGCCAGTGTCAAAACTGTATATGTCACAGCCAGTGTCAAAATTGTATATGTCACAGCCAGTGTCAAAACTGTATAGTCACAGCCAGTGTCAAAACTGTATAGTCACAGTCAGTGTCAAAACTGTATATGTCACAGCCAGTGTCAAAACTGTATATGTCACAGTCAGTGTCAAAACTGTATAGTCACAGTCAGTTTCAAAACTGTATATGTCACAGCCATTTTCAAAACTGTATAGTCACAGCCAGTGTCAAAACTGTATATGTCACAGTCAGTGTCAAAACTGTATATGTCACAGCCAGTGTCAAAACTGTATATGTCACAGCCAGTGTCAAAACTGTATAGTCACAGCCAGTGTCAAAACTGTATATGTCACAGCCAGTGTAAAAACTGTATATGTCACAGCCAGTGTCAAAACTGTATAGTCACAGCCAGTGTCAAAACTGTATATGTCACATCCAGTGTCAAAACTGTATAGTCACAGCCAGTGTAAAAACTATATATGTGACAGTCAGTGTCAAAACTGTATAGTCACAGCCAGTGTCAAAACTGTATAGTCACAGCCAGTGTCAAAACTGTATATGTCACAGTCAGTGTCAAAACTGTATAGTCACAGCCTGTGTCAAAACTGTATAGTCACAGCCAGTGTAAAAACTGTATATGTCAAAGTCAGTGTCAAAACTGTATAGTCACAGCCAGTGTCAAAAGTGTATATGTCACAGCCCGTGTCAAAACTGTATATGTCACAGTCAGTGTCAATACTGTATAGTCACAGTCAGTTTCAAAACTGTATAGTCACAGCCAGTGTCAAAACTGTATATGTCACAGCCAGTTTCAAAACTGTATAGTCACAGCCAGTGTCAAAACTGTATAGTCACAGCCAGTGTCAAAACTGCATATGTCACAGCCAGTGTCAAAAGTGTATATGTCACAGCCAGTGTCAAAACTGTATATGTCACAGTCAGTGTCAAAACTGTATAGTCACAGCCAGTGTCAAAACTGTATATGTCACAGCCAGTGTCAAAACTGTATAGTCACAGCCAGTGTCAAAACTGTATAGTCACAGCCAGTGTCAAAACTGTATATGTCACAGTCAGTGTCAAAACTGTATAGTCACAGCCTGTGTCAAAACTGTATAGTCACAGCCAGTGTAAAAACTGTATATGTCAAAGTCAGTGTCAAAACTGTATAGTCACAGCCAATGTCAAAAGTGTATATGTCACAGCCCGTGTCAAAACTGTATATGTCACAGTCAGTGTCAATACTGTATAGTCACAGTCAGTTTCAAAACTGTATAGTCACAGCCAGTGTCAAAACTGTATATGTCACAGCCAGTTTCAAAACTGTATAGTCACAGCCAGTGTCAAAACTGTATAGTCACAGCCAGTGTCAAAACTGCATATGTCACAGCCAGTGTCAAAACTGTATATGTCACAGCCAGTGTCAAAACTGTATATGTCACAGTCAGTGTCAAAACTGTATAGTCACAGCCAGTGTCAAAACTGTATATGTCACAGCCAGTGTCAAAACTGTATAGTCACAGCCAGTGTCAAAACTGTATAGTCACAGCCAGTGTCAAAACTGTATATGTCACAGTCAGTGTCAAAACTGTATATGTCACAGCCAGTGTCAAAACTGTATAGTCACAGCCAGTGTCAAAGCTGTATATGTCACAGTCAGTGTCAAAACTGTATAGTCACAGTCAGTGTCAAAACTGTATATGTCACAGTCAGTGTCAAAACTGTATATGTCAAAGTCAGTGTCAAAACTGTATAGTCACAGCCAGTGTCAAAAGTGTATATGTCACAGCCCGTGTCAAAACTGTATATGTCACAGTCAGTGTCAATACTGTATAGTCACATTCAGTTTCAAAACTGTATAGTCACAGCCAGTGTCAAAACTGTATATGTCACAGCCAGTGTCAAAACTGTATAGTCACAGCCAGTGTAAAAACTATATATGTCACAGTCAGTGTCAAAACTGTATATGTCACAGCCAGTGTCAAAACTGTATAGTCACAGCCAGTGTCAAAACTGTATATGTCACAGCCAGTGTCAAAACTGTGCATGTCACAGCCAGTGTCAAAACTGTATATGTCACAGCCAGTGTCAAAACTGTATAGTCACAGCCAGTGTCAAAACTGTATATGTCACAGTCAGTGTCAAAACTGTATATGTCACAGCCAGTTTCAAAACTGTATAGTCACAGCCAGTGTCAAAACTGTATATGTCACAGCCAGTGTCAAAACTGTATAGTCACAGCCAGTGTCAAAACTGTATATGTCACAGCCAGTGTCAAAACTGTATATGTCACAGCCAGTGTCAAAACTGTATAGTCACAGCCAGTGTCAAAACTGTATATGTCACAGCCAGTGTCAAAACTGTATAGTCACAGCCAGTGTCAAAACTGTATAGTCACAGCCAGTATCAAAACTGTATATGTCACAGCCAGTGTCAAATCTGTATAGTCACAGCCAGTGTCAAAACTGTATATTTCACAGTCAGTGTCAAAACTGCATATGTCACAGCCAGTGTCAAAACTGTATATGTCACAGCCAGTGTCAAAACTGTATATGTCACAGCCAGTGTCAAAACTGTATAGTCACAGCCAGTGTCAAAACTGTATAGTCACAGTCAGTGTCAAAACTGTATATGTCACAGCCAGTGTCAAAACTGTATATGTCACAGTCAGTGTCAAAACTGTATAGTCACAGTCAGTTTCAAAACTGTATATGTCACAGCCATTTTCAAAACTGTATAGTCACAGCCAGTGTCAAAACTGTATATGTCACAGTCAGTGTCAAAACTGTATATGTCACAGCCAGTGTCAAAACTGTATATGTCACAGCCAGTGTCAAAACTGTATAGTCACAGCCAGTGTCAAAACTGTATATGTCACAGCCAGTGTAAAAACTGTATATGTTACAGCCAGTGTCAAAACTGTATAGTCACAGCCAGTGTCAAAACTGTATATGTCACATCCAGTGTCAAAACTGTATAGTCACAGCCAGTGTAAAAACTATATATGTGACAGTCAGTGTCAAAACTGTATAGTCACAGCCAGTGTCAAAACTGTATAGTCACAGCCAGTGTCAAAACTGTATATGTCACAGTCAGTGTCAAAACTGTATAGTCACAGCCTGTGTCAAAACTGTATAGTCACAGCCAGTGTAAAAACTGTATATGTCAAAGTCAGTGTCAAAACTGTATAGTCACAGCCAGTGTCAAAAGTGTATATGTCACAGCCCGTGTCAAAACTGTATATGTCACAGTCAGTGTCAATACTGTATAGTCACAGTCAGTTTCAAAACTGTATAGTCACAGCCAGTGTCAAAACTGTATATGTCACAGCCAGTTTCAAAACTGTATAGTCACAGCCAGTGTCAAAACTGTATAGTCACAGCCAGTGTCAAAACTGCATATGTCACAGCCAGTGTCAAAAGTGTATATGTCACAGCCAGTGTCAAAACTGTATATGTCACAGTCAGTGTCAAAACTGTATAGTCACAGCCAGTGTCAAAACTGTATATGTCACAGCCAGTGTCAAAACTGTATAGTCACAGCCAGTGTCAAAACTGTATAGTCACAGCCAGTGTCAAAACTGTATATGTCACAGTCAGTGTCAAAACTGTATAGTCACAGCCTGTGTCAAAACTGTATAGTCACAGCCAGTGTAAAAACTGTATATGTCAAAGTCAGTGTCAAAACTGTATAGTCACAGCCAATGTCAAAAGTGTATATGTCACAGCCCGTGTCAAAACTGTATATGTCACAGTCAGTGTCAATACTGTATAGTCACAGTCAGTTTCAAAACTGTATAGTCACAGCCAGTGTCAAAACTGTATATGTCACAGCCAGTTTCAAAACTGTATAGTCACAGCCAGTGTCAAAACTGTATAGTCACAGCCAGTGTCAAAACTGCATATGTCACAGCCAGTGTCAAAACTGTATATGTCACAGCCAGTGTCAAAACTGTATATGTCACAGTCAGTGTCAAAACTGTATAGTCACAGCCAGTGTCAAAACTGTATATGTCACAGCCAGTGTCAAAACTGTATAGTCACAGCCAGTGTCAAAACTGTATAGTCACAGCCAGTGTCAAAACTGTATATGTCACAGTCAGTGTCAAAACTGTATATGTCACAGCCAGTGTCAAAACTGTATAGTCACAGCCAGTGTCAAAGCTGTATATGTCACAGTCAGTGTCAAAACTGTATAGTCACAGCCAGTGTCAAAACTGTATATGTCACAGTCAGTGTCAAAACTGTATATGTCAAAGTCAGTGTCAAAACTGTATAGTCACAGCCAGTGTCAAAAGTGTATATGTCACAGCCCGTGTCAAAACTGTATATGTCACAGTCAGTGTCAATACTGTATAGTCACAGTCAGTTTCAAAACTGTATAGTCACAGCCAGTGTCAAAACTGTATATGTCACAGCCAGTTTCAAAACTGTATAGTCACAGCCAGTGTCAAAACTGTATAGTCACAGCCAGTGTCAAAACTGCATATGTCACAGCCAGTGTCAAAACTGTATATGTCACAGCCAGTGTCAAAACTGTATATGTCACAGTCAGTGTCAAAACTGTATAGTCACAGCCAGTGTCAAAACTGTATATGTCACAGCCAGTGTCAAAACTGTATAGTCACAGCCAGTGTCAAAACTGTATAGTCACAGCCAGTGTCAAAACTGTATATGTCACAGTCAGTGTCAAAACTGTATATGTCACAGCCAGTGTCAAAACTGTATAGTCACAGCCAGTGTCAAAGCTGTATATGTCACAGTCAGTGTCAAAACTGTATAGTCACAGCCAGTGTCAAAACTGTATATGTCACAGTCAGTGTCAAAACTGTATATGTCAAAGTCAGTGTCAAAACTGTATAGTCACAGCCAGTGTCAAAAGTGTATATGTCACAGCCCGTGTCAAAACTGTATATGTCACAGTCAGTGTCAATACTGTATAGTCACATTCAGTTTCAAAACTGTATAGTCACAGCCAGTGTCAAAACTGTATATGTCACAGCCAGTGTCAAAACTGTATAGTCACAGCCAGTGTAAAAACTATATATGTCACAGTCAGTGTCAAAACTGTATATGTCACAGCCAGTGTCAAAACTGTATAGTCACAGCCAGTGTCAAAACTGTATATGTCACAGCCAGTGTCAAAACTGTGCATGTCACAGCCAGTGTCAAAACTGTATATGTCACAGCCAGTGTCAAAACTGTATAGTCACAGCCAGTGTCAAAACTGTATATGTCACAGTCAGTGTCAAAACTGTATATGTCACAGCCAGTGTCAAAACTGTATAGTCACAGCCAGTGTCAAAGCTGTATATGTCACAGTCAGTGTCAAAACTGTATAGTCACAGCCAGTGTCAAAACTGTATATGTCACAGTCAGTGTCAAAACTGTATATGTCACAGCCAGTGTCAAAACTGTATAGTCACAGCCAGTGTCAAAACTGTATATGTCACAGCCAGTGTCAAAACTGTGCATGTCACAGCCAGTGTCAAAACTGTATATGTCACAGCCAGTGTCAAAACTGTATATGTCACAGTCAGTGTCAAAACTGTATATGTCACAGCCAGTTTCAAAACTGTATAGTCACAGCCAGTGTCAAAACTGTATATGTCACAGCCAGTGTCAAAACTGTATAGTCACAGCCAGTGTCAAAACTGTATATGTCACAGCCAGTGTCAAAACTGTATATGTAACAGTCAGTGTCAAAACTGTATAGTCACAGCGAGTGTCAAAACTGTATATGTCACAGTCAGTGTCAAAACTGTATAGTCACAGTCAGTTTCAAAACTGTATATGTCACAGCCATTTTCAAAACTGTATAGTCACAGCCAGTGTCAAAACTGTATATGTCACAGTCAGTGTCAAAACTGTATATGTCACAGCCAGTGTCATAACTGTATATGTCACAGCCAGTGTCAAAACTGTATAGTCACAGCCAGTGTCAAAACTGTATATGTCACAGCCAGTGTAAAAACTGTATAGTCACAGCCAGTGTCAAAACTGTATATGTCACAGCCAGTGTCAAAACTGTATAGTCACAGCCAGTGTAAAAACTATATATGTGACAGTCAGTGTCAAAACTGTATATGTCACAGTCAGTGTCAAAACTGTATATGTCACAGCCAGTGTCAAAACTGTATAGTCACAGCCAGTGTCAAAACTGTATTGTCACAGTCAGTGTCAAAACTGTATATGTCACAGCCAGTGTCAAAATTGTATATGTCACAGTCAGTGTCAAAACTGTATAGTCACAGCCAGTGTCAAAACTGTATATGTCACATTCAGTGTCAAAACTGTATAGTCACAGTCAGTTTCAAAACTGTATATGTCACAGCCATTTTCAAAACTGTATAGTCACAGTCAGTTTCAAAACTGTATAGTCACAGCCAGTGTCAAAACTGTATATGTCACAGCCAGTGTCAAAACTGTATAGTCACAGCCAGTGTAAAAACTATATATGTCACAGTCAGTGTCAAAACTGTATATGTCACAGCCAGTGTCAAAACTGTATATGTCACAGCCAGTGTCAAAACTGTATAGTCACAGCCAGTGTAAAAACTATATATGTCACAGTCAGTGTCAAAACTGTATATGTCACAGCCAGTGTCAAAACAGTATAGTCACAGCCAGTGTCAAAACTGTATATGTCACAGCCAGTGTCAAAACTGTGCATGTCACAGCCAGTGTCAAAACTGTATATGTCACAGCCAGTGTCAAAACTGTATAGTCACAGCCAGTATCAAAACTGTATATGTCACAGCCAGTTTCAAAACTGTATATGTCACAGCCAGTGTCAAAACTGTATATTTCACAGTCAGTGTCAAAACTGTATATATCAAAGCCAGTGTCAAAACTGTATAGTCACAGTCAGTGTCTAAACTGTATAGTCACAGCCAGTGTCAAAACTGTATAGTCACAGCCAGTGTAAAAACTATATATGTGACAGTCAGTGTCAAAACTGTATATGTCACAGCCAGTGTCAAAACTGTATAGTCACAGCCAGTGTCAAAACTGTATATGTCACAGCCAGTGTCAAAACTGTATAGTCACAGCCAGTGTCAAAACTGTATATGTCACAGCCAGTGTCAAAACTGTGCATGTCACAGCCAGTGTCAAAACTGTATATGTCACAGCCAGTGTCAAAACTGTATAGTCACAGCCAGTGTCAAAACTGTATATCTCACAGTCAGTGTCAAAACTGTATAGTCACAGCCAGTGTCAAAACTGTATATATCACATCCAGTGTCAAAACTGTATATATCACATCCAGTGTCAAAACTGTATAGTCACAGCCAGTGTAAAAACTATATATGTGACAGTCAGTGTCAAAACTGTATAGTCACAGCCAGTGTCAAAACTGTATAGTCACAGCCAGTGTCAAAACTGTATATGTCACAGTCAGTGTCAAAACTGTATAGTCACAGCCTGTGTCAAAACTGTATAGTCACAGCCAGTGTAAAAACTGTATATGTCAAAGTCAGTGTCAAAACTGTATAGTCACAGCCAGTGTCAAAAGTGTATATGTCACAGCCCGTGTCAAAACTGTATATGTCACAGTCAGTGTCAATACTGTATAGTCACAGTCAGTTTCAAAACTGTATAGTCACAGCCAGTGTCAAAACTGTATATGTCACAGCCAGTTTCAAAACTGTATAGTCACAGCCAGTGTCAAAACTGTATAGTCACAGCCAGTGTCAAAACTGCATATGTCACAGCCAGTGTCAAAACTGTATATGTCACAGCCAGTGTCAAAACTGTATATGTCACAGTCAGTGTCAAAACTGTATAGTCACAGCCAGTGTCAAAACTGTATATGTCACAGCCAGTGTCAAAACTGTATAGTCACAGCCAGTGTCAAAACTGTATAGTCACAGCCAGTGTCAAAACTGTATATGTCACAGTCAGTGTCAAAACTGTATATGTCACAGCCAGTGTCAAAACTGTATAGTCACAGCCAGTGTCAAAGCTGTATATGTCACAGTCAGTGTCAAAACTGTATAGTCACAGCCAGTGTCAAAACTGTATATGTCAAAGTCAGTGTCAAAACTGTATAGTCACAGCCAGTGTCAAAAGTGTATATGTCACAGCCCGTGTCAAAACTGTATATGTCACAGTCAGTGTCAATACTGTATAGTCACATTCAGTTTCAAAACTGTATAGTCACAGCCAGTCTCAAAACTGTATATGTCACAGCCAGTGTCAAAACTGTATATGTCACAGCCAGTGTCAAAACTGTATAGTCACAGCCAGTGTCAAAACTGTATATGTCACAGCCAGTGTCAAAACTGTGCATGTCACAGCCAGTGTCAAAACTGTATATGTCACAGCCAGTGTCAAAACTGTATAGTCACAGCCAGTGTCAAAACTGTATATGTCACAGTCAGTGTCAAAACTGTACATGTCACAGCCAGTTTCAAAACTGTATAGTCACAGCCAGTGTCAAAACTGTATATGTCACAGCCAGTGTCAAAACTGTATAGTCACAGCCAGTGTCAAAACTGTATAGTCACAGCCAGTGTCAAAACTGTATATGTCAAAGTCAGTGTCAAAACTGTATATGTCACAGTCAGTGTCAAAACTGTATATATCAAAGCCAGTGTCAAAACTGTATAGTCACATCCAGTGTCAAAACTGTATATTTCACATCCAGTGTCAAAACTGTATATGTCACAGTCAGTGTCAAAACTGTATATGTCACAGTCAGTGTCAAAACTGTATATTTCACAGTCAGTGTCAAAACTGTATATATCAAAGCCAGTGTCAAAACTGTATAGTCACAGTCAGTGTCTAAACTGTATAGTCACAGCCAGTGTCTAAACTGTATATTTCACATCCAGTGTCAAAACTGTATATGTCACAGTCAGTGTCAAAACTGTATATGTCACAGTCAGTGTCAAAACTGTATATTTCACAGTCAGTGTCAAAACTGTATATATCAAAGCCAGTGTCAAAACTGTATAGTCACAGTCAGTGTCTAAACTGTATAGTCACAGCCAGTGTCTAAACTGTATAGTCACAGCCAGTGTCAAAACTGTATATTTCACAGTCAGTGTCAAAACTGCATATGTCACAGCCAGTGTCAAAACTGTATATGTCACAGCCAGTGTCAAAACTGTATATGTCACAGCCAGTGTCAAAACTGTATAGTCACAGCCAGTGTCAAAACTGTATAGTCACAGTCAGTGTCAAAACTGTATATGTCACAGCCAGTGTCAAAACTGTATATGTCACAGTCAGTGTCAAAACTGTATAGTCACAGTCAGTTTCAAAACTGTATATGTCACAGCCATTTTCAAAACTGTATAGTCACAGCCAGTGTCAAAACTGTATATGTCACAGTCAGTGTCAAAACTGTATATGTCACAGCCAGTGTCAAAACTGTATATGTCACAGCCAGTGTCAAAACTGTATAGTCACAGCCAGTGTCAAAACTGTATATGTCACAGCCAGTGTAAAAACTGTATATGTCACAGCCAGTGTCAAAACTGTATAGTCACAGCCAGTGTCAAAACTGTATATGTCACATCCAGTGTCAAAACTGTATAGTCACAGCCAGTGTAAAAACTATATATGTGACAGTCAGTGTCAAAACTGTATAGTCACAGCCAGTGTCAAAACTGTATAGTCACAGCCAGTGTCAAAACTGTATATGTCACAGTCAGTGTCAAAACTGTATAGTCACAGCCTGTGTCAAAACTGTATAGTCACAGCCAGTGTAAAAACTGTATATGTCAAAGTCAGTGTCAAAACTGTATAGTCACAGCCAGTGTCAAAAGTGTATATGTCACAGCCCGTGTCAAAACTGTATATGTCACAGTCAGTGTCAATACTGTATAGTCACAGTCAGTTTCAAAACTGTATAGTCACAGCCAGTGTCAAAACTGTATATGTCACAGCCAGTTTCAAAACTGTATAGTCACAGCCAGTGTCAAAACTGTATAGTCACAGCCAGTGTCAAAACTGCATATGTCACAGCCAGTGTCAAAAGTGTATATGTCACAGCCAGTGTCAAAACTGTATATGTCACAGTCAGTGTCAAAACTGTATAGTCACAGCCAGTGTCAAAACTGTATATGTCACAGCCAGTGTCAAAACTGTATAGTCACAGCCAGTGTCAAAACTGTATAGTCACAGCCAGTGTCAAAACTGTATATGTCACAGTCAGTGTCAAAACTGTATAGTCACAGCCTGTGTCAAAACTGTATAGTCACAGCCAGTGTAAAAACTGTATATGTCAAAGTCAGTGTCAAAACTGTATAGTCACAGCCAATGTCAAAAGTGTATATGTCACAGCCCGTGTCAAAACTGTATATGTCACAGTCAGTGTCAATACTGTATAGTCACAGTCAGTTTCAAAACTGTATAGTCACAGCCAGTGTCAAAACTGTATATGTCACAGCCAGTTTCAAAACTGTATAGTCACAGCCAGTGTCAAAACTGTATAGTCACAGCCAGTGTCAAAACTGCATATGTCACAGCCAGTGTCAAAACTGTATATGTCACAGCCAGTGTCAAAACTGTATATGTCACAGTCAGTGTCAAAACTGTATAGTCACAGCCAGTGTCAAAACTGTATATGTCACAGCCAGTGTCAAAACTGTATAGTCACAGCCAGTGTCAAAACTGTATAGTCACAGCCAGTGTCAAAACTGTATATGTCACAGTCAGTGTCAAAACTGTATATGTCACAGCCAGTGTCAAAACTGTATAGTCACAGCCAGTGTCAAAGCTGTATATGTCACAGTCAGTGTCAAAACTGTATAGTCACAGTCAGTGTCAAAACTGTATATGTCACAGTCAGTGTCAAAACTGTATATGTCAAAGTCAGTGTCAAAACTGTATAGTCACAGCCAGTGTCAAAAGTGTATATGTCACAGCCCGTGTCAAAACTGTATATGTCACAGTCAGTGTCAATACTGTATAGTCACATTCAGTTTCAAAACTGTATAGTCACAGCCAGTGTCAAAACTGTATATGTCACAGCCAGTGTCAAAACTGTATAGTCACAGCCAGTGTAAAAACTATATATGTCACAGTCAGTGTCAAAACTGTATATGTCACAGCCAGTGTCAAAACTGTATAGTCACAGCCAGTGTCAAAACTGTATATGTCACAGCCAGTGTCAAAACTGTGCATGTCACAGCCAGTGTCAAAACTGTATATGTCACAGCCAGTGTCAAAACTGTATAGTCACAGCCAGTGTCAAAACTGTATATGTCACAGTCAGTGTCAAAACTGTATATGTCACAGCCAGTTTCAAAACTGTATAGTCACAGCCAGTGTCAAAACTGTATATGTCACAGCCAGTGTCAAAACTGTATAGTCACAGCCAGTGTCAAAACTGTATATGTCACAGCCAGTGTCAAAACTGTATATGTCACAGCCAGTGTCAAAACTGTATAGTCACAGCCAGTGTCAAAACTGTATATGTCACAGCCAGTGTCAAAACTGTATAGTCACAGCCAGTGTCAAAACTGTATAGTCACAGCCAGTGTCAAAACTGTATAGTCACAGCCAGTATCAAAACTGTATATGTCACAGCCAGTGTCAAATCTGTATAGTCACAGCCAGTGTCAAAACTGTATATTTCACAGTCAGTGTCAAAACTGCATATGTCACAGCCAGTGTCAAAACTGTATATGTCACAGCCAGTGTCAAAACTGTATATGTCACAGCCAGTGTCAAAACTGTATAGTCACAGCCAGTGTCAAAACTGTATAGTCACAGTCAGTGTCAAAACTGTATATGTCACAGCCAGTGTCAAAACTGTATATGTCACAGTCAGTGTCAAAACTGTATAGTCACAGTCAGTTTCAAAACTGTATATGTCACAGCCATTTTCAAAACTGTATAGTCACAGCCAGTGTCAAAACTGTATATGTCACAGTCAGTGTCAAAACTGTATATGTCACAGCCAGTGTCAAAACTGTATATGTCACAGCCAGTGTCAAAACTGTATAGTCACAGCCAGTGTCAAAACTGTATATGTCACAGCCAGTGTAAAAACTGTATATGTCACAGCCAGTGTCAAAACTGTATAGTCACAGCCAGTGTCAAAACTGTATATGTCACATCCAGTGTCAAAACTGTATAGTCACAGCCAGTGTAAAAACTATATATGTGACAGTCAGTGTCAAAACTGTATAGTCACAGCCAGTGTCAAAACTGTATAGTCACAGCCAGTGTCAAAACTGTATATGTCACAGTCAGTGTCAAAACTGTATAGTCACAGCCTGTGTCAAAACTGTATAGTCACAGCCAGTGTAAAAACTGTATATGTCAAAGTCAGTGTCAAAACTGTATAGTCACAGCCAGTGTCAAAAGTGTATATGTCACAGCCCGTGTCAAAACTGTATATGTCACAGTCAGTGTCAATACTGTATAGTCACAGTCAGTTTCAAAACTGTATAGTCACAGCCAGTGTCAAAACTGTATATGTCACAGCCAGTTTCAAAACTGTATAGTCACAGCCAGTGTCAAAACTGTATAGTCACAGCCAGTGTCAAAACTGCATATGTCACAGCCAGTGTCAAAAGTGTATATGTCACAGCCAGTGTCAAAACTGTATATGTCACAGTCAGTGTCAAAACTGTATAGTCACAGCCAGTGTCAAAACTGTATATGTCACAGCCAGTGTCAAAACTGTATAGTCACAGCCAGTGTCAAAACTGTATAGTCACAGCCAGTGTCAAAACTGTATATGTCACAGTCAGTGTCAAAACTGTATAGTCACAGCCTGTGTCAAAACTGTATAGTCACAGCCAGTGTAAAAACTGTATATGTCAAAGTCAGTGTCAAAACTGTATAGTCACAGCCAATGTCAAAAGTGTATATGTCACAGCCCGTGTCAAAACTGTATATGTCACAGTCAGTGTCAATACTGTATAGTCACAGTCAGTTTCAAAACTGTATAGTCACAGCCAGTGTCAAAACTGTATATGTCACAGCCAGTTTCAAAACTGTATAGTCACAGCCAGTGTCAAAACTGTATAGTCACAGCCAGTGTCAAAACTGCATATGTCACAGCCAGTGTCAAAACTGTATATGTCACAGCCAGTGTCAAAACTGTATATGTCACAGTCAGTGTCAAAACTGTATAGTCACAGCCAGTGTCAAAACTGTATATGTCACAGCCAGTGTCAAAACTGTATAGTCACAGCCAGTGTCAAAACTGTATAGTCACAGCCAGTGTCAAAACTGTATATGTCACAGTCAGTGTCAAAACTGTATATGTCACAGCCAGTGTCAAAACTGTATAGTCACAGCCAGTGTCAAAGCTGTATATGTCACAGTCAGTGTCAAAACTGTATAGTCACAGCCAGTGTCAAAACTGTATATGTCACAGTCAGTGTCAAAACTGTATATGTCAAAGTCAGTGTCAAAACTGTATAGTCACAGCCAGTGTCAAAAGTGTATATGTCACAGCCCGTGTCAAAACTGTATATGTCACAGTCAGTGTCAATACTGTATAGTCACAGTCAGTTTCAAAACTGTATAGTCACAGCCAGTGTCAAAACTGTATATGTCACAGCCAGTTTCAAAACTGTATAGTCACAGCCAGTGTCAAAACTGTATAGTCACAGCCAGTGTCAAAACTGCATATGTCACAGCCAGTGTCAAAACTGTATATGTCACAGCCAGTGTCAAAACTGTATATGTCACAGTCAGTGTCAAAACTGTATAGTCACAGCCAGTGTCAAAACTGTATATGTCACAGCCAGTGTCAAAACTGTATAGTCACAGCCAGTGTCAAAACTGTATAGTCACAGCCAGTGTCAAAACTGTATATGTCACAGTCAGTGTCAAAACTGTATATGTCACAGCCAGTGTCAAAACTGTATAGTCACAGCCAGTGTCAAAGCTGTATATGTCACAGTCAGTGTCAAAACTGTATAGTCACAGCCAGTGTCAAAACTGTATATGTCACAGTCAGTGTCAAAACTGTATATGTCAAAGTCAGTGTCAAAACTGTATAGTCACAGCCAGTGTCAAAAGTGTATATGTCACAGCCCGTGTCAAAACTGTATATGTCACAGTCAGTGTCAATACTGTATAGTCACATTCAGTTTCAAAACTGTATAGTCACAGCCAGTGTCAAAACTGTATATGTCACAGCCAGTGTCAAAACTGTATAGTCACAGCCAGTGTAAAAACTATATATGTCACAGTCAGTGTCAAAACTGTATATGTCACAGCCAGTGTCAAAACTGTATAGTCACAGCCAGTGTCAAAACTGTATATGTCACAGCCAGTGTCAAAACTGTGCATGTCACAGCCAGTGTCAAAACTGTATATGTCACAGCCAGTGTCAAAACTGTATAGTCACAGCCAGTGTCAAAACTGTATATGTCACAGTCAGTGTCAAAACTGTATATGTCACAGCCAGTGTCAAAACTGTATAGTCACAGCCAGTGTCAAAGCTGTATATGTCACAGTCAGTGTCAAAACTGTATAGTCACAGCCAGTGTCAAAACTGTATATGTCACAGTCAGTGTCAAAACTGTATATGTCACAGCCAGTGTCAAAACTGTATAGTCACAGCCAGTGTCAAAACTGTATATGTCACAGCCAGTGTCAAAACTGTGCATGTCACAGCCAGTGTCAAAACTGTATATGTCACAGCCAGTGTCAAAACTGTATATGTCACAGTCAGTGTCAAAACTGTATATGTCACAGCCAGTTTCAAAACTGTATAGTCACAGCCAGTGTCAAAACTGTATATGTCACAGCCAGTGTCAAAACTGTATAGTCACAGCCAGTGTCAAAACTGTATATGTCACAGCCAGTGTCAAAACTGTATATGTCACAGTCAGTGTCAAAACTGTATAGTCACAGCGAGTGTCAAAACTGTATATGTCACAGTCAGTGTCAAAACTGTATAGTCACAGTCAGTTTCAAAACTGTATATGTCACAGCCATTTTCAAAACTGTATAGTCACAGCCAGTGTCAAAACTGTATATGTCACAGTCAGTGTCAAAACTGTATATGTCACAGCCAGTGTCATAACTGTATATGTCACAGCCAGTGTCAAAACTGTATAGTCACAGCCAGTGTCAAAACTGTATATGTCACAGCCAGTGTAAAAACTGTATAGTCACAGCCAGTGTCAAAACTGTATATGTCACAGCCAGTGTCAAAACTGTATAGTCACAGCCAGTGTAAAAACTATATATGTGACAGTCAGTGTCAAAACTGTATATGTCACAGTCAGTGTCAAAACTGTATATGTCACAGCCAGTGTCAAAACTGTATAGTCACAGCCAGTGTCAAAACTGTATTGTCACAGTCAGTGTCAAAACTGTATATGTCACAGCCAGTGTCAAAATTGTATATGTCACAGTCAGTGTCAAAACTGTATAGTCACAGCCAGTGTCAAAACTGTATATGTCACATTCAGTGTCAAAACTGTATAGTCACAGTCAGTTTCAAAACTGTATATGTCACAGCCATTTTCAAAACTGTATAGTCACAGTCAGTTTCAAAACTGTATAGTCACAGCCAGTGTCAAAACTGTATATGTCACAGCCAGTGTCAAAACTGTATAGTCACAGCCAGTGTAAAAACTATATATGTCACAGTCAGTGTCAAAACTGTATATGTCACAGCCAGTGTCAAAACTGTATATGTCACAGCCAGTGTCAAAACTGTATAGTCACAGCCAGTGTAAAAACTATATATGTCACAGTCAGTGTCAAAACTGTATATGTCACAGCCAGTGTCAAAACAGTATAGTCACAGCCAGTGTCAAAACTGTATATGTCACAGCCAGTGTCAAAACTGTGCATGTCACAGCCAGTGTCAAAACTGTATATGTCACAGCCAGTGTCAAAACTGTATAGTCACAGCCAGTATCAAAACTGTATATGTCACAGCCAGTTTCAAAACTGTATATGTCACAGCCAGTGTCAAAACTGTATATTTCACAGTCAGTGTCAAAACTGTATATATCAAAGCCAGTGTCAAAACTGTATAGTCACAGTCAGTGTCTAAACTGTATAGTCACAGCCAGTGTCAAAACTGTATAGTCACAGCCAGTGTAAAAACTATATATGTGACAGTCAGTGTCAAAACTGTATATGTCACAGCCAGTGTCAAAACTGTATAGTCACAGCCAGTGTCAAAACTGTATATGTCACAGCCAGTGTCAAAACTGTATAGTCACAGCCAGTGTCAAAACTGTATATGTCACAGCCAGTGTCAAAACTGTGCATGTCACAGCCAGTGTCAAAACTGTATATGTCACAGCCAGTGTCAAAACTGTATAGTCACAGCCAGTGTCAAAACTGTATATCTCACAGTCAGTGTCAAAACTGTATAGTCACAGCCAGTGTCAAAACTGTATATATCACATCCAGTGTCAAAACTGTATATATCACATCCAGTGTCAAAACTGTATAGTCACAGCCAGTGTAAAAACTATATATGTGACAGTCAGTGTCAAAACTGTATAGTCACAGCCAGTGTCAAAACTGTATAGTCACAGCCAGTGTCAAAACTGTATATGTCACAGTCAGTGTCAAAACTGTATAGTCACAGCCTGTGTCAAAACTGTATAGTCACAGCCAGTGTAAAAACTGTATATGTCAAAGTCAGTGTCAAAACTGTATAGTCACAGCCAGTGTCAAAAGTGTATATGTCACAGCCCGTGTCAAAACTGTATATGTCACAGTCAGTGTCAATACTGTATAGTCACAGTCAGTTTCAAAACTGTATAGTCACAGCCAGTGTCAAAACTGTATATGTCACAGCCAGTTTCAAAACTGTATAGTCACAGCCAGTGTCAAAACTGTATAGTCACAGCCAGTGTCAAAACTGCATATGTCACAGCCAGTGTCAAAACTGTATATGTCACAGCCAGTGTCAAAACTGTATATGTCACAGTCAGTGTCAAAACTGTATAGTCACAGCCAGTGTCAAAACTGTATATGTCACAGCCAGTGTCAAAACTGTATAGTCACAGCCAGTGTCAAAACTGTATAGTCACAGCCAGTGTCAAAACTGTATATGTCACAGTCAGTGTCAAAACTGTATATGTCACAGCCAGTGTCAAAACTGTATAGTCACAGCCAGTGTCAAAGCTGTATATGTCACAGTCAGTGTCAAAACTGTATAGTCACAGCCAGTGTCAAAACTGTATATGTCAAAGTCAGTGTCAAAACTGTATAGTCACAGCCAGTGTCAAAAGTGTATATGTCACAGCCCGTGTCAAAACTGTATATGTCACAGTCAGTGTCAATACTGTATAGTCACATTCAGTTTCAAAACTGTATAGTCACAGCCAGTCTCAAAACTGTATATGTCACAGCCAGTGTCAAAACTGTATATGTCACAGCCAGTGTCAAAACTGTATAGTCACAGCCAGTGTCAAAACTGTATATGTCACAGCCAGTGTCAAAACTGTGCATGTCACAGCCAGTGTCAAAACTGTATATGTCACAGCCAGTGTCAAAACTGTATAGTCACAGCCAGTGTCAAAACTGTATATGTCACAGTCAGTGTCAAAACTGTACATGTCACAGCCAGTTTCAAAACTGTATAGTCACAGCCAGTGTCAAAACTGTATATGTCACAGCCAGTGTCAAAACTGTATAGTCACAGCCAGTGTCAAAACTGTATATGTCACAGCCAGTGTCAAAACTGTATATGTCACAGCCAGTGTCAAAACTGTATAGTCACAGCCAGTGTCAAAACTGTATATGTCACAGCCAGTGTCAAAACTGTATAGTCACAGCCAGTGTCAAAACTGTATATGTCACAGCCAGTGTGAAATCTGTATAGTCACAGCCAGTGTCAAAACTGTATATGTCACAGTCAGTGTCAAAACTGTATATGTCACAGCCAGTGTAAAAACTGTATATGTCACAGCCAGTGTCAAATCTGTATAGTCACAGCCAGTGTCAAAACTGTATATGTCACAGTCAGTGTCAAAACTGTATATGTCACAGCCAGTGTAAAAACTGTATATGTCACAGTCAGTGTAGAAACTGTATAGTCACAGCCAGTGTCAAAACTGTATATGTCACAGCCAGTGTCAAAACTGTATAGTCACAGCCAGTGTCAAAACTGTATAGTCACAGCCAGTGTCAAAACTGTATATGTCAAAGTCAGTGTCAAAACTGTATATGTCACAGCCAGTGTCAAAACTGTATATATCAAAGCCAGTGTCAAAACTGTATAGTCACATCCAGTGTCAAAACTGTATATTTCACATCCAGTGTCAAAACTGTATATGTCACAGTCAGTGTCAAAACTGTATATGTCACAGTCAGTGTCAAAACTGTATATTTCACAGTCAGTGTCAAAACTGTATATATCAAAGCCAGTGTCAAAACTGTATAGTCACAGTCAGTGTCTAAACTGTATAGTCACAGCCAGTGTCTAAACTGTATAGTCACAGCCAGTGTCAAAACTGTATATGTCACAGCCAGTGTGAAATCTGTATAGTCACAGCCAGTGTCAAAACTGTATATGTCACAGTCAGTGTCAAAACTGTATATGTCACAGCCAGTGTAAAAACTGTATATGTCACAGCCAGTGTCAAATCTGTATAGTCACAGCCAGTGTCAAAACTGTATATGTCACAGTCAGTGTCAAAACTGTATATGTCACAGCCAGTGTAAAAACTGTATATGTCACAGTCAGTGTAGAAACTGTATAGTCACAGCCAGTGTCAAAACTGTATATGTCACAGCCAGTGTCAAAACTGTATAGTCACATTCAGTGTCAAAACTGTATATGTCACAGCCAGTGTAAAAACTGTATATGTCACAGCCAGTGTCAAATCTGTATAGTCACAGCCAGTGTCAAAACTGTATATGTCACAGTCAGTGTCAAAACTGTATATGTCACAGCCAGTGTAAAAACTGTATACGTCACAGTCAGTGTAGAAACTGTATAGTCACAGCCAGTGTCAAAACTGTATATGTCACAGCCAGTGTCAAAACTGTATAGTCACAGCCAGTGTCAAAACTGTATAGTCACAGCCAGTGTCAAAACTGTATATGTCAAAGTCAGTGTCAAAACTGTATATGTCACAGCCAGTGTCAAAACTGTATATGTCACAGTCAGTGTCAAAACTGTATATATCAAAGCCAGTGTCAAAACTGTATAGTCACATCCAGTGTCAAAACTGTATATTTCACATCCAGTGTCAAAACTGTATATGTCACAGTCAGTGTCAAAACTGTATATGTCACAGTCAGTGTCAAAACTGTATATTTCACAGTCAGTGTCAAAACTGTATATATCAAAGCCAGTGTCAAAACTGTATAGTCACAGTCAGTGTCTAAACTGTATAGTCACAGCCAGTGTCTAAACTGTATATTTCACATCCAGTGTCAAAACTGTATATGTCACAGTCAGTGTCAAAACTGTATATGTCACAGTCAGTGTCAAAACTGTATATTTCACAGTCAGTGTCAAAACTGTATATATCAAAGCCAGTGTCAAAACTGTATAGTCACAGTCAGTGTCTAAACTGTATAGTCACAGCCAGTGTCTAAACTGTATAGTCACAGCCAGTGTCAAAACTGTATATTTCACAGTCAGTGTCAAAACTGCATATGTCACAGCCAGTGTCAAAACTGTATATGTCACAGCCAGTGTCAAAACTGTATAGTCACAGCCAGTGTCAAAACTGTATAGTCACAGTCAGTGTCAAAACTGTATATGTCACAGCCAGTGTCAAAACTGTATATGTCACAGTCAGTGTCAAAACTGTATAGTCACAGTCAGTTTCAAAACTGTATATGTCACAGCCATTTTCAAAACTGTATAGTCACAGCCAGTGTCAAAACTGTATATGTCACAGTCAGTGTCAAAACTGTATATGTCACAGCCAGTGTCAAAACTGTATATGTCACAGCCAGTGTCAAAACTGTATAGTCACAGCCAGTGTCAAAACTGTATATGTCACAGCCAGTGTAAAAACTGTATATGTCACAGCCAGTGTCAAAACTGTATAGTCACAGCCAGTGTCAAAACTGTATATGTCACATCCAGTGTCAAAACTGTATAGTCACAGCCAGTGTAAAAACTATATATGTGACAGTCAGTGTCAAAACTGTATAGTCACAGCCAGTGTCAAAACTGTATAGTCACAGCCAGTGTCAAAACTGTATATGTCACAGTCAGTGTCAAAACTGTATAGTCACAGCCTGTGTCAAAACTGTATAGTCACAGCCAGTGTAAAAACTGTATATGTCAAAGTCAGTGTCAAAACTGTATAGTCACAGCCAGTGTCAAAAGTGTATATGTCACAGCCCGTGTCAAAACTGTATATGTCACAGTCAGTGTCAATACTGTATAGTCACAGTCAGTTTCAAAACTGTATAGTCACAGCCAGTGTCAAAACTGTATATGTCACAGCCAGTTTCAAAACTGTATAGTCACAGCCAGTGTCAAAACTGTATAGTCACAGCCAGTGTCAAAACTGCATATGTCACAGCCAGTGTCAAAAGTGTATATGTCACAGCCAGTGTCAAAACTGTATATGTCACAGTCAGTGTCAAAACTGTATAGTCACAGCCAGTGTCAAAACTGTATATGTCACAGCCAGTGTCAAAACTGTATAGTCACAGCCAGTGTCAAAACTGTATAGTCACAGCCAGTGTCAAAACTGTATATGTCACAGTCAGTGTCAAAACTGTATAGTCACAGCCTGTGTCAAAACTGTATAGTCACAGCCAGTGTAAAAACTGTATATGTCAAAGTCAGTGTCAAAACTGTATAGTCACAGCCAATGTCAAAAGTGTATATGTCACAGCCCGTGTCAAAACTGTATATGTCACAGTCAGTGTCAATACTGTATAGTCACAGTCAGTTTCAAAACTGTATAGTCACAGCCAGTGTCAAAACTGTATATGTCACAGCCAGTTTCAAAACTGTATAGTCACAGCCAGTGTCAAAACTGTATAGTCACAGCCAGTGTCAAAACTGCATATGTCACAGCCAGTGTCAAAACTGTATATGTCACAGCCAGTGTCAAAACTGTATATGTCACAGTCAGTGTCAAAACTGTATAGTCACAGCCAGTGTCAAAACTGTATATGTCACAGCCAGTGTCAAAACTGTATAGTCACAGCCAGTGTCAAAACTGTATAGTCACAGCCAGTGTCAAAACTGTATATGTCACAGTCAGTGTCAAAACTGTATATGTCACAGCCAGTGTCAAAACTGTATAGTCACAGCCAGTGTCAAAGCTGTATATGTCACAGTCAGTGTCAAAACTGTATAGTCACAGTCAGTGTCAAAACTGTATATGTCACAGTCAGTGTCAAAACTGTATATGTCAAAGTCAGTGTCAAAACTGTATAGTCACAGCCAGTGTCAAAAGTGTATATGTCACAGCCCGTGTCAAAACTGTATATGTCACAGTCAGTGTCAATACTGTATAGTCACATTCAGTTTCAAAACTGTATAGTCACAGCCAGTGTCAAAACTGTATATGTCACAGCCAGTGTCAAAACTGTATAGTCACAGCCAGTGTAAAAACTATATATGTCACAGTCAGTGTCAAAACTGTATATGTCACAGCCAGTGTCAAAACTGTATAGTCACAGCCAGTGTCAAAACTGTATATGTCACAGCCAGTGTCAAAACTGTGCATGTCACAGCCAGTGTCAAAACTGTATATGTCACAGCCAGTGTCAAAACTGTATAGTCACAGCCAGTGTCAAAACTGTATATGTCACAGTCAGTGTCAAAACTGTATATGTCACAGCCAGTTTCAAAACTGTATAGTCACAGCCAGTGTCAAAACTGTATATGTCACAGCCAGTGTCAAAACTGTATAGTCACAGCCAGTGTCAAAACTGTATATGTCACAGCCAGTGTCAAAACTGTATATGTCACAGCCAGTGTCAAAACTGTATAGTCACAGCCAGTGTCAAAACTGTATATGTCACAGCCAGTGTCAAAACTGTATAGTCACAGCCAGTGTCAAAACTGTATAGTCACAGCCAGTGTCAAAACTGTATAGTCACAGCCAGTATCAAAACTGTATATGTCACAGCCAGTGTCAAATCTGTATAGTCACAGCCAGTGTCAAAACTGTATATTTCACAGTCAGTGTCAAAACTGCATATGTCACAGCCAGTGTCAAAACTGTATATGTCACAGCCAGTGTCAAAACTGTATATGTCACAGCCAGTGTCAAAACTGTATAGTCACAGCCAGTGTCAAAACTGTATAGTCACAGTCAGTGTCAAAACTGTATATGTCACAGCCAGTGTCAAAACTGTATATGTCACAGTCAGTGTCAAAACTGTATAGTCACAGTCAGTTTCAAAACTGTATATGTCACAGCCATTTTCAAAACTGTATAGTCACAGCCAGTGTCAAAACTGTATATGTCACAGTCAGTGTCAAAACTGTATATGTCACAGCCAGTGTCAAAACTGTATATGTCACAGCCAGTGTCAAAACTGTATAGTCACAGCCAGTGTCAAAACTGTATATGTCACAGCCAGTGTAAAAACTGTATATGTCACAGCCAGTGTCAAAACTGTATAGTCACAGCCAGTGTCAAAACTGTATATGTCACATCCAGTGTCAAAACTGTATAGTCACAGCCAGTGTAAAAACTATATATGTGACAGTCAGTGTCAAAACTGTATAGTCACAGCCAGTGTCAAAACTGTATAGTCACAGCCAGTGTCAAAACTGTATATGTCACAGTCAGTGTCAAAACTGTATAGTCACAGCCTGTGTCAAAACTGTATAGTCACAGCCAGTGTAAAAACTGTATATGTCAAAGTCAGTGTCAAAACTGTATAGTCACAGCCAGTGTCAAAAGTGTATATGTCACAGCCCGTGTCAAAACTGTATATGTCACAGTCAGTGTCAATACTGTATAGTCACAGTCAGTTTCAAAACTGTATAGTCACAGCCAGTGTCAAAACTGTATATGTCACAGCCAGTTTCAAAACTGTATAGTCACAGCCAGTGTCAAAACTGTATAGTCACAGCCAGTGTCAAAACTGCATATGTCACAGCCAGTGTCAAAAGTGTATATGTCACAGCCAGTGTCAAAACTGTATATGTCACAGTCAGTGTCAAAACTGTATAGTCACAGCCAGTGTCAAAACTGTATATGTCACAGCCAGTGTCAAAACTGTATAGTCACAGCCAGTGTCAAAACTGTATAGTCACAGCCAGTGTCAAAACTGTATATGTCACAGTCAGTGTCAAAACTGTATAGTCACAGCCTGTGTCAAAACTGTATAGTCACAGCCAGTGTAAAAACTGTATATGTCAAAGTCAGTGTCAAAACTGTATAGTCACAGCCAATGTCAAAAGTGTATATGTCACAGCCCGTGTCAAAACTGTATATGTCACAGTCAGTGTCAATACTGTATAGTCACAGTCAGTTTCAAAACTGTATAGTCACAGCCAGTGTCAAAACTGTATATGTCACAGCCAGTTTCAAAACTGTATAGTCACAGCCAGTGTCAAAACTGTATAGTCACAGCCAGTGTCAAAACTGCATATGTCACAGCCAGTGTCTAAACTGTATAGTCACAGCCAGTGTCAAAACTGTATATTTCACAGTCAGTGTCAAAACTGCATATGTCACAGCCAGTGTCAAAACTGTATATGTCACAGCCAGTGTCAAAACTGTATAGTCACAGCCAGTGTCAAAACTGTATAGTCACAGTCAGTGTCAAAACTGTATATGTCACAGCCAGTGTCAAAACTGTATATGTCACAGTCAGTGTCAAAACTGTATAGTCACAGTCAGTTTCAAAACTGTATATGTCACAGCCATTTTCAAAACTGTATAGTCACAGCCAGTGTCAAAACTGTATATGTCACAGTCAGTGTCAAAACTGTATATGTCACAGCCAGTGTCAAAACTGTATATGTCACAGCCAGTGTCAAAACTGTATAGTCACAGCCAGTGTCAAAACTGTATATGTCACAGCCAGTGTAAAAACTGTATATGTCACAGCCAGTGTCAAAACTGTATAGTCACAGCCAGTGTCAAAACTGTATATGTCACATCCAGTGTCAAAACTGTATAGTCACAGCCAGTGTAAAAACTATATATGTGACAGTCAGTGTCAAAACTGTATAGTCACAGCCAGTGTCAAAACTGTATAGTCACAGCCAGTGTCAAAACTGTATATGTCACAGTCAGTGTCAAAACTGTATAGTCACAGCCTGTGTCAAAACTGTATAGTCACAGCCAGTGTAAAAACTGTATATGTCAAAGTCAGTGTCAAAACTGTATAGTCACAGCCAGTGTCAAAAGTGTATATGTCACAGCCCGTGTCAAAACTGTATATGTCACAGTCAGTGTCAATACTGTATAGTCACAGTCAGTTTCAAAACTGTATAGTCACAGCCAGTGTCAAAACTGTATATGTCACAGCCAGTTTCAAAACTGTATAGTCACAGCCAGTGTCAAAACTGTATAGTCACAGCCAGTGTCAAAACTGCATATGTCACAGCCAGTGTCAAAAGTGTATATGTCACAGCCAGTGTCAAAACTGTATATGTCACAGTCAGTGTCAAAACTGTATAGTCACAGCCAGTGTCAAAACTGTATATGTCACAGCCAGTGTCAAAACTGTATAGTCACAGCCAGTGTCAAAACTGTATAGTCACAGCCAGTGTCAAAACTGTATATGTCACAGTCAGTGTCAAAACTGTATAGTCACAGCCTGTGTCAAAACTGTATAGTCACAGCCAGTGTAAAAACTGTATATGTCAAAGTCAGTGTCAAAACTGTATAGTCACAGCCAATGTCAAAAGTGTATATGTCACAGCCCGTGTCAAAACTGTATATGTCACAGTCAGTGTCAATACTGTATAGTCACAGTCAGTTTCAAAACTGTATAGTCACAGCCAGTGTCAAAACTGTATATGTCACAGCCAGTTTCAAAACTGTATAGTCACAGCCAGTGTCAAAACTGTATAGTCACAGCCAGTGTCAAAACTGCATATGTCACAGCCAGTGTCAAAACTGTATATGTCACAGCCAGTGTCAAAACTGTATATGTCACAGTCAGTGTCAAAACTGTATAGTCACAGCCAGTGTCAAAACTGTATATGTCACAGCCAGTGTCAAAACTGTATAGTCACAGCCAGTGTCAAAACTGTATAGTCACAGCCAGTGTCAAAACTGTATATGTCACAGTCAGTGTCAAAACTGTATATGTCACAGCCAGTGTCAAAACTGTATAGTCACAGCCAGTGTCAAAGCTGTATATGTCACAGTCAGTGTCAAAACTGTATAGTCACAGTCAGTGTCAAAACTGTATATGTCACAGTCAGTGTCAAAACTGTATATGTCAAAGTCAGTGTCAAAACTGTATAGTCACAGCCAGTGTCAAAAGTGTATATGTCACAGCCCGTGTCAAAACTGTATATGTCACAGTCAGTGTCAATACTGTATAGTCACATTCAGTTTCAAAACTGTATAGTCACAGCCAGTGTCAAAACTGTATATGTCACAGCCAGTGTCAAAACTGTATAGTCACAGCCAGTGTAAAAACTATATATGTCACAGTCAGTGTCAAAACTGTATATGTCACAGCCAGTGTCAAAACTGTATAGTCACAGCCAGTGTCAAAACTGTATATGTCACAGCCAGTGTCAAAACTGTGCATGTCACAGCCAGTGTCAAAACTGTATATGTCACAGCCAGTGTCAAAACTGTATAGTCACAGCCAGTGTCAAAACTGTATATGTCACAGTCAGTGTCAAAACTGTATATGTCACAGCCAGTTTCAAAACTGTATAGTCACAGCCAGTGTCAAAACTGTATATGTCACAGCCAGTGTCAAAACTGTATAGTCACAGCCAGTGTCAAAACTGTATATGTCACAGCCAGTGTCAAAACTGTATATGTCACAGCCAGTGTCAAAACTGTATAGTCACAGCCAGTGTCAAAACTGTATATGTCACAGCCAGTGTCAAAACTGTATAGTCACAGCCAGTGTCAAAACTGTATAGTCACAGCCAGTGTCAAAACTGTATAGTCACAGCCAGTATCAAAACTGTATATGTCACAGCCAGTGTCAAATCTGTATAGTCACAGCCAGTGTCAAAACTGTATATTTCACAGTCAGTGTCAAAACTGCATATGTCACAGCCAGTGTCAAAACTGTATATGTCACAGCCAGTGTCAAAACTGTATATGTCACAGCCAGTGTCAAAACTGTATAGTCACAGCCAGTGTCAAAACTGTATAGTCACAGTCAGTGTCAAAACTGTATATGTCACAGCCAGTGTCAAAACTGTATATGTCACAGTCAGTGTCAAAACTGTATAGTCACAGTCAGTTTCAAAACTGTATATGTCACAGCCATTTTCAAAACTGTATAGTCACAGCCAGTGTCAAAACTGTATATGTCACAGTCAGTGTCAAAACTGTATATGTCACAGCCAGTGTCAAAACTGTATATGTCACAGCCAGTGTCAAAACTGTATAGTCACAGCCAGTGTCAAAACTGTATATGTCACAGCCAGTGTAAAAACTGTATATGTCACAGCCAGTGTCAAAACTGTATAGTCACAGCCAGTGTCAAAACTGTATATGTCACATCCAGTGTCAAAACTGTATAGTCACAGCCAGTGTAAAAACTATATATGTGACAGTCAGTGTCAAAACTGTATAGTCACAGCCAGTGTCAAAACTGTATAGTCACAGCCAGTGTCAAAACTGTATATGTCACAGTCAGTGTCAAAACTGTATAGTCACAGCCTGTGTCAAAACTGTATAGTCACAGCCAGTGTAAAAACTGTATATGTCAAAGTCAGTGTCAAAACTGTATAGTCACAGCCAGTGTCAAAAGTGTATATGTCACAGCCCGTGTCAAAACTGTATATGTCACAGTCAGTGTCAATACTGTATAGTCACAGTCAGTTTCAAAACTGTATAGTCACAGCCAGTGTCAAAACTGTATATGTCACAGCCAGTTTCAAAACTGTATAGTCACAGCCAGTGTCAAAACTGTATAGTCACAGCCAGTGTCAAAACTGCATATGTCACAGCCAGTGTCAAAAGTGTATATGTCACAGCCAGTGTCAAAACTGTATATGTCACAGTCAGTGTCAAAACTGTATAGTCACAGCCAGTGTCAAAACTGTATATGTCACAGCCAGTGTCAAAACTGTATAGTCACAGCCAGTGTCAAAACTGTATAGTCACAGCCAGTGTCAAAACTGTATATGTCACAGTCAGTGTCAAAACTGTATAGTCACAGCCTGTGTCAAAACTGTATAGTCACAGCCAGTGTAAAAACTGTATATGTCAAAGTCAGTGTCAAAACTGTATAGTCACAGCCAATGTCAAAAGTGTATATGTCACAGCCCGTGTCAAAACTGTATATGTCACAGTCAGTGTCAATACTGTATAGTCACAGTCAGTTTCAAAACTGTATAGTCACAGTCAGTGTCAAAACTGTATATGTCACAGCCAGTTTCAAAACTGTATAGTCACAGCCAGTGTCAAAACTGTATAGTCACAGCCAGTGTCAAAACTGCATATGTCACAGCCAGTGTCAAAACTGTATATGTCACAGCCAGTGTCAAAACTGTATATGTCACAGTCAGTGTCAAAACTGTATAGTCACAGCCAGTGTCAAAACTGTATATGTCACAGCCAGTGTCAAAACTGTATAGTCACAGCCAGTGTCAAAACTGTATAGTCACAGCCAGTGTCAAAACTGTATATGTCACAGTCAGTGTCAAAACTGTATATGTCACAGCCAGTGTCAAAACTGTATAGTCACAGCCAGTGTCAAAGCTGTATATGTCACAGTCAGTGTCAAAACTGTATAGTCACAGCCAGTGTCAAAACTGTATATGTCACAGTCAGTGTCAAAACTGTATATGTCAAAGTCAGTGTCAAAACTGTATAGTCACAGCCAGTGTCAAAAGTGTATATGTCACAGCCCGTGTCAAAACTGTATATGTCACAGTCAGTGTCAATACTGTATAGTCACATTCAGTTTCAAAACTGTATAGTCACAGCCAGTGTCAAAACTGTATATGTCACAGCCAGTGTCAAAACTGTATAGTCACAGCCAGTGTAAAAACTATATATGTCACAGTCAGTGTCAAAACTGTATATGTCACAGCCAGTGTCAAAACTGTATAGTCACAGCCAGTGTCAAAACTGTATATGTCACAGCCAGTGTCAAAACTGTGCATGTCACAGCCAGTGTCAAAACTGTATATGTCACAGCCAGTGTCAAAACTGTATAGTCACAGCCAGTGTCAAAACTGTATATGTCACAGTCAGTGTCAAAACTGTATATGTCACAGCCAGTGTCAAAACTGTATAGTCACAGCCAGTGTCAAAGCTGTATATGTCACAGTCAGTGTCAAAACTGTATAGTCACAGCCAGTGTCAAAACTGTATATGTCACAGTCAGTGTCAAAACTGTATATGTCACAGCCAGTGTCAAAACTGTATAGTCACAGCCAGTGTCAAAACTGTATATGTCACAGCCAGTGTCAAAACTGTGCATGTCACAGCCAGTGTCAAAACTGTATATGTCACAGTCAGTGTCAAAACTGTATATGTCACAGCCAGTTTCAAAACTGTATAGTCACAGCCAGTGTCAAAACTGTATATGTCACAGCCAGTTTCAAAACTGTATAGTCACAGCCAGTGTCAAAACTGTATATGTCACAGCCAGTGTCAAAACTGTATATGTCACAGCCAGTGTCAAAACTGTATAGTCACAGCCAGTGTCAAAACTGTATAGTCACAGCCAGTGTCAAAACTGTATATGTCACAGCCAGTGTCAAATCTGTATAGTCACAGCCAGTGTCAAAACGGTATAGTCACAGCCAGTGTCAAAACTGTATATGTCACAGTCAGTGTCAAAACTGTATATGTCACAGCCAGTGTAAAAACTGTATATGTCACAGTCAGTGTCAAAACTGTATAGTCACAGCCAGTGTCAAAACTGTATATGTCACAGCCAGTGTCAAAACTGTATAGTCACAGCCAGTGTCAAAACTGTATATGTCAAAGTCAGTGTCAAAACTGTATATGTCACAGCCAGTGTCAAAACTGTATATGTCACAGTCAGTGTCAAAACTGTATATATCAAAGCCAGTGTCAAAACTGTATAGTCACATCCAGTGTCAAAACTGTATATTTCACAGCCAGTGTCAAAACTGTATATGTCACAGTCAGTGTCAAAACTGTATATTTCACAGTCAGTGTCAAAACTGTATATATCAAAGCCAGTGTCAAAACTGTATATGTCACAGCCAGTGTCAAAACTGTGCATGTCACAGCCAGTGTCAAAACTGTATATGTCACAGCCAGTGTCAAAACTGTATAGTCACAGCCAGTGTCAAAACTGTATATGTCACAGCCAGTTTCAAAACTGTATATGTCACAGCCAGTGTCAAAACTGTATAGTCACAGCCAGTGTCAAAACTGTATATGTCACAGCCAGTGTCAAAACTGTATATGTCACAGCCAGTGTCAAAACTGTATAGTCACAGCCAGTGTCAAAACTGTATATGTCACAGCCAGTGTCAAATCTGTATAGTCACAGCCAGTGTCAAAACTGTATATGTCACAGTCAGTGTCAAAACTGTATATGTCACAGCCAGTGTAAAAACTGTATATGTCACAGTCAGTGTAAAAACTGTATAGTCACAGCCTGTGTCAAAACTGTATATGTCACAGCCAGTGTCAAAACTGTATAGTCACAGCCAGTGTCAAAACTGTATAGTCACAGCCAGTGTCAAAACTGTATATGTCAAAGTCAGTGTCAAAACTGTATATGTCACAGCCAGTGTCAAAACTGTATATGTCACAGTCAGTGTCAAAACTGTATATATCAAAGCCAGTGTCAAAACTGTATAGTCACATCCAGTGTCAAAACTGTATATTTCACATCCAGTGTCAAAACTGTATATGTCACAGTCAGTGTCAAAACTGTATATGTCACAGTCAGTGTCAAAACTGTATATTTCACAGTCAGTGTCAAAACTGTATATATCAAAGCCAGTGTCAAAACTGTATAGTCACAGTCAGTGTCTAAACTGCATAGTCACAGCCAGTGTCTAAACTGTATAGTCACAGCCAGTGTCAAAACTGTATATTTCACAGTCAGTGTCAAAACTGCATATGTCACAGCCAGTGTCAAAACTGTATATGTCACAGCCAGTGTCAAAACTGTATATGTCACAGCCAGTGTCAAAACTGTATATGTCACAGCCAGTGTCAAAACTGTATAGTCACAGCCAGTGTCAAAAATGTATATGTCACAGCCAGTGTCAAAACTGTATATGTCACAGTCAGTGTCAAAACTGTATAGTCACAGCGAGTGTCAAAACTGTATATGTCACAGTCAGTGTCAAAACTGTATAGTCACAGTCAGTTTCAAAACTGTATATGTCACAGCCATTTTCAAAACTGTATAGTCACAGCCAGTGTCAAAACTGTATATGTCACAGTCAGTGTCAAAACTGTATATGTCACAGCCAGTGTCATAACTGTATATGTCACAGCCAGTGTCAAAACTGTATAGTCACAGCCAGTGTCAAAACTGTATATGTCACAGCCAGTGTAAAAACTGTATAGTCACAGCCAGTGTCAAAACTGTATATGTCACAGCCAGTGTCAAAACTGTATAGTCACAGCCAGTGTCAAAATTGTATATGTCACAGTCAGTGTCAAAACTGTATAGTCACAGCCAGTGTCAAAACTGTATATGTCACAGTCAGTGTCAAAACTGTATAGTCACAGTCAGTGTCAAAACTGTATATGTCACAGTCAGTGTCAAAACTGTATATGTCACAGCCAGTGTCAAAACTGTATATGTCACAGCCAGTGTCAAAACTGTATAGTCACAGCCAGTGTCAAAACTGTATAGTCACAGTCAGTGTCAAAACTGTATATGTCACAGCCAGTGTCAAAATTGTATATGTCACAGTCAGTGTCAAAACTGTATAGTCACAGCCAGTGTCAAAACTGTATATGTCACAGTCAGTGTCAAAACTGTATAGTCACAGTCAGTTTCAAAACTGTATATGTCACAGCCATTTTCAAAACTGTATAGTCACAGCCAGTGTCAAAACTGTATATGTCACAGTCAGTGTCAATACTGTATAGTCACAGTCAGTTTCAAAACTGTATAGTCACAGCCAGTGTCAAAACTGTATATGTCACAGCCAGTGTCAAAACTGTATAGTCACAGCCAGTGTAAAAACTATATATGTCACAGTCAGTGTCAAAACTGTATATGTCACAGCCAGTGTCAAAACTGTATATGTCACAGCCAGTGTCAAAACTGTATAGTCACAGCCAGTGTAAAAACTATATATGTCACAGTCAGTGTCAAAACTGTATATGTCACAGCCAGTGTCAAAACTGTATAGTCACAGCCAGTGTCAAAACTGTATATGTCACAGCCAGTGTCAAAACTGTATATGTCACAGCCAGTGTCAAAACTGTATATGTCACAGCCAGTGTCAAAACTGTATATTTTACAGTCAGTGTCAAAACTGTATATATCAAAGCCAGTGTCAAAACTGTATAGTCACAGTCAGTGTCTAAACTGTATAGTCACAGCCAGTGTCAAAACTGTATAGTCACAGCCAGTGTAAAAACTATATATGTGACAGTCAGTGTCAAAACTGTATATGTCACAGCCAGTGTCAAAACTGTATATGTCACAGCCAGTGTCAAAACTGTATATGTCACAGCCAGTGTCAAAACTGTATAGTCACAGCCAGTGTCAAAACTGTATAGTCACAGTCAGTGTCAAAACTGTATATGTCACAGCCAGTGTCAAAACTGTATATGTCACAGCCAGTGTCAAAACTGTATAGTCACAGCCAGTGTAAAAACTATATATGTCACAGTCAGTGTCAAAACTGTATATGTCACAGCCAGTGTCAAAACTGTATAGTCACAGCCAGTGTCAAAACTGTATATGTCACAGCCAGTGTCAAAACTGTATATGTCACAGCCAGTGTCAAAACTGTATAGTCACAGCCAGTGTCAAAACTGTATATGTCACAGCCCGTGTCAAAACTGTATATGTCACAGTCAGTGTCAATACTGTATAGTCACATTCAGTTTCAAAACTGTATAGTCACAGCCAGTGTCAAAACTGTATATGTCACAGCCAGTGTCAAAACTGTATAGTCACAGCCAGTGTAAAAACTATATATGTCACAGTCAGTGTCAAAACTGTATATGTCACAGCCAGTGTCAAAACTGTATAGTCACAGCCAGTGTCAAAACTGTATATGTCACAGCCAGTGTCAAAACTGTGCATGTCACAGCCAGTGTCAAAACTGTATATGTCACAGCCAGTGTCAAAACTGTATAGTCACAGCCAGTGTCAAAACTGTATATGTCACAGTCAGTGTCAAAACTGTATATGTCACAGCCAGTTTCAAAACTGTATAGTCACAGCCAGTGTCAAAACTGTATATGTCACAGCCAGTGTCAAAACTGTATAGTCACAGCCAGTGTCAAAACTGTATATGTCACAGCCAGTGTCAAAACTGTATATGTCACAGCCAGTGTCAAAACTGTATAGTCACAGCCAGTGTCAAAACTGTATATGTCACAGCCAGTGTCAAAACTGTATAGTCACAGCCAGTGTCAAAACTGTATAGTCACAGCCAGTGTCAAAACTGTATAGTCACAGCCAGTATCAAAACTGTATATGTCACAGCCAGTGTCAAATCTGTATAGTCACAGCCAGTGTCAAAACTGTATATTTCACAGTCAGTGTCAAAACTGCATATGTCACAGCCAGTGTCAAAACTGTATATGTCACAGCCAGTGTCAAAACTGTATATGTCACAGCCAGTGTCAAAACTGTATAGTCACAGCCAGTGTCAAAACTGTATAGTCACAGTCAGTGTCAAAACTGTATATGTCACAGCCAGTGTCAAAACTGTATATGTCACAGTCAGTGTCAAAACTGTATAGTCACAGTCAGTTTCAAAACTGTATATGTCACAGCCATTTTCAAAACTGTATAGTCACAGCCAGTGTCAAAACTGTATATGTCACAGTCAGTGTCAAAACTGTATATGTCACAGCCAGTGTCAAAACTGTATATGTCACAGCCAGTGTCAAAACTGTATAGTCACAGCCAGTGTCAAAACTGTATATGTCACAGCCAGTGTAAAAACTGTATATGTCACAGCCAGTGTCAAAACTGTATAGTCACAGCCAGTGTCAAAACTGTATATGTCACATCCAGTGTCAAAACTGTATAGTCACAGCCAGTGTAAAAACTATATATGTGACAGTCAGTGTCAAAACTGTATAGTCACAGCCAGTGTCAAAACTGTATAGTCACAGCCAGTGTCAAAACTGTATATGTCACAGTCAGTGTCAAAACTGTATAGTCACAGCCTGTGTCAAAACTGTATAGTCACAGCCAGTGTAAAAACTGTATATGTCAAAGTCAGTGTCAAAACTGTATAGTCACAGCCAGTGTCAAAAGTGTATATGTCACAGCCCGTGTCAAAACTGTATATGTCACAGTCAGTGTCAATACTGTATAGTCACAGTCAGTTTCAAAACTGTATAGTCACAGCCAGTGTCAAAACTGTATATGTCACAGCCAGTTTCAAAACTGTATAGTCACAGCCAGTGTCAAAACTGTATAGTCACAGCCAGTGTCAAAACTGCATATGTCACAGCCAGTGTCAAAAGTGTATATGTCACAGCCAGTGTCAAAACTGTATATGTCACAGTCAGTGTCAAAACTGTATAGTCACAGCCAGTGTCAAAACTGTATATGTCACAGCCAGTGTCAAAACTGTATAGTCACAGCCAGTGTCAAAACTGTATAGTCACAGCCAGTGTCAAAACTGTATATGTCACAGTCAGTGTCAAAACTGTATAGTCACAGCCTGTGTCAAAACTGTATAGTCACAGCCAGTGTAAAAACTGTATATGTCAAAGTCAGTGTCAAAACTGTATAGTCACAGCCAATGTCAAAAGTGTATATGTCACAGCCCGTGTCAAAACTGTATATGTCACAGTCAGTGTCAATACTGTATAGTCACAGTCAGTTTCAAAACTGTATAGTCACAGTCAGTGTCAAAACTGTATATGTCACAGCCAGTTTCAAAACTGTATAGTCACAGCCAGTGTCAAAACTGTATAGTCACAGCCAGTGTCAAAACTGCATATGTCACAGCCAGTGTCAAAACTGTATATGTCACAGCCAGTGTCAAAACTGTATATGTCACAGTCAGTGTCAAAACTGTATAGTCACAGCCAGTGTCAAAACTGTATATGTCACAGCCAGTGTCAAAACTGTATAGTCACAGCCAGTGTCAAAACTGTATAGTCACAGCCAGTGTCAAAACTGTATATGTCACAGTCAGTGTCAAAACTGTATATGTCACAGCCAGTGTCAAAACTGTATAGTCACAGCCAGTGTCAAAGCTGTATATGTCACAGTCAGTGTCAAAACTGTATAGTCACAGCCAGTGTCAAAACTGTATATGTCACAGTCAGTGTCAAAACTGTATATGTCAAAGTCAGTGTCAAAACTGTATAGTCACAGCCAGTGTCAAAAGTGTATATGTCACAGCCCGTGTCAAAACTGTATATGTCACAGTCAGTGTCAATACTGTATAGTCACATTCAGTTTCAAAACTGTATAGTCACAGCCAGTGTCAAAACTGTATATGTCACAGCCAGTGTCAAAACTGTATAGTCACAGCCAGTGTAAAAACTATATATGTCACAGTCAGTGTCAAAACTGTATATGTCACAGCCAGTGTCAAAACTGTATAGTCACAGCCAGTGTCAAAACTGTATATGTCACAGCCAGTGTCAAAACTGTGCATGTCACAGCCAGTGTCAAAACTGTATATGTCACAGCCAGTGTCAAAACTGTATAGTCACAGCCAGTGTCAAAACTGTATATGTCACAGTCAGTGTCAAAACTGTATATGTCACAGCCAGTGTCAAAACTGTATAGTCACAGCCAGTGTCAAAGCTGTATATGTCACAGTCAGTGTCAAAACTGTATAGTCACAGCCAGTGTCAAAACTGTATATGTCACAGTCAGTGTCAAAACTGTATATGTCACAGCCAGTGTCAAAACTGTATAGTCACAGCCAGTGTCAAAACTGTATATGTCACAGCCAGTGTCAAAACTGTGCATGTCACAGCCAGTGTCAAAACTGTATATGTCACAGTCAGTGTCAAAACTGTATATGTCACAGCCAGTTTCAAAACTGTATAGTCACAGCCAGTGTCAAAACTGTATATGTCACAGCCAGTGTCAAAACTGTATAGTCACAGCCAGTGTCAAAACTGTATATGTCACAGCCAGTGTCAAAACTGTATATGTCACAGCCAGTGTCAAAACTGTATAGTCACAGCCAGTGTCAAAACTGTATAGTCACAGCCAGTGTCAAAACTGTATATGTCACAGCCAGTGTCAAATCTGTATAGTCACAGCCAGTGTCAAAACGGTATAGTCACAGCCAGTGTCAAAACTGTATATGTCACAGTCAGTGTCAAAACTGTATATGTCACAGCCAGTGTAAAAACTGTATATGTCACAGTCAGTGTCAAAACTGTATAGTCACAGCCAGTGTCAAAACTGTATATGTCACAGCCAGTGTCAAAACTGTATAGTCACAGCCAGTGTCAAAACTGTATATGTCACAGTCAGTGTCAAAACTGTATATGTCAAAGTCAGTGTCAAAACTGTATATGTCACAGCCAGTGTCAAAACTGTATATGTCACAGTCAGTGTCAAAACTGTATATATCAAAGCCAGTGTCAAAACTGTATAGTCACATCCAGTGTCAAAACTGTATATTTCACAGCCAGTGTCAAAACTGTATATGTCACAGTCAGTGTCAAAACTGTATATTTCACAGTCAGTGTCAAAACTGTATATATCAAAGCCAGTGTCAAAACTGTATATGTCACAGCCAGTGTCAAAACTGTGCATGTCACAGCCAGTGTCAAAACTGTATATGTCACAGCCAGTGTCAAAACTGTATAGTCACAGCCAGTGTCAAAACTGTATATGTCACAGCCAGTGTCAAAACTGTATATGTCACAGCCAGTGTCAAAACTGTATAGTCACAGCCAGTGTCAAAACTGTATATGTCACAGCCAGTGTCAAAACTGTATATGTCACAGCCAGTGTCAAAACTGTATAGTCACAGCCAGTGTCAAAACTGTATATGTCACAGCCAGTGTCAAATCTGTATAGTCACAGCCAGTGTCAAAACTGTATATGTCACAGTCAGTGTCAAAACTGTATATGTCACAGCCAGTGTAAAAACTGTATATGTCACAGTCAGTGTAAAAACTGTATAGTCACAGCCTGTGTCAAAACTGTATATGTCACAGCCAGTGTCAAAACTGTATAGTCACAGCCAGTGTCAAAACTGTATAGTCACAGCCAGTGTCAAAACTGTATATGTCAAAGTCAGTGTCAAAACTGTATATGTCACAGCCAGTGTCAAAACTGTATATGTCACAGTCAGTGTCAAAACTGTATATATCAAAGCCAGTGTCAAAACTGTATAGTCACATCCAGTGTCAAAACTGTATATTTCACATCCAGTGTCAAAACTGTATATGTCACAGTCAGTGTCAAAACTGTATATGTCACAGTCAGTGTCAAAACTGTATATTTCACAGTCAGTGTCAAAACTGTATATATCAAAGCCAGTGTCAAAACTGTATAGTCACAGTCAGTGTCTAAACTGCATAGTCACAGCCAGTGTCTAAACTGTATAGTCACAGCCAGTGTCAAAACTGTATATTTCACAGTCAGTATCAAAACTGCATATGTCACAGCCAGTGTCAAAACTGTATATGTCACAGCCAGTGTCAAAACTGTATATGTCACAGCCAGTGTCAAAACTGTATATGTCACAGCCAGTGTCAAAACTGTATAGTCACAGCCAGTGTCAAAAATGTATATGTCACAGCCAGTGTCAAAACTGTATATGTCACAGTCAGTGTCAAAACTGTATAGTCACAGCGAGTGTCAAAACTGTATATGTCACAGTCAGTGTCAAAACTGTATAGTCACAGTCAGTTTCAAAACTGTATATGTCACAGCCATTTTCAAAACTGTATAGTCACAGCCAGTGTCAAAACTGTATATGTCACAGTCAGTGTCAAAACTGTATATGTCACAGCCAGTGTCATAACTGTATATGTCACAGCCAGTGTCAAAACTGTATAGTCACAGCCAGTGTCAAAACTGTATATGTCACAGCCAGTGTAAAAACTGTATAGTCACAGCCAGTGTCAAAACTGTATATGTCACAGCCAGTGTCAAAACTGTATAGTCACAGCCAGTGTAAAAACTATATATGTGACAGTCAGTGTCAAAACTGTATATGTCACAGTCAGTGTCAAAACTGTATATGTCACAGCCAGTGTCAAAACTGTATATGTCACAGCCAGTGTCAAAACTGTATAGTCACAGCCAGTGTCAAAACTGTATAGTCACAGTCAGTGTCAAAACTGTATATGTCACAGCCAGTGTCAAAATTGTATATGTCACAGTCAGTGTCAAAACTGTATAGTCACAGCCAGTGTCAAAACTGTATATGTCACAGTCAGTGTCAAAACTGTATAGTCACAGTCAGTTTCAAAACTGTATATGTCACAGCCATTTTCAAAACTGTATAGTCACAGCCAGTGTCAAAACTGTATATGTCACAGTCAGTGTCAATACTGTATAGTCACAGTCAGTTTCAAAACTGTATAGTCACAGCCAGTGTCAAAACTGTATATGTCACAGCCAGTGTCAAAACTGTATAGTCACAGCCAGTGTAAAAACTATATATGTCACAGTCAGTGTCAAAACTGTATATGTCACAGCCAGTGTCAAAACTGTATATGTCACAGCCAGTGTCAAAACTGTATAGTCACAGCCAGTGTAAAAACTATATATGTCACAGTCAGTGTCAAAACTGTATATGTCACAGCCAGTGTCAAAACTGTATAGTCACAGCCAGTGTCAAAACTGTATATGTCACAGCCAGTGTCAAAACTGTATATGTCACAGCCAGTGTCAAAACTGTATATGTCACAGCCAGTGTCAAAACTGTATATTTTACAGTCAGTGTCAAAACTGTATATATCAAAGCCAGTGTCAAAACTGTATAGTCACAGTCAGTGTCTAAACTGTATAGTCACAGCCAGTGTCAAAACTGTATAGTCACAGCCAGTGTAAAAACTATATATGTGACAGTCAGTGTCAAAACTGTATATGTCACAGCCAGTGTCAAAACTGTATATGTCACAGCCAGTGTCAAAACTGTATAGTCACAGCCAGTGTCAAAACTGTATAGTCACAGTCAGTGTCAAAACTGTATATGTCACAGCCAGTGTCAAAACTGTATATGTCACAGCCAGTGTCAAAACTGTATAGTCACAGCCAGTGTAAAAACTATATATGTCACAGTCAGTGTCAAAACTGTATATGTCACAGCCAGTGTCAAAACTGTATAGTCACAGCCAGTGTCAAAACTGTATATGTCACAGCCAGTGTCAAAACTGTATATGTCACAGCCAGTGTCAAAACTGTATATTTCACAGTCAGTGTCAAAACTGTATATATCAAAGCCAGTGTCAAAACTGTATAGTCACAGTCAGTGTCTAAACTGTATAGTCACAGCCAGTGTCAAAACTGTATAGTCACAGCCAGTGTAAAAACTATATATGTGACAGCCAGTGTCAAAACTGTATATGTCACAGCCAGTGTCAAAACTGTATATGTCACAGCCAGTGTCAAAACTGTATAGTCACAGCCAGTGTCAAAACTGTATAGTCACAGTCAGTGTCAAAACTGTATATGTCACAGCCAGTGTCAAAACTGTATATGTCACAGCCAGTGTCAAAACTGTATAGTCACAGCCAGTGTCAAAACTGTATATGTCACAGTCAGTGTCAAAACTGTATAGTCACAGCCAGTGTCAAAACTGTATATGTCACAGTCAGTGTCAAAACTGTATATGTCAAAGTCAGTGTCAAAACTGTATAGTCACAGCCAGTGTCAAAAGTGTATATGTCACAGCCCGTGTCAAAACTGTATATGTCACAGTCAGTGTCAATACTGTATAGTCACAGCCAGTGTCAAAACTGTATATGTCACAGCCAGTGTCAAAACTGTATAGTCACAGTCAGTGTAAAAACTATATATGTCACAGTCAGTGTCAAAACTGTATATGTCACAGCCAGTGTCAAAACTGTATATGTCACAGCCAGTGTCAAAACTGTATAGTCACAGCCAGTGTAAAAACTATATATGTCACAGTCAGTGTCAAAACTGTATATGTCACAGCCAGTGTCAAAACTGTATAGTCACAGTCAGTGTCAAAACTGTATATGTCACAGCCAGTGTCAAAACTGTGCATGTCACAGCCAGTGTCAAAACTGTATATGTCACAGCCAGTGTCAAAACTGTATAGTCACAGCCAGTGTCAAAACTGTATATGTCACAGCCAGTTTCAAAACTGTATATGTCACAGCCAGTGTCAAAACTGTATAGTCACAGCCAGTGTCAAAACTGTATATGTCACAGCCAGTGTCAAAACTGTATATGTCACAGCCAGTGTCAAAACTGTATAGTCACAGCCAGTGTCAAAACTGTATATGTCACAGCCAGTGTCAAATCTGTATAGTCACAGCCAGTGTCAAAACTGTATATGTCACAGTCAGTGTCAAAACTGTATATGTCACAGCCAGTGTAAAAACTGTATATGTCACAGCCAGTGTAAAAACTGTATAGTCACAGCCAGTGTCAAAACTGTATATGTCACAGCCAGTGTCAAAACTGTATAGTCACAGCCAGTGTCAAAACTGTATAGTCACAGCCAGTGTCAAAACTGTATATGTCAAAGTCAGTGTCAAAACTGTATATGTCACAGCCAGTGTCAAAACAGTATATGTCACAGTCAGTGTCAAAACTGTATATATCAAAGCCAGTGTCAAAACTGTATAGTCACATCCAGTGTCAAAACTGTATATTTCACATCCAGTGTCAAAACTGTATATGTCACAGTCAGTGTCAAAACTGTATATGTCACAGTCAGTGTCAAAACTGTATATTTCACAGTCAGTGTCAAAACTGTATATATCAAAGCCAGTGTCAAAACTGTATAGTCACAGTCAGTGTCTAAACTGTATAGTCACAGCCAGTGTCTAAACTGTATATTTCACATCCAGTGTCAAAACTGTGTATGTCACAGTCAGTGTCAAAACTGTATATGTCACAGTCAGTGTCAAAACTGTATATTTCACAGTCAGTGTCAAAACTGTATATATCAAAGCCAGTGTCAAAACTGTATAGTCACAGTCAGTGTCTAAACTGTATAGTCACAGCCAGTGTCTAAACTGTATAGTCACAGCCAGTGTCAAAACTGTATATTTCACAGTCAGTGTCAAAACTGCATATGTCACAGCCAGTGTCAAAACTGTATATGTCACAGCCAGTGTCAAAACTGTATATGTCACAGCCAGTGTCAAAACTGTATAGTCACAGCCAGTGTCAAAACTGTATAGTCACAGTCAGTGTCAAAACTGTATATGTCACAGCCAGTGTCAAAACTGTATATGTCACAGTCAGTGTCAAAACTGTATAGTCACAGTCAGTTTCAAAACTGTATATGTCACAGCCATTTTCAAAACTGTATAGTCACAGCCAGTGTCAAAACTGTATATGTCACAGTCAGTGTCAAAACTGTATATGTCACAGCCAGTGTCAAAACTGTATATGTCACAGCCAGTGTCAAAACTGTATAGTCACAGCCAGTGTCAAAACTGTATATGTCACAGCCAGTGTAAAAACTGTATATGTCACAGCCAGTGTCAAAACTGTATAGTCACAGCCAGTGTCAAAACTGTATATGTCACATCCAGTGTCAAAACTGTATAGTCACAGCCAGTGTAAAAACTATATATGTGACAGTCAGTGTCAAAACTGTATAGTCACAGCCAGTGTCAAAACTGTATAGTCACAGCCAGTGTCAAAACTGTATATGTCACAGTCAGTGTCAAAACTGTATAGTCACAGCCTGTGTCAAAACTGTATAGTCACAGCCAGTGTAAAAACTGTATATGTCAAAGTCAGTGTCAAAACTGTATAGTCACAGCCAGTGTCAAAACTGTATATGTCACAGCCAGTGTCAAAACTGTATATGTCACAGTCAGTGTCAATACTGTATAGTCACAGTCAGTTTCAAAACTGTATAGTCACAGCCAGTGTCAAAACTGTATATGTCACAGCCAGTTTCAAAACTGTATAGTCACAGCCAGTGTCAAAACTGTATAGTCACAGCCAGTGTCAAAACTGCATATGTCACAGCCAGTGTCAAAACTGTATATGTCACAGCCAGTGTCAAAACTGTATATGTCACAGTCAGTGTCAAAACTGTATAGTCACAGCCAGTGTCAAAACTGTATAGTCACAGCCAGTGTCAAAACTGTATAGTCACAGCCAGTGTCAAAACTGTATATGTCACAGTCAGTGTCAAAACTGTATATGTCACAGCCAGTGTCAAAACTGTATAGTCACAGCCAGTGTCAAAGCTGTATATGTCACAGTCAGTGTCAAAACTGTATAGTCACAGCCAGTGTCAAAACTGTATATGTCACAGTCAGTGTCAAAACTGTATATGTCAAAGTCAGTGTCAAAACTGTATAGTCACAGCCAGTGTCAAAAGTGTATATGTCACAGCCCGTGTCAAAACTGTATATGTCACAGTCAGTGTCAATACTGTATAGTCACATTCAGTTTCAAAACTGTATAGTCACAGCCAGTGTCAAAACTGTATATGTCACAGCCAGTGTCAAAACTGTATATGTCACAGCCAGTGTCAAAACTGTATAGTCACAGCCAGTGTAAAAACTATATATGTCACAGTCAGTGTCAAAACTGTATATGTCACAGCCAGTGTCAAAACTGTATAGTCACAGCCAGTGTCAAAACTGTATATGTCACAGCCAGTGTCAAAACTGTGCATGTCACAGCCAGTGTCAAAACTGTATATGTCACAGCCAGTGTCAAAACTGTATAGTCACAGCCAGTGTCAAAACTGTATATGTCACAGTCAGTGTCAAAACTGTATATGTCACAGCCAGTTTCAAAACTGTATAGTCACAGCCAGTGTCAAAACTGTATATGTCACAGCCAGTGTCAAAACTGTATACTCACAGCCAGTGTCAAAACTGTATATTTCACAGCCAGTGTCAAAACTGTATATGTCACAGTCAGTGTCAAAACTGTATATGTCACAGTCAGTGTCAAAACTGTATATATCAAAGCCAGTGTCAAAACTGTATAGTCATTCTCAGTGTCTAAATTGTATAGTCACAGCCAGTGTCTAAACTGTATAGTCACAGCCAGTGTCAAAACTGTATATGTCACAGCCAGTGTCAAAACTGTATATGTCACAGCCAGTGTCAAAACTGTATAGTCACAGCCAGTGTCAAAACTGTATAGTCACAGTCAGTGTCAAAACTTTATATGTCACAGCCAGTGTCAAAACTGTATATGTCACAGCCAGTGTCAAAACTGTATAGTCACAGCCAGTGTCAAAACTGTATATGTCACAGTCAGTGTCAAAACTGTATAGTCACAGCCAGTGTCAAAACTGTATATGTCACAGTCAGTGTCAAAACTGTATATGTCAAAGTCAGTGTCAAAACTGTATAGTCACAGCCAGTGTCAAAAGTGTATATGTCACAGCCCGTGTCAAAACTGTATATGTCACAGTCAGTGTCAATACTGTATAGTCACAGCCAGTGTCAAAACTGTATATGTCACAGCCAGTGTCAAAACTGTATAGTCACAGTCAGTGTAAAAACTATATATGTCACAGTCAGTGTCAAAACTGTATATGTCACAGCCAGTGTCAAAACTGTATATGTCACAGCCAGTGTCAAAACTGTATAGTCACAGTCAGTGTAAAAACTATATATGTCACAGTCAGTGTCAAAACTGTATATGTCACAGCCAGTGTCAAAACTGTATAGTCACAGCCAGTGTCAAAACTGTATATGTCACAGCCAGTGTCAAAACTGTGCATGTCACAGCCAGTGTCAAAACTGTATATGTCACAGCCAGTGTCAAAACTGTATAGTCACAGCCAGTGTCAAAACTGTATATGTCACAGCCAGTTTCAAAACTGTATATGTCACAGCCAGTGTCAAAACTGTATAGTCACAGCCAGTGTCAAAACTGTATATGTCACAGCCAGTGTCAAAACTGTATATGTCACAGCCAGTGTCAAAACTGTATAGTCACAGCCAGTGTCAAAACTGTATATGTCACAGCCAGTGTCAAATCTGTATAGTCACAGCCAGTGTCAAAACTGTATATGTCACAGTCAGTGTCAAAACTGTATATGTCACAGCCAGTGTAAAAACTGTATATGTCACAGTCAGTGTAAAAACTGTATAGTCAAAGCCAGTGTCAAAACTGTATATGTCACAGCCAGTGTCAAAACTGTATAGTCACAGCCAGTGTCAAAACTGTATAGTCACAGCCAGTGTCAAAACTGTATATGTCAAAGTCAGTGTCAAAACTGTATATGTCACAGCCAGTGTCAAAACAGTATATGTCACAGTCAGTGTCAAAACTGTATATATCAAAGCCAGTGTCAAAACTGTATAGTCACATCCAGTGTCAAAACTGTATATTTCACATCCAGTGTCAAAACTGTATATGTCACAGTCAGTGTCAAAACTGTATATGTCACAGTCAGTGTCAAAACTGTATATTTCACAGTCAGTGTCAAAACTGTATATATCAAAGCCAGTGTCAAAACTGTATAGTCACAGTCAGTGTCTAAACTGTATAGTCACAGCCAGTGTCTAAACTGTATATTTCACATCCAGTGTCAAAACTGTATATGTCACAGTCAGTGTCAAAACTGTATATGTCACAGTCAGTGTCAAAACTCTATATTTCACAGTCAGTGTCAAAACTGTATATATCAAAGCCAGTGTCAAAACTGTATAGTCACAGTCAGTGTCTAAACTGTATAGTCACAGCCAGTGTCTAAACTGTATAGTCACAGCCAGTGTCAAAACTGTATATTTCACAGTCAGTGTCAAAACTGCATATGTCACAGCCAGTGTCAAAACTGTATATGTCACAGCCAGTGTCAAAACTGTATATGTCACAGCCAGTGTCAAAACTGTATAGTCACAGCCAGTGTCAAAACTGTATAGTCACAGTCAGTGTCAAAACTGTATATGTCACAGCCAGTGTCAAAACTGTATATGTCACAGTCAGTGTCAAAACTGTATAGTCACAGTCAGTTTCAAAACTGTATATGTCACAGCCATTTTCAAAACTGTATAGTCACAGCCAGTGTCAAAACTGTATATGTCACAGTCAGTGTCAAAACTGTATATGTCACAGCCAGTGTCAAAACTGTATATGTCACAGCCAGTGTCAAAACTGTATAGTCACAGCCAGTGTCAAAACTGTATATGTCACAGCCAGTGTAAAAACTGTATATGTCACAGCCAGTGTCAAAACTGTATAGTCACAGCCAGTGTCAAAACTGTATAGTCACAGTCAGTGTCAAAACTGTATATGTCACAGCCAGTGTCAAAACTGTATATGTCACAGTCAGTGTCAAAACTGTATAGTCACAGTCAGTTTCAAAACTGTATATGTCACAGCCATTTTCAAAACTGTATAGTCACAGCCAGTGTCAAAACTGTATATGTCACAGTCAGTGTCAAAACTGTATATGTCACAGCCAGTGTCAAAACTGTATATGTCACAGCCAGTGTCAAAACTGTATAGTCACAGCCAGTGTCAAAACTGTATATGTCACAGCCAGTGTAAAAACTGTATATGTCACAGCCAGTGTCAAAACTGTATAGTCACAGCCAGTGTCAAAACTGTATATGTCACATCCAGTGTCAAAACTGTATAGTCACAGCCAGTGTAAAAACTATATATGTGACAGTCAGTGTCAAAACTGTATAGTCACAGCCAGTGTCAAAACTGTATAGTCACAGCCAGTGTCAAAACTGTATATGTCACAGTCAGTGTCAAAACTGTATAGTCACAGCCTGTGTCAAAACTGTATAGTCACAGCCAGTGTAAAAACTGTATATGTCAAAGTCAGTGTCAAAACTGTATAGTCACAGCCAGTGTCAAAAGTGTATATGTCACAGCCCGTGTCAAAACTGTATATGTCACAGTCAGTGTCAATACTGTATAGTCACAGTCAGTTTCAAAACTGTATAGTCACAGCCAGTGTCAAAACTGTATATGTCACAGCCAGTTTCAAAACTGTATAGTCACAGCCAGTGTCAAAACTGTATAGTCACAGCCAGTGTCAAAACTGCATATGTCACAGCCAGTGTCAAAACTGTATATGTCACAGCCAGTGTCAAAACTGTATATGTCACAGTCAGTGTCAAAACTGTATAGTCACAGCCAGTGTCAAAACTGTATATGTCACAGCCAGTGTCAAAACTGTATAGTCACAGCCAGTGTCAAAACTGTATAGTCACAGCCAGTGTCAAAACTGTATATGTCACAGTCAGTGTCAAAACTGTATATGTCACAGCCAGTGTCAAAACTGTATAGTCACAGCCAGTGTCAAAGCTGTATATGTCACAGTCAGTGTCAAAACTGTATAGTCACAGCCAGTGTCAAAACTGTATATGTCACAGTCAGTGTCAAAACTGTATATGTCAAAGTCAGTGTCAAAACTGTATAGTCACAGCCAGTGTCAAAAGTGTATATGTCACAGCCCGTGTCAAAACTGTATATGTCACAGTCAGTGTCAATACTGTATAGTCACATTCAGTTTCAAAACTGTATAGTCACAGCCAGTGTCAAAACTGTATATGTCACAGCCAGTGTCAAAACTGTATATGTCACAGCCAGTGTCAAAACTGTATAGTCACAGCCAGTGTAAAAACTATATATGTCACAGTCAGTGTCAAAACTGTATATGTCACAGCCAGTGTCAAAACTGTATAGTCACAGCCAGTGTCAAAACTGTATATGTCACAGCCAGTGTCAAAACTGTGCATGTCACAGCCAGTGTCAAAACTGTATATGTCACAGCCAGTGTCAAAACTGTATAGTCACAGCCAGTGTCAAAACTGTATATGTCACAGTCAGTGTCAAAACTGTATATGTCACAGCCAGTTTCAAAACTGTATAGTCACAGCCAGTGCCAAACTGTATATGTCACAGCCAGTGTCAAAACTGTATACTCACAGCCAGTGTCAAAACTGTATATGTCACAGCCAGTGTCAAAACTGTATATGACACAGCCAGTGTCAAAACTGTATAGTCACAGCCAGTGTCAAAACTGTATATGTCACAGCCAGTGTCAAATCTGTATAGTCACAGCCAGTGTCAAAACTGTATATGTCACAGTCAGTGTCAAAACTGTATATGTCACAGTCAGTGTCAAAACTGTATATGTCACAGCCAGTGTAAAAACTGTATATGTCACAGTCAGTGTCAAAACTGTATACTCACAGCCAGTGTCAAAACTGTATATGTCACAGCCAGTGTCAAAACTGTATAGTCACAGCCAGTGTCAAAACTGTATATGTCACAGTCAGTGTCAAAACTGTATATGTCAAAGTCAGTGTCAAAACTGTATATGTCACAGCCAGTGTCAAAACTGTATATGTCACAGTCAGTGTCAAAACTGTATATATCAAAGCCAGTGTCAAAACTGTATAGTCACATCCAGTGTCAAAACTGTATATTTCACAGCCAGTGTCAAAACTGTATATGTCACAGTCAGTGTCAAAACTGTATATGTCAAAGTCAGTGTCAAAACTGTATAGTCACAGCCAGTGTCAAAAGTGTATATGTCAAAGCCCGTGTAAAAACTGTATATGTCACAGTCAGTGTCAATACTGTATAGTCACATTCAGTTTCAAAACTGTATAGTCACAGCCAGTGTCAAAACTGTATATGTCACAGCCAGTGTCAAAACTGTATATGTCACAGCCAGTGTCAAAACTGTATAGTCACAGCCAGTGTAAAAACTATATATGTCACAGTCAGTGTCAAAACTGTATATGTCACAGCCAGTGTCAAAACTGTATAGTCACAGCCAGTGTCAAAACTGTATATGTCACAGCCAGTGTCAAAACTGTGCATGTCACAGCCAGTGTCAAAACTGTATATGTCACAGCCAGTGTCAAAACTGTATAGTCACAGCCAGTGTCAAAACTGTATATGTCACAGTCAGTGTCAAAACTGTATATGTCACAGCCAGTTTCAAAACTGTATAGTCACAGCCAGTGTCAAAACTGTATATGTCACAGCCAGTGTCAAAACTGTATAGTCACAGCCAGTGTCAAAACTGTATATGTCACAGTCAGTGTCAAAACTGTATATGTCAAAGTCCGTGTCAAAACTGTATATGTCACAGCCAGTGTCAAAACTGTATATGTCACAGTCAGTGTCAAAACTGTATATATCAAAGCCAGTGTCAAAACTGTATAGTCACATCCAGTGTCAAAACTGTATATTTCACAGCCAGTGTCAAAACTGTATATGTCACAGTCAGTGTCAAAACTGTATATTTCACAGCCAGTGTCAAAACTGTATAAATCAAAGCCAGTGTCAAAACTGTATAGTCATTCTCAGTGTCTAAATTGTATAGTCACAGCCAGTGTCAAAACTGTATAGTCACAGCCAGTGTCAAAACTGTATATTTCACAGTCAGTGTCAAAACTGTATATGTCACAGCCAGTGTCAAAACTGCATATGTCACAGCCAGTGTCAAAAGTGTATATGTCACAGCCAGTGTCAAAACTGTATATGTCACAGCCAGTGTCAAAACTGTATATGTCACAGCCAGTGTCAAAACTGTATAGTCACAGCCAGTGTCAAAACTGTATAGTCACAGTCAGTGTCAAAACTGTATATGTCACAGCCAGTGTCAAAACTGTATATGTCACAGTCATTGTCAAAACTGTATAGTGACAGCGAGTGTCAAAACTGTATATGTCACAGTTAGTGTCAAAACTGTATAGTCACAGTCAGTTTCAAAACTGTATATGTCACAGCCATTTTCAAAACTGTATAGTCACAGCCAGTGTCAAAACTGTATATGTCACAGCCAGTGTCAAAACTGTATATGTCACAGCCAGTGTCAAAACTGTATATGTCACAGCCAGTGTCAAAACTGTATATGTCACAGCCAGTGTAAAAACTGTATAGTCACAGCCAGTGTCAAAACTGTATATGTCACAGCCAGTGTCAAAACTGTATAGTCACAGCCAGTGTAAAAACTATATATGTGACAGTCAGTGTCAAAACTGTATATGTCACAGCCAGTGTCAAAACTGTATAGTCACAGCCAGTGTCAAAACTGTATAGTCACAGCCAGTGTCAAAACTGTATATGTCACAGCCAGTGTCAAAACTGTATAGTCACAGTCAGTGTCAAAACTGTATATGTCACAGCCAGTGTCAAAACTGTATATGTCACAGTCACTGTCAAAACTGTATAGTCACAGTCAGTTTCAAAACTGTATATGTCACAGCCATTTTCAAAACTGTATAGTCACAGCCAGTGTCAAAACTGTATATGTCACAGCCAGTGTCAAAACTGTATATGTCACAGCCAGTGTCAAAACTGTATAGTCATTCTCAGTGTCTAAATTGTATAGTCACAGCCAGTGTCTAAACTGTATAGTCACAGCCAGTGTCAAAACTGTATATTTCACAGTCAGTGTCAAAACTGCATATGTCACAGCCAGTGTCAAAACTGTATATGTCACAGCCAGTGTCAAAACTGTATATGTCACAGCCAGTGTCAAAACTGTATAGTCACAGCCAGTGTCAAAACTGTATAGTCACAGTCAGTGTCAAAACTGTATATGTCACAGCCAGTGTCAAAACTGTATAGTCACAGTCAGTGTCAAAACTGTATATGTCACAGCCAGTGTCAAAACTGTATATGTCACAGCCAGTGTCAAAACTGTATAGTGACAGCGAGTGTCAAAACTGTATATGTCACAGTTAGTGTCAAAACTGTATAGTCACAGTCAGTTTCAAAACTGTATATGTCACAGCCATTTTCAAAACTGTATAGTCACAGCCAGTGTCAAAACTGTATATGTCACAGCCAGTGTCAAAACTGTATATGTCACAGCCAGTGTCAAAACTGTATATGTCACAGCCAGTGTCAAAACTGTATATGTCACAGCCAGTGTAAAAACTGTATAGTCACAGCCAGTGTCAAAACTGTATAGTCACAGCCAGTGTAAAAACTATATATGTGACAGTCAGTGTCAAAACTGTATATGTCACAGCCAGTGTCAAAACTGTATAGTCACAGCCAGTGTCAAAACTGTATAGTCACAGCCAGTGTCAAAACTGTATATGTCACAGCCAGTGTCAAAACTGTATAGTCACAGCCAGTGTCAAAACTGTATAGTCACAGTCAGTGTCAAAACTGTATATGTCACAGCCAGTGTCAAAACTGTATATGTCACAGCCAGTGTCAAAACTGTATAGTCACAGCCAGTGTCAAAACTGTATATGTCACAGCCAGTTTCAAAACTGTATATGTCACAGCCAGTGTCAAAACTGTATATGTCACAGCCAGTGTCAAAACTGTATATGTCACAGCCAGTGTCAAAACTGTATAGTCACAGCCAGTGTCAAAACTGTATATGTCACAGCCAGTGTCAAATCTGTATAGTCACAGCCAGTGTCAAAACTGTATATGTCACAGTCAGTGTCAAAACTGTATATGTCACAGCCAGTGTAAAAACTGTATATGTCACAGTCAGTGTAAAAACTGTATAGTCACAGCCAGTGTCAAAACTGTATATGTCACAGCCAGTGTCAAAACTGTATAGTCACAGCCAGTGTCAAAACTGTATAGTCACAGCCAGTGTCAAAACTGTATATGTCAAAGTCAGTGTCAAAACTGTATATGTCACAGCCAGTGTCAAAACTGTATATGTCACAGTCAGTGTCAAAACTGTATATATCAAAGCCAGTGTCAAAACTGTATAGTCACATCCAGTGTCAAAACTGTATATTTCACATCCAGTGTCAAAACTGTATATGTCACAGTCAGTGTCAAAACTGTATATGTCACAGTCAGTGTCAAAACTGTATATTTCACAGTCAGTGTCAAAACTGTATATATCAAAGCCAGTGTCAAAACTGTATAGTCACAGTCAGTGTCTAAACTGTATAGTCACAGCCAGTGTCTAAACTGTATATTTCACATCCAGTGTCAAAACTGTATATGTCACAGTCAGTGTCAAAACTGTATATGTCACAGTCAGGGTCAAAACTGTATATTTCACAGTCAGTGTCAAAACTGTATATATCAAAGCCAGTGTCAAAACTGTATAGTCACAGCCAGTGTAAAAACTATATATGTGACAGTCAGTGTCAAAACTGTATAGTCACAGCCAGTGTCAAAACTGTATAGTCACAGCCAGTGTCAAAACTGTATATGTCACAGTCAGTGTCAAAACTGTATAGTCACAGCCTGTGTCAAAACTGTATAGTCACAGCCAGTGTAAAAACTGTATATGTCAAAGTCAGTGTCAAAACTGTATAGTCACAGCCAGTGTCAAAAGTGTATATGTCACAGCCCGTGTCAAAACTGTATATGTCACAGTCAGTGTCAATACTGTATAGTCACAGTCAGTTTCAAAACTGTATAGTCACAGCCAGTGTCAAAACTGTATATGTCACAGCCAGTTTCAAAACTGTATAGTCACAGCCAGTGTCAAAACTGTATAGTCACAGCCAGTGTCAAAACTGCATATGTCACAGCCAGTGTCAAAACTGTATATGTCACAGCCAGTGTCAAAACTGTATATGTCACAGTCAGTGTCAAAACTGTATAGTCACAGCCAGTGTCAAAACTGTATATGTCACAGCCAGTGTCAAAACTGTATAGTCACAGCCAGTGTCAAAACTGTATAGTCACAGCCAGTGTCAAAACTGTATATGTCACAGTCAGTGTCAAAACTGTATATGTCACAGCCAGTGTCAAAACTGTATAGTCACAGCCAGTGTCAAAGCTGTATATGTCACAGTCAGTGTCAAAACTGTATAGTCACAGCCAGTGTCAAAACTGTATATGTCACAGTCAGTGTCAAAACTGTATATGTCAAAGTCAGTGTCAAAACTGTATAGTCACAGCCAGTGTCAAAAGTGTATATGTCACAGCCCGTGTCAAAACTGTATATGTCACAGTCAGTGTCAATACTGTATAGTCACATTCAGTTTCAAAACTGTATAGTCACAGCCAGTGTCAAAACTGTATATGTCACAGCCAGTGTCAAAACTGTATATGTCACAGCCAGTGTCAAAACTGTATAGTCACAGCCAGTGTTAAAACTATATATGTCACAGTCAGTGTCAAAACTGTATATGTCACAGCCAGTGTCAAAACTGTATAGTCACAGCCAGTGTCAAAACTGTATATGTCACAGCCAGTGTCAAAACTGTGCATGTCACAGCCAGTGTCAAAACTGTATATGTCACAGCCAGTGTCAAAACTGTATAGTCACAGCCAGTGTCAAAACTGTATATGTCACAGTCAGTGTCAAAACTGTATATGTCACAGCCAGTTTCAAAACTGTATAGTCACAGCCAGTGCCAAACTGTATATGTCACAGCCAGTGTCAAAACTGTATACTCACAGCCAGTGTCAAAACTGTATATGTCACAGCCAGTGTCAAAACTGTATATGACACAGCCAGTGTCAAAACTGTATAGTCACAGCCAGTGTCAAAACTGTATATGTCACAGCCAGTGTCAAATCTGTATAGTCACAGCCAGTGTCAAAACTGTATATGTCACAGTCAGTGTCAAAACTGTATATGTCACAGTCAGTGTCAAAACTGTATATGTCACAGCCAGTGTAAAAACTGTATATGTCACAGTCAGTGTCAAAACTGTATACTCACAGCCAGTGTCAAAACTGTATATGTCACAGCCAGTGTCAAAACTGTATAGTCACAGCCAGTGTCAAAACTGTATATGTCACAGTCAGTGTCAAAACTGTATATGTCAAAGTCAGTGTCAAAACTGTATATGTCACAGCCAGTGTCAAAACTGTATATGTCACAGTCAGTGTCAAAACTGTATATATCAAAGCCAGTGTCAAAACTGTATAGTCACATCCAGTGTCAAAACTGTATATTTCACAGCCAGTGTCAAAACTGTATATGTCACAGTCAGTGTCAAAACTGTATATGTCAAAGTCAGTGTCAAAACTGTATAGTCACAGCCAGTGTCAAAAGTGTATATGTCAAAGCCCGTGTAAAAACTGTATATGTCACAGTCAGTGTCAATACTGTATAGTCACATTCAGTTTCAAAACTGTATAGTCACAGCCAGTGTCAAAACTGTATATGTCACAGCCAGTGTCAAAACTGTATATGTCACAGCCAGTGTCAAAACTGTATAGTCACAGCCAGTGTAAAAACTATATATGTCACAGTCAGTGTCAAAACTGTATATGTCACAGCCAGTGTCAAAACTGTATAGTCACAGCCAGTGTCAAAACTGTATATGTCACAGCCAGTGTCAAAACTGTGCATGTCACAGCCAGTGTCAAAACTGTATATGTCACAGCCAGTGTCAAAACTGTATAGTCACAGCCAGTGTCAAAACTGTATATGTCACAGTCAGTGTCAAAACTGTATATGTCACAGCCAGTTTCAAAACTGTATAGTCACAGCCAGTGTCAAAACTGTATATGTCACAGCCAGTGTCAAAACTGTATAGTCACAGCCAGTGTCAAAACTGTATATGTCACAGTCAGTGTCAAAACTGTATATGTCAAAGTCCGTGTCAAAACTGTATATGTCACAGCCAGTGTCAAAACTGTATATGTCACAGTCAGTGTCAAAACTGTATATATCAAAGCCAGTGTCAAAACTGTATAGTCACATCCAGTGTCAAAACTGTATATTTCACAGCCAGTGTCAAAACTGTATATGTCACAGTCAGTGTCAAAACTGTATATTTCACAGCCAGTGTCAAAACTGTATAAATCAAAGCCAGTGTCAAAACTGTATAGTCATTCTCAGTGTCTAAATTGTATAGTCACAGCCAGTGTCAAAACTGTATAGTCACAGCCAGTGTCAAAACTGTATATTTCACAGTCAGTGTCAAAACTGTATATGTCACAGCCAGTGTCAAAACTGCATATGTCACAGCCAGTGTCAAAAGTGTATATGTCACAGCCAGTGTCAAAACTGTATATGTCACAGCCAGTGTCAAAACTGTATAGTCACAGCCAGTGTCAAAACTGTATAGTCACAGTCAGTGTCAAAACTGTATATGTCACAGCCAGTGTCAAAACTGTATATGTCACAGTCATTGTCAAAACTGTATAGTGACAGCGAGTGTCAAAACTGTATATGTCACAGTTAGTGTCAAAACTGTATAGTCACAGTCAGTTTCAAAACTGTATATGTCACAGCCATTTTCAAAACTGTATAGTCACAGCCAGTGTCAAAACTGTATATGTCACAGCCAGTGTCAAAACTGTATATGTCACAGCCAGTGTCAAAACTGTATATGTCACAGCCAGTGTCAAAACTGTATATGTCACAGCCAGTGTAAAAACTGTATAGTCACAGCCAGTGTCAAAACTGTATATGTCACAGCCAGTGTCAAAACTGTATAGTCACAGCCAGTGTAAAAACTATATATGTGACAGTCAGTGTCAAAACTGTATATGTCACAGCCAGTGTCAAAACTGTATAGTCACAGCCAGTGTCAAAACTGTATAGTCACAGCCAGTGTCAAAACTGTATATGTCACAGCCAGTGTCAAAACTGTATAGTCACAGTCAGTGTCAAAACTGTATATGTCACAGCCAGTGTCAAAACTGTATATGTCACAGTCACTGTCAAAACTGTATAGTCACAGTCAGTTTCAAAACTGTATATGTCACAGCCATTTTCAAAACTGTATAGTCACAGCCAGTGTCAAAACTGTATATGTCACAGCCAGTGTCAAAACTGTATATGTCACAGCCAGTGTCAAAACTGTATAGTCATTCTCAGTGTCTAAATTGTATAGTCACAGCCAGTGTCTAAACTGTATAGTCACAGCCAGTGTCAAAACTGTATATTTCACAGTCAGTGTCAAAACTGCATATGTCACAGCCAGTGTCAAAACTGTATATGTCACAGCCAGTGTCAAAACTGTATATGTCACAGCCAGTGTCAAAACTGTATAGTCACAGCCAGTGTCAAAACTGTATAGTCACAGTCAGTGTCAAAACTGTATATGTCACAGCCAGTGTCAAAACTGTATAGTCACAGTCAGTGTCAAAACTGTATATGTCACAGCCAGTGTCAAAACTGTATATGTCACAGCCAGTGTCAAAACTGTATAGTGACAGCGAGTGTCAAAACTGTATATGTCACAGTTAGTGTCAAAACTGTATAGTCACAGTCAGTTTCAAAACTGTATATGTCACAGCCATTTTCAAAACTGTATAGTCACAGCCAGTGTCAAAACTGTATATGTCACAGCCAGTGTCAAAACTGTATATGTCACAGCCAGTGTCAAAACTGTATATGTCACAGCCAGTGTCAAAACTGTATATGTCACAGCCAGTGTAAAAACTGTATAGTCACAGCCAGTGTCAAAACTGTATAGTCACAGCCAGTGTAAAAACTATATATGTGACAGTCAGTGTCAAAACTGTATATGTCACAGCCAGTGTCAAAACTGTATAGTCACAGCCAGTGTCAAAACTGTATAGTCACAGCCAGTGTCAAAACTGTATATGTCACAGCCAGTGTCAAAACTGTATAGTCACAGCCAGTGTCAAAACTGTATAGTCACAGTCAGTGTCAAAACTGTATATGTCACAGCCAGTGTCAAAACTGTATATGTCACAGCCAGTGTCAAAACTGTATAGTCACAGCCAGTGTCAAAACTGTATATGTCACAGCCAGTTTCAAAACTGTATATGTCACAGCCAGTGTCAAAACTGTATATGTCACAGCCAGTGTCAAAACTGTATATGTCACAGCCAGTGTCAAAACTGTATAGTCACAGCCAGTGTCAAAACTGTATATGTCACAGCCAGTGTCAAATCTGTATAGTCACAGCCAGTGTCAAAACTGTATATGTCACAGTCAGTGTCAAAACTGTATATGTCACAGCCAGTGTAAAAACTGTATATGTCACAGTCAGTGTAAAAACTGTATAGTCACAGCCAGTGTCAAAACTGTATATGTCACAGCCAGTGTCAAAACTGTATAGTCACAGCCAGTGTCAAAACTGTATAGTCACAGCCAGTGTCAAAACTGTATATGTCAAAGTCAGTGTCAAAACTGTATATGTCACAGCCAGTGTCAAAACTGTATATGTCACAGTCAGTGTCAAAACTGTATATATCAAAGCCAGTGTCAAAACTGTATAGTCACATCCAGTGTCAAAACTGTATATTTCACATCCAGTGTCAAAACTGTATATGTCACAGTCAGTGTCAAAACTGTATATGTCACAGTCAGTGTCAAAACTGTATATTTCACAGTCAGTGTCAAAACTGTATATATCAAAGCCAGTGTCAAAACTGTATAGTCACAGTCAGTGTCTAAACTGTATAGTCACAGCCAGTGTCTAAACTGTATATTTCACATCCAGTGTCAAAACTGTATATGTCACAGTCAGTGTCAAAACTGTATATGTCACAGTCAGGGTCAAAACTGTATATTTCACAGTCAGTGTCAAAACTGTATATATCAAAGCCAGTGTCAAAACTGTATAGTCACAGTCAGTGTCTAAACTGTATAGTCACAGCCAGTGTCTAAACTGTATAGTCACAGCCAGTGTCAAAACTGTATATTTCACAGACAGTTTCAAAACTGCATATGTCACAGCCAGTGTCAAAACTGTATATGTCACAGCCAGTGTCAAAACTGTATATGTCACAGCCAGTGTCAAAACTGTATAGTCACAGCCAGTGTCAAAACTGTATAGTCACAGTCAGTGTCAAAACTGTATATGTCACAGCCAGTGTCAAAACTGTATATGTCACAGTCAGTGTCAAAACTGTATAGTCACAGTCAGTTTCAAAACTGTATATGTCACAGCCATTTTCAAAACTGTATAGTCACAGCCAGTGTCAAAACTGTATATGTCACAGTCAGTGTCAAAACTGTATATGTCACAGCCAGTGTAAAAACTGTATATGTCACAGCCAGTGTCAAAACTGTATAGTCACAGCCAGTGTCAAAACTGTATATGTCACAGCCAGTGTAAAAACTGTATATGTCACAGCCAGTGTCAAAACTGTATAGTCACAGCCAGTGTCAAAACTGTATATGTCACATCCAGTGTCAAAACTGTATAGTCACAGCCAGTGTAAAAACTATATATGTGACAGTCAGTGTCAAAACTGTATAGTCACAGCCAGTGTCAAAACTGTATAGTCACAGCCAGTGTCAAAACTGTATATGTGACAGTCAGTGTCAAAACTGTATAGTCACAGCCTGTGTCAAAACTGTATAGTCACAGCCATTGTAAAAACTGTATATGTCAAAGTCAGTGTCAAAACTGTATAGTCACAGCCAGTGTCAAAAGTGTATATGTCACAGCCCGTGTCAAAACTGTATATGTCACAGTCAGTGTCAATACTGTATAGTCACAGTCAGTTTCAAAACTGTATAGTCACAGCCAGTGTCAAAACTGTATATGTCACAGCCAGTTTCAAAACTGTATAGTCACAGCCAGTGTCAAAACTGTATAGTCACAGCCAGTGTCAAAACTGCATATGTCACAGCCAGTGTCAAAACTGTATATGTCACAGCCAGTGTCAAAACTGTATATGTCACAGTCAGTGTCAAAACTGTATAGTCACAGCCAGTGTCAAAACTGTATATGTCACAGCCAGTGTCAAAACTGTATAGTCACAGCCAGTGTCAAAACTGTATAGTCACAGCCAGTGTCAAAACTGTATATGTCACAGTCAGTGTCAAAACTGTATATGTCACAGCCAGTGTCAAAACTGTATAGTCACAGCCAGTGTCAAAGCTGTATATGTCACAGTCAGTGTCAAAACTGTATAGTCACAGCCAGTGTCAAAACTGTATATGTCACAGTCAGTGTCAAAACTGTATATGTCAAAGTCAGTGTCAAAACTGTATAGTCACAGCCAGTGTCAAAAGTGTATATGTCACAGCCCGTGTCAAAACTGTATATGTCACAGTCAGTGTCAATACTGTATAGTCACATTCAGTTTCAAAACTGTATAGTCACAGCCAGTGTCAAAACTGTATATGTCACAGCCAGTGTCAAAACTGTATATGTCACAGCCAGTGTCAAAACTGTATAGTCACAGCCAGTGTAAAAACTATATATGTCACAGTCAGTGTCAAAACTGTATATGTCACAGCCAGTGTCAAAACTGTATAGTCACAGCCAGTGTCAAAACTGTATATGTCACAGCCAGTGTCAAAACTGTGCATGTCACAGCCAGTGTCAAAACTGTATATGTCACAGCCAGTGTCAAAACTGTATAGTCACAGCCAGTGTCAAAACTGTATATGTCACAGTCAGTGTCAAAACTGTATATGTCACAGCCAGTTTCAAAACTGTATAGTCACAGCCAGTGTCAAAACTGTATATGTCACAGCCAGTGTCAAAACTGTATAGTCACAGCCAGTGTCAAAACTGTATATGTCACATCCAGTGTCAAAACTGTATAGTCATAGCCATTGTAAAAACTATATATGTGACAGTCAGTGTCAAAACTGTATAGTCACAGCCAGTGTCAAAACTGTATAGTCACAGCCAGTGTCAAAACTGTATATGTGACAGTCAGTGTCAAAACTGTATAGTCACAGCCTGTGTCAAAACTGTATAGTCACAGCCATTGTAAAAACTGTATATGTCAAAGTCAGTGTCAAAACTGTATAGTCACAGCCAGTGTCAAAAGTGTATATGTCACAGCCCGTGTCAAAACTGTATATGTCACAGTCAGTGTCAATACTGTATAGTCACAGTCAGTTTCAAAACTGTATAGTCACAGCCAGTGTCAAAACTGTATATGTCACAGCCAGTTTCAAAACTGTATAGTCACAGCCAGTGTCAAAACTGTATAGTCACAGCCAGTGTCAAAACTGCATATGTCACAGCCAGTGTCAAAACTGTATATGTCACAGCCAGTGTCAAAACTGTATATGTCACAGTCAGTGTCAAAACTGTATAGTCACAGCCAGTGTCAAAACTGTATATGTCACAGCCAGTGTCAAAACTGTATAGTCACAGCCAATGTCAAAACTGTATAGTCACAGCCAGTGTCAAAACTGTATATGTCACAGTCAGTGTCAAAACTGTATATGTCACAGCCAGTGTCAAAACTGTATAGTCACAGCCAGTGTCAAAGCTGTATATGTCACAGTCAGTGTCAAAACTGTATAGTCACAGCCAGTGTCAAAACTGTATATGTCACAGTCAGTGTCAAAACTGTATATGTCAAAGTCAGTGTCAAAACTGTATAGTCACAGCCAGTGTCAAAAGTGTATATGTCACAGCCCGTGTCAAAACTGTATATGTCACAGTCAGTGTCAATACTGTATAGTCACATTCAGTTTCAAAACTGTATAGTCACAGCCAGTGTCAAAACTGTATATGTCACAGCCAGTGTCAAAACTGTATATGTCACAGCCAGTGTCAAAACTGTATAGTCACAGCCAGTGTAAAAACTATATATGTCACAGTCAGTGTCAAAACTGTATATGTCACAGCCAGTGTCAAAACTGTATAGTCACAGCCAGTGTCAAAACTGTATATGTCACAGCCAGTGTCAAAACTGTGCATGTCACAGCCAGTGTCAAAACTGTATATGTCACAGCCAGTGTCAAAACTGTATAGTCACAGCCAGTGTCAAAACTGTATATGTCACAGTCAGTGTCAAAACTGTATATGTCACAGCCAGTTTCAAAACTGTATAGTCACAGCCAGTGTCAAAACTGTATATGTCACAGCCAGTGTCAAAACTGTATAGTCACAGCCAGTGTCAAAACTGTATATGTCACAGCCAGTGTCAAAACTGTATAGTCACAGCCAGTGTCAAAACTGTATATGTCACAGCCAGTGTCAAATCTGTATAGTCACAGCCAGTGTCAAAACTGTATATGTCACAGTCAGTGTCAAAACTGTATATGTCACAGTCAGTGTCAAAACTGTATATGTCACAGCCAGTGTAAAAACTGTATATGTCACAGTCAGTGTCAAAACTGTATAGTCACAGCCAGTGTCAAAACTGTATATGTCACAGCCAGTGTCAAAACTGTATAGTCACAGCCAGTGTCAAAACTGTATATGTCACAGTCAGTGTCAAAACTGTATATGTCAAAGTCAGTGTCAAAACTGTATATGTCACAGCCAGTGTCAAAACTGTATATGTCACAGTCAGTGTCAAAACTGTATATATCAAAGCCAGTGTCAAAACTGTATAGTCACATCCAGTGTCAAAACTGTATATTTCACAGCCAGTGTCAAAACTGTATATGTCACAGTCAGTGTCAAAACTATATATTTCACAGTCAGTGTCAAAACTGTATATATCAAAGCCAGTGTCAAAACTGTATAGTCATTCTCAGTGTCTAAATTGTATTGTCACAGCCAGTGTCTAAACTGTATAGTCACAGCCAGTGTCAAAACTGTATATTTCACAGTCAGTGTCAAAACTGTATATGTCACAGCCAGTGTCAAAACTGTATATGTCACAGCCAGTGTCAAAACTGTATATGTCACAGCCAGTGTCAAAACTGTATATGTCACAGCCAGTGTCAAAACTGTATAGTCACAGCCAGTGTCAAAACTGTATAGTCACAGTCAGTGTCAAAACTGTATATGTCACAGCCAGTGTCAAAACTGTATATGTCACAGCCAGTGTCAAAACTGTATAGTCACAGCCAGTGTCAAAACTGTATATGTCACAGTCAGTGTCAAAACTGTATAGTCACAGCCAGTGTCAAAACTGTATATGTCACAGTCAGTGTCAAAACTGTATATGTCAAAGTCAGTGTCAAAACTGTATAGTCACAGCCAGTGTCAAAAGTGTATATGTCACAGCCCGTGTCAAAACTGTATATGTCACAGTCAGTGTCAATACTGTATAGTCACAGCCAGTGTCAAAACTGTATATGTCACAGCCAGTGTCAAAACTGTATAGTCACAGCCAGTGTAAAAACTATATATGTCACAGCCAGTGTCAAAACTGTATATGTCACAGCCAGTGTCAAAACTGTATAGTCACAGCCAGTGTAAAAACTATATATGTCACATTCAGTTTCAAAACTGTATAGTCACAGCCAGTGTCAAAACTGTATATGTCACAGCCAGTGTCAAAACTGTATATGTCACAGCCAGTGTAAAAACTATATATGTCACAGTCAGTGTCAAAACTGTATATGTCACAGCCAGTGTCAAAACTGTATAGTCACAGCCAGTGTCAAAACTGTATATGTCACAGCCAGTGTCAAAACTGTGCATGTCACAGCCAGTGTCAAAACTGTATATGTCACAGCCAGTGTCAAAACTGTATAGTCACAGCCAGTGTCAAAACTGTATATGTCACAGTCAGTGTCAAAACTGTATATGTCACAGCCAGTTTCAAAACTGTATAGTCACAGCCAGTGTCAAAACTGTATATGTCACAGCCAGTGTCAAAACTGTATAGTCACAGCCAGTGTCAAAACTGTATATGTCACACCCAGTGTCAAAACTGTATATGTCACAGCCAGTGTCAAAACTGTATAGTCACAGCCAGTGTCAAAACTGTATATGTCACAGCCAGTGTCAAATCTGTATAGTCACAGCCAGTGTCAAAACTGTATATGTCACAGTCAGTGTCAAAACTGTATATGTCACAGTCAGTGTCAAAACTGTATATGTCACAGCCAGTGTAAAAACTGTATATGTCACAGTCAGTGTCAAAACAGTATAGTCACAGCCAGTGTCAAAACTGTATATGTCACAGCCAGTGTCAAAACTGTATAGTCACAGCCAGTGTCAAAACTGTATATGTCACAGTCAGTGTCAAAACTGTATATGTCAAAGTCAGTGTCAAAACTGTATATGTCACAGCCAGTGTCAAAACTGTATATGTCACAGTCAGTGTCAAAACTGTATATATCAAAGCCAGTGTCAAAACTGTATAGTCACATCCAGTGTCAAAACTGTATATTTCACAGCCAGTGTCAAAACTGTATATGTCACAGTCAGTGTCAAAACTATATATTTCACAGTCAGTGTCAAAACTGTATATATCAAAGCCAGTGTCAAAACTGTATAGTCATTCTCAGTGTCTAAATTGTATAGTCACAGCCAGTGTCTAAACTGTATAGTCACAGCCAGTGTCAAAACTGTATATTTCACAGTCAGTGTCAAAACTGTATATGTCACAGTCAGTGTCAAAACTTCATATGTCACAGCCAGTGTCAAAACTGTATATGTCACAGCCAGTGTCAAAACTGTATATGTCACAGCCAGTGTCAAAACTGTATATGTCACAGCCAGTGTCAAAACTGTATAGTCACAGCCAGTGTCAAAACTGTATAGTCACAGTCAGTGTCAAAACTGTATATGTCACAGCCAGTGTCAAAACTGTATATGTCACAGCCAGTGTCAAAACTGTATATGTCACAGTCAGTGTCAAAACTGTATATGTCAAAGTCAGTGTCAAAACTGTATAGTCACAGCCAGTGTCAAAAGTGTATATGTCACAGCCCGTGTCAAAACTGTATATGTCACAGTCAGTGTCAATACTGTATAGTCACAGCCAGTGTCAAAACTGTATATGTCACAGCCAGTGTCAAAACTGTATAGTCACAGCCAGTGTAAAAACTATATATGTCACAGCCAGTGTCAAAACTGTATATGTCACAGCCAGTGTCAAAACTGTATAGTCACAGCCAGTGTAAAAACTATATATGTCACAGTCAGTGTCAAAACTGTATATGTCACAGCCAGTGTCAAAACTGTATACTCACAGCCAGTGTCAAAACTGTATATGTCACTGCCAGTGTCAAAACTGTGCATGTCACAGCCAGTGTCAAAACTGTATATGTCACAGCCAGTGTCAAAACTGTATAGTCACAGCCAGTGTCAAAACTGTATATGTCACAGCCAGTTTCAAAACTGTATATGTCACAGCCAGTGTCAAAACTGTATAGTCACAGCCAGTGTCAAAACTGTATATGTCACAGCCAGTGTCAAAACTGTATAGTCACAGCCAGTGTAAAAACTATATATGTCACAGTCAGTGTCAAAACTGTATATGTCACAGCCAGTGTCAAAACTGTGCATGTCACAGCCAGTGTCAAAACTGTATATGTCACAGCCAGTGTCAAAACTGTATAGTCACAGCCAGTGTCAAAACTGTATATGTCACAGTCAGTGTCAAAACTGTATATGTCACAGCCAGTTTCAAAACTGTATAGTCACAGCCAGTGTCAAAACTGTATATGTCACAGCCAGTGTCAAAACTGTATAGTCACAGCCAGTGTCAAAACTGTATATGTCACAGCCAGTGTCAAAACTGTATATGTCACAGCCAGTGTCAAAACTGTATAGTCACAGCCAGTGTCAAAACTGTATATGTCACAGCCAGTGTCAAATCTGTATAGTCACAGCCAGTGTCAAAACTGTATATGTCACAGTCAGGGTCAAAACTGTATATGTCACAGTCAGTGTCAAAACTGTATATGTCACAGCCAGTGTAAAAACTGTATATGTCACAGTCAGTGTCAAAACTGTATAGTCACAGCCAGTGTCAAAACTGTATATGTCACAGCCAGTGTCAAAACTGTATAGTCACAGCCAGTGTCAAAACTGTATATGTCACAGTCAGTGTCAAAACTGTATATGTCAAAGTCAGTGTCAAAACTGTATATGTCACAGCCAGTGTCAAAACTGTATATGTCACAGTCAGTGTCAAAACTGTATATATCAAAGCCAGTGTCAAAACTGTATAGTCACATCCAGTGTCAAAACTGTATATTTCACAGCCAGTGTCAAAACTGTATATGTCACAGTCAGTGTCAAAACTGTATATTTCACAGTCAGTGTCAAAACTGTATATATCAAAGCCAGTGTCAAAACTGTATAGTCATTCTCAGTGTCTAAATTGTATAGTCACAGCCAGTGTCTAAACTGTATAGTCACAGCCAGTGTCAAAACTGTATATTTCACAGTCAGTGTCAAAACTGTATATGTCACAGTCAGTGTCAAAACTTCATATGTCACAGCCAGTGTCAAAACTGTATATGTCACAGCCAGTGTCAAAACTGTATATGTCACAGCCAGTGTCAAAACTGTATATGTCACAGCCAGTGTCAAAACTGTATAGTCACAGCCAGTGTCAAAACTGTATAGTCACAGTCAGTGTCAAAACTGTATATGTCACAGCCAGTGTCAAAACTGTATATGTCACAGCCAGTGTCAAAACTGTATAGTCACAGCCAGTGTCAAAACTGTATATGTCACAGTCAGTGTCAAAACTGTATAGTCACAGCCAGTGTCAAAACTGTATATGTCACAGTCAGTGTCAAAACTGTATATGTCAAAGTCAGTGTCAAAACTGTATAGTCACAGCCAGTGTCAAAAGTGTATATGTCACAGCCCGTGTCAAAACTGTATATGTCACAGTCAGTGTCAATACTGTATAGTCACAGCCAGTGTCAAAACTGTATATGTCACAGCCAGTGTCAAAACTGTATAGTCACAGCCAGTGTAAAAACTATATATGTCACAGCCAGTGTCAAAACTGTATATGTCACAGCCAGTGTCAAAACTGTATAGTCACAGCCAGTGTAAAAACTATATATGTCACAGTCAGTGTCAAAACTGTATATGTCACAGCCAGTGTCAAAACTGTATAGTCACAGCCAGTGTCAAAACTGTATATGTCACAGCCAGTGTCAAAACTGTGCATGTCACAGCCAGTGTCAAAACTGTATATGTCACAGCCAGTGTCAAAACTGTATAGTCACAGCCAGTGTCAAAACTGTATATGTCACAGCCAGTTTCAAAACTGTATATGTCACAGCCAGTGTCAAAACTGTATAGTCACAGCCAGTGTCAAAACTGTATATGTCACAGCCAGTGTCAAAACTGTATATGTCACAGCCAGTGTCAAAACTGTATAGTCACAGCCAGTGTCAAAACTGTATATGTCACAGCCAGTGTCAAATCTGTATAGTCACAGGCAGTGTCAAAACTGTATATGTCACAGTCAGTGTCAAAACTGTATATGTCAAAGTCAGTGTCAAAACTGTATAGTCACAGCCAGTGTCAAAAGTGTATATGTCACAGCCCGTGTCAAAACTGTATATGTCACAGTCAGTGTCAATACTGTATAGTCACAGCCAGTGTCAAAACTGTATATGTCACAGCCAGTGTCAAAACTGTATAGTCACAGCCAGTGTAAAAACTATATATGTCACAGCCAGTGTCAAAACTGTATATGTCACAGCCAGTGTCAAAACTGTATAGTCACAGCCAGTGTAAAAACTATATATGTCACAGTCAGTGTCAAAACTGTATATGTCACAGCCAGTGTCAAAACTGTATAGTCACAGTCAGTGTCAAAACTGTATATGTCACAGCCAGTGTCAAAACTGTGCATGTCACAGCCAGTGTCAAAACTGTATATGTCACAGCCAGTGTCAAAACTGTATAGTCACAGCCAGTGTCAAAACTGTATATGTCACAGCCAGTTTCAAAACTGTATATGTCACAGCCAGTGTCAAAACTGTATAGTCACAGCCAGTGTCAAAACTGTATATGTCACAGCCAGTGTCAAAACTGTATAGTCACAGCCAGTGTCAAAACTGTATATGTCACAGCCAGTGTCAAATCTGTATAGTCACAGCCAGTGTCAAAACTGTATATGTCACAGTCAGTGTCAAAACTGTATATGTCACAGCCAGTGTAAAAACTGTATATGTCACAGTCAGTGTAAAAACTGTATAGTCACAGCCAGTGTCAAAACTGTATATGTCACAGCCAGTGTCAAAACTGTATAGTCACAGCCAGTGTCAAAACTGTATAGTCACAGCCAGTGTCAAAACTGTATATGTCAAAGTCAGTGTCAAAACTGTATATGTCACAGCCAGTGTCAAAACTGTATATGTCACAGTCAGTGTCAAAACTGTATATATCAAAGCCAGTGTCAAAACTGTATAGTCACAGCCAGTGTCAAAACTGTATATTTCACATCCAGTGTCAAAACTGTATATGTCACAGTCAGTGTCAAAACTGTATATGTCACAGTCAGTGTCAAAATTGTATATTTCACAGTCAGTGTCAAAACTGTATATATCAAAGCCAGTGTCAAAACTGTATAGTCACAGTCAGTGTCTAAACTGTATAGTCACAGCCAGTGTCTAAACTGTATAGTCACAGCCAGTGTCAAAACTGTATATTTCACAGTCAGTGTCAAAACTGCATATGTCACAGCCAGTGTCAAAACTGTATATGTCACAGCCAGTGTCAAAACTGTATATGTCACAGCCAGTGTCAAAACTGTATAGTCACAGCCAGTGTCAAAACTGTATATGTCACAGCCAGTGTCAAAACTGTATATGTCACAGTCAGTGTCAAAACTGTATAGTCACAGCGAGTGTCAAAACTGTATATGTCACAGTCAGTGTCAAAACTGTATAGTCACAGTCAGTTTCAAAACTGTATATGTCACAGCCATTTTCAAAACTGTATAGTCACAGCCAGTGTCAAAACTGTATATGTCACAGTCAGTGTCAAAACTGTATATGTCACAGCCAGTGTCATAACTGTATATGTCACAGCCAGTGTCAAAACTGTATAGTCACAGCCAGTGTCAAAACTGTATATGTCACAGCCAGTGTAAAAACTGTATAGTCACAGCCAGTGTCAAAACTGTATATGTCACAGCCAGTGTCAAAACTGTATAGTCACAGCCAGTGTAAAAACTATATATGTGACAGTCAGTGTCAAAACTGTATATGTCACAGCCAGTGTCAAAACTGTATAGTCACATCCAGTGTCAAAACTGTATATTTCACAGCCAGTGTCAAAACTGTATATGTCACAGTCAGTGTCAAAACTGTATAGTCATTCTCAGTGTCTAAATTGTATAGTCACAGCCAGTGTCTAAACTGTATAGTCACAGCCAGTGTCAAAACTGTATATTTCACAGTCAGTGTCAAAACTGTATATGTCACAGTCAGTGTCAAAACTTCATATGTCACAGCCAGTGTCAAAACTGTATATGTCACAGCCAGTGTCAAAACTGTATATGTCACAGCCAGTGTCAAAACTGTATATGTCACAGCCAGTGTCAAAACTGTATAGTCACAGCCAGTGTCAAAACTGTATAGTCACAGTCAGTGTCAAAACTGTATATGTCACAGCCAGTGTCAAAACTGTATATGTCACAGCCAGTGTCAAAACTGTATAGTCACAGCCAGTGTCAAAACTGTATATGTCACAGTCAGTGTCAAAACTGTATAGTCACAGCCAGTGTCAAAACTGTATATGTCACAGTCAGTGTCAAAACTGTATATGTCAAAGTCAGTGTCAAAACTGTATAGTCACAGCCAGTGTCAAAAGTGTATATGTCACAGCCCGTGTCAAAACTGTATATGTCACAGTCAGTGTCAATACTGTATAGTCACAGCCAGTGTCAAAACTGTATATGTCACAGCCAGTGTCAAAACTGTATAGTCACAGCCAGTGTAAAAACTATATATGTCACAGCCAGTGTCAAAACTGTATATGTCACAGCCAGTGTCAAAACTGTATAGTCACAGCCAGTGTAAAAACTATATATGTCACAGTCAGTGTCAAAACTGTATATGTCACAGCCAGTGTCAAAACTGTATAGTCACAGCCAGTGTCAAAACTGTATATGTCACAGCCAGTGTCAAAACTGTGCATGTCACAGCCAGTGTCAAAACTGTATATGTCACAGCCAGTGTCAAAACTGTATAGTCACAGCCAGTGTCAAAACTGTATATGTCACAGCCAGTTTCAAAACTGTATATGTCACAGCCAGTGTCAAAACTGTATAGTCACAGCCAGTGTCAAAACTGTATATGTCACAGCCAGTGTCAAAACTGTATATGTCACAGCCAGTGTCAAAACTGTATAGTCACAGCCAGTGTCAAAACTGTATATGTCACAGCCAGTGTCAAATCTGTATAGTCACAGCCAGTGTCAAAACTGTATATGTCACAGTCAGTGTCAAAACTGTATATGTCAAAGTCAGTGTCAAAACTGTATAGTCACAGCCAGTGTCAAAAGTGTATATGTCACAGCCCGTGTCAAAACTGTATATGTCACAGTCAGTGTCAATACTGTATAGTCACAGCCAGTGTCAAAACTGTATATGTCACAGCCAGTGTCAAAACTGTATAGTCACAGCCAGTGTAAAAACTATATATGTCACAGCCAGTGTCAAAACTGTATATGTCACAGCCAGTGTCAAAACTGTATAGTCACAGCCAGTGTAAAAACTATATATGTCACAGTCAGTGTCAAAACTGTATATGTCACAGCCAGTGTCAAAACTGTATAGTCACAGCCAGTGTCAAAACTGTATATGTCACAGCCAGTGTCAAAACTGTGCATGTCACAGCCAGTGTCAAAACTGTATATGTCACAGCCAGTGTCAAAACTGTATAGTCACAGCCAGTGTCAAAACTGTATATGTCACAGCCAGTTTCAAAACTGTATATGTCACAGCCAGTGTCAAAACTGTATAGTCACAGCCAGTGTCAAAACTGTATATGTCACAGCCAGTGTCAAAACTGTATAGTCACAGCCAGTGTCAAAACTGTATATGTCACAGCCAGTGTCAAATCTGTATAGTCACAGCCAGTGTCAAAACTGTATATGTCACAGTCAGTGTCAAAACTGTATATGTCACAGCCAGTGTAAAAACTGTATATGTCACAGTCAGTGTAAAAACTGTATAGTCACAGCCAGTGTCAAAACTGTATATGTCACAGCCAGTGTCAAAACTGTATAGTCACAGCCAGTGTCAAAACTGTATAGTCACAGCCAGTGTCAAAACTGTATATGTCAAAGTCAGTGTCAAAACTGTATATGTCACAGCCAGTGTCAAAACTGTATATGTCACAGTCAGTGTCAAAACTGTATATATCAAAGCCAGTGTCAAAACTGTATAGTCACAGCCAGTGTCAAAACTGTATATTTCACATCCAGTGTCAAAACTGTATATGTCACAGTCAGTGTCAAAACTGTATATGTCACAGTCAGTGTCAAAATTGTATATTTCACAGTCAGTGTCAAAACTGTATATATCAAAGCCAGTGTCAAAACTGTATAGTCACAGTCAGTGTCTAAACTGTATAGTCACAGCCAGTGTCTAAACTGTATAGTCACAGCCAGTGTCAAAACTGTATATTTCACAGTCAGTGTCAAAACTGCATATGTCACAGCCAGTGTCAAAACTGTATATGTCACAGCCAGTGTCAAAACTGTATATGTCACAGCCAGTGTCAAAACTGTATAGTCACAGCCAGTGTCAAAACTGTATATGTCACAGCCAGTGTCAAAACTGTATATGTCACAGTCAGTGTCAAAACTGTATAGTCACAGCGAGTGTCAAAACTGTATATGTCACAGTCAGTGTCAAAACTGTATAGTCACAGTCAGTTTCAAAACTGTATATGTCACAGCCATTTTCAAAACTGTATAGTCACAGCCAGTGTCAAAACTGTATATGTCACAGTCAGTGTCAAAACTGTATATGTCACAGCCAGTGTCATAACTGTATATGTCACAGCCAGTGTCAAAACTGTATAGTCACAGCCAGTGTCAAAACTGTATATGTCACAGCCAGTGTAAAAACTGTATAGTCACAGCCAGTGTCAAAACTGTATATGTCACAGCCAGTGTCAAAACTGTATAGTCACAGCCAGTGTAAAAACTATATATGTGACAGTCAGTGTCAAAACTGTATATGTCACAGCCAGTGTCAAAACTGTATAGTCACATCCAGTGTCAAAACTGTATATTTCACAGCCAGTGTCAAAACTGTATATGTCACAGTCAGTGTCAAAACTGTATATTTCACAGTCAGTGTCAAAACTGTATATATCAAAGCCAGTGTCAAAACTGTATAGTCATTCTCAGTGTCTAAATTGTATAGTCACAGCCAGTGTCTAAACTGTATAGTCACAGCCAGTGTCAAAACTGTATATTTCACAGTCAGTGTCAAAACTGTATATGTCACACTCAGTGTCAAAACTTCATATGTCACAGCCAGTGTCAAAACTGTATATGTCACAGCCAGTGTCAAAACTGTATATGTCACAGCCAGTGTCAAAACTGTATAGTCACAGCCAGTGTCAAAACTGTATAGTCACAGTCAGTGTCAAAACTGTATATGTCACAGCCAGTGTCAAAACTGTATATGTCACAGCCAGTGTCAAAACTGTATAGTCACAGCCAGTGTCAAAACTGTATATGTCACAGTCAGTGTCAAAACTGTATAGTCACAGCCAGTGTCAAAACTGTATATGTCACAGTCAGTGTCAAAACTGTATATGTCAAAGTCAGTGTCAAAACTGTATAGTCACAGCCAGTGTCAAAAGTGTATATGTCACAGCCCGTGTCAAAACTGTATATGTCACAGTCAGTGTCAATACTGTATAGTCACAGCCAGTGTCAAAACTGTATATGTCACAGCCAGTGTCAAAACTGTATAGTCACAGCCAGTGTAAAAACTATATATGTCACAGCCAGTGTCAAAACTGTATATGTCACAGCCAGTGTCAAAACTGTATAGTCACAGCCAGTGTAAAAACTATATATGTCACAGTCAGTGTCAATACTGTATATGTCACAGCCAGTGTCAAAACTGTATAGTCACAGCCAGTGTCAAAACTGTATATGTCACAGCCAGTGTCAAAACTGTGCATGTCACAGCCAGTGTCAAAACTGTATATGTCACAGCCAGTGTCAAAACTGTATAGTCACAGCCAGTGTCAAAACTGTATATGTCACAGCCAGTTTCAAAACTGTATATGTCACAGCCAGTGTCAAAACTGTATAGTCACAGCCAGTGTCAAAACTGTATATGTCACAGCCTGTGTCAAAACTGTATATGTCACAGCCAGTGTCAAAACTGTATAGTCACAGCCAGTGTCAAAACTGTATATGTCACAGCCAGTGTCAAATCTGTATAGTCACAGCCAGTGTCAAAACTGTATAGTCACAGCCAGTGTCAAAACTGTATATGTCACAGCCAGTTTCAAAACTGTATATGTCACAGCCAGTGTCAAAACTGTATAGTCACAGCCAGTGTCAAAACTGTATATGTCACAGCCTGTGTCAAAACTGTATATGTCACAGCCAGTGTCAAAACTGTATAGTCACAGCCAGTGTCAAAACTGCATATGTCACAGCCAGTGTCAAAACTGTATATGTCACAGCCAGTGTCAAAACTGTATATGTCACAGCCAGTGTCAAAACTGTATAGTCACAGCCAGTGTCAAAACTGTATATGTCACAGCCAGTGTCAAAACTGTATATGTCACAGTCAGTGTCAAAACTGTATAGTCACAGCGAGTGTCAAAACTGTATATGTCACAGTCAGTGTCAAAACTGTATAGTCACAGTCAGTTTCAAAACTGTATATGTCACAGCCATTTTCAAAACTGTATAGTCACAGCCAGTGTCAAAACTGTATATGTCACAGTCAGTGTCAAAACTGTATATGTCACAGCCAGTGTCATAACTGTATATGTCACAGCCAGTGTCAAAACTGTATAGTCACAGCCAGTGTCAAAACTGTATATGTCACAGCCAGTGTAAAAACTGTATAGTCACAGCCAGTGTCAAAACTGTATATGTCACAGCCAGTGTCAAAACTGTATAGTCACAGCCAGTGTAAAAACTATATATGTGACAGTCAGTGTCAAAACTGTATATGTCACAGTCAGTGTCAAAACTGTATATGTCACAGCCAGTGTCAAAACTGTATAGTCACATCCAGTGTCAAAACTGTATATTTCACAGCCAGTGTCAAAACTGTATATGTCACAGTCAGTGTCAAAACTGTATATTTCACAGTCAGTGTCAAAACTGTATATATCAAAGCCAGTGTCAAAACTGTATAGTCATTCTCAGTGTCTAAATTGTATAGTCACAGCCAGTGTCTAAACTGTATAGTCACAGCCAGTGTCAAAACTGTATATTTCACAGTCAGTGTCAAAACTGTATATGTCACAGTCAGTGTCAAAACTTCATATGTCACAGCCAGTGTCAAAACTGTATATGTCACAGCCAGTGTCAAAACTGTATATGTCACAGCCAGTGTCAAAACTGTATAGTCACAGCCAGTGTCAAAACTGTATAGTCACAGTCAGTGTCAAAACTGTATATGTCACAGCCAGTGTCAAAACTGTATATGTCACAGCCAGTGTCAAAACTGTATAGTCACAGCCAGTGTCAAAACTGTATATGTCACAGTCAGTGTCAAAACTGTATAGTCACAGCCAGTGTCAAAACTGTATATGTCACAGTCAGTGTCAAAACTGTATATGTCAAAGTCAGTGTCAAAACTGTATAGTCACAGCCAGTGTCAAAAGTGTATATGTCACAGCCAGTGTCAAAACTGTGCATGTCACAGCCAGTGTCAAAACTGTATATGTCACAGCCAGTGTCAAAACTGTATAGTCACAGCCAGTGTCAAAACTGTATATGTCACAGCCAGTTTCAAAACTGTATATGTCACAGCCAGTGTCAAAACTGTATAGTCACAGCCAGTGTCAAAACTGTATATGTCACAGCCTGTGTCAAAACTGTATATGTCACAGCCAGTGTCAAAACTGTATAGTCACAGCCAGTGTCAAAACTGTATATGTCACAGCCAGTGTCAAATCTGTATAGTCACAGCCAGTGTCAAAACTGTATATGTCACAGTCAGTGTCAAAACTGTATATGTCACAGCCAGTGTAAAAACTGTATATGTCACAGTCAGTGTAAAAACTGTATAGTCACAGCCTGTGTCAAAACTGTATATGTCACAGCCAGTGTCAAAACTGTATAGTCACAGCCAGTGTCAAAACTGTATAGTCACAGCCAGTGTCAAAACTGTATATGTCAAAGTCAGTGTCAAAACTGTATATGTCACAGCCAGTGTCAAAACTGTATATGTCACAGTCAGTGTCAAAACTGTATATATCAAAGCCAGTGTCAAAACTGTATAGTCACATCCAGTGTCAAAACTGTATATTTCACATCCAGTGTCAAAACTGTATATGTCACAGTCAGTGTCAAAACTGTATATTTCACAGTCAGTGTCAAAACTGTATATATCAAAGCCAGTGTCAAAACTGTATAGTCACAGTCAGTGTCTAAACTGTATAGTCACAGCCAGTGTCTAAACTGTATAGTCACAGCCAGTGTCAAAACTGTATATTTCACAGTCAGTGTCAAAACTGCATATGTCACAGCCAGTGTCAAAACTGTATATGTCACAGCCAGTGTCAAAACTGTATATGTCACAGCCAGTGTCAAAACTGTATATGTCACAGCCAGTGTCAAAACTGTATAGTCACAGCCAGTGTCAAAACTGTATATGTCACAGCCAGTGTCAAAACTGTATATGTCACAGTCAGTGTCAAAACTGTATAGTCACAGCGAGTGTCAAAACTGTATATGTCACAGTCAGTGTCAAAACTGTATAGTCACAGTCAGTTTCAAAACTGTATATGTCACAGCCATTTTCAAAACTGTATAGTCACAGCCAGTGTCAAAACTGTATATGTCACAGTCAGTGTCAAAACTGTATATGTCACAGCCAGTGTCATAACTGTATATGTCACAGCCAGTGTCAAAACTGTATAGTCACAGCCAGTGTCAAAACTGTATATGTCACAGCCAGTGTAAAAACTGTATAGTCACAGCCAGTGTCAAAACTGTATATGTCACAGCCAGTGTCAAAACTGTATAGTCACAGCCAGTGTAAAAACTATATATGTGACAGTCAGTGTCAAAACTGTATATGTCACAGTCAGTGTCAAAACTGTATATGTCACAGCCAGTGTCAAAACTGTATATGTCACAGCCAGTGTCAAAACTGTATAGTCACAGCCAGTGTCAAAACTGTATAGTCACAGTCAGTGTCAAAACTGTATATGTCACAGCCAGTGTCAAAATTGTATATGTCACAGTCAGTGTCAAAACTGTAGAGTCACAGCCAGTGTCAAAACTGTATATGTCACAGTCAGTGTCAAAACTGTATAGTCACATACAGTTTCAAAACTGTATATGTCACAGCCATTTTCAAAACTGTATAGTCACAGCCAGTGTCAAAACTGTATATGTCACAGTCAGTGTCAATACTGTATAGTCACAGTCAGTTTCAAAACTGTATAGTCACAGCCAGTGTCAAAACTTTATATATCACAGCCAGTGTCAAAACTGTATAGTCACAGCCAGTGTCAAAACTATATATGTCACAGTCAGTGTCAAAACTGTATATGTCACAGCCAGTGTCAAAACTGTATATGTCACAGCCAGTGTCAAAACTGTATAGTCACAGCCAGTGTAAAAACTATATATGTCACAGTCAGTGTCAAAACTGTATATGTCACAGCCAGTGTCAAAACTGTATAGTCACAGCCAGTGTCAAAACTGTATATGTCACAGCCAGTGTCAAAACTGTGCATGTCACAGCCAGTGTCAAAACTGTATATGTCACAGCCAGTGTCAAAACTGTATAGTCACAGCCAGTGTCAAAACTGTATATGTCACAGCCAGTTTCAAAACTGTATATGTCACAGCCAGTGTCAAAACTGTATAGTCACAGCCAGTGTCAAAACTGTATATGTCACAGCCAGTGTCAAAACTGTATATGTCACAGCCAGTGTCAAAATTGTATAGTCACAGCCAGTGTCAAAACTGTATATGTCACAGCCAGTGTAAAAACTGTATATGTCACAGCCAGTGTCATAACTGTATATGTCACAGCCAGTGTCAAAACTGTATAGTCACAGCCAGTGTCAAAACTGTATATGTCACAGCCAGTGTAAAAACTGTATAGTCACAGCCAGTGTCAAAACTGTATATGTCACAGCCAGTGTCAAAACTGTATAGTCACAGCCAGTGTAAAAACTATATATGTGACAGTCAGTGTCAAAACTGTATATGTCACAGCCAGTGTCAAAACTGTATATGTCACAGCCAGTGTCAAAACTGTATAGTCACAGCCAGTGTCAAAACTGTATAGTCACAGTCAGTGTCAAAACTGTATATGTCACAGCCAGTGTCAAAATTGTATATGTCACAGTCAGTGTCAAAACTGTATAGTCACAGCCAGTGTCAAAACTGTATATGTCACAGTCAGTGTCAAAACTGTATAGTCACAGTCAGTTTCAAAACTGTATATGTCACAGCCATTTTCAAAACTGTATAGTCACAGCCAGTGTCAAAACTGTATAGTCACAGCGAGTGTCAAAACTGTATAGTCACAGCCAGTGTCAAAACTGTATATGTCACAGCCAGTGTAAAAACTGTATAGTCACAGCCAGTGTCAAAACTGTATATGTCACAGCCAGTGTCAAAACTGTATAGTCACAGCCAGTGTAAAAACTATATATGTGACAGTCAGTGTCAAAACTGTATATGTCACAGTCAGTGTCAAAACTGTATATGTCACAGCCAGTGTCAAAACTGTATAGTCACATCCAGTGTCAAAACTGTATATTTCACAGCCAGTGTCAAAACTGTATATGTCACAGTCAGTGTCAAAACTGTATATTTCACAGTCAGTGTCAAAACTGTATATATCAAAGCCAGTGTCAAAACTGTATAGTCATTCTCAGTGTCTAAATTGTATAGTCACAGCCAGTGTCTAAACTGTATAGTCACAGCCAGTGTCAAAACTGTATATTTCACAGTCAGTGTCAAAACTGTATATGTCACAGTCAGTGTCAAAACTTCATATGTCACAGCCAGTGTCAAAACTGTATATGTCACAGCCAGTGTCAAAACTGTATATGTCACAGCCAGTGTCAAAACTGTATAGTCACAGCCAGTGTCAAAACTGTATAGTCACAGTCAGTGTCAAAACTGTATATGTCACAGCCAGTGTCAAAACTGTATATGTCACAGCCAGTGTCAAAACTGTATAGTCACAGCCAGTGTCAAAACTGTATATGTCACAGTCAGTGTCAAAACTGTATAGTCACAGCCAGTGTCAAAACTGTATATGTCACAGTCAGTGTCAAAACTGTATATGTCAAAGTCAGTGTCAAAACTGTATAGTCACAGCCAGTGTCAAAAGTGTATATGTCACAGCCCGTGTCAAAACTGTATATGTCACAGTCAGTGTCAATACTGTATAGACACAGCCAGTGTCAAAACTGTATATGTCACAGCCAGTGTCAAAACTGTATAGTCACAGCCAGTGTAAAAACTATATATGTCACAGCCAGTGTCAAAACTGTATATGTCACAGCCAGTGTCAAAACTGTATAGTCACAGCCAGTGTAAAAACTATATATGTCACAGTCAGTGTCAAAACTGTATATGTCACAGCCAGTGTCAAAACTGTATATGTCACAGCCAGTGTCAAAACTGTGCATGTCACAGCCAGTGTCAAAACTGTATATGTCACAGCCAGTGTCAAAACTGTATAGTCACAGCCAGTGTCAAAACTGTATATGTCACAGCCAGTTTCAAAACTGTATATGTCACAGCCAGTGTCAAAACTGTATAGTCACAGCCAGTGTCAAAACTGTATATGTCACAGCCAGTGTCAAAACTGTATATGTCACAGCCAGTGTCAAAACTGTATAGTCACAGCCAGTGTCAAAACTGTATATGTCACAGCCAGTGTCAAATCTGTATAGTCACAGCCAGTGTCAAAACTGTATATGTCACAGTCAGTGTCAAAACTGTATATGTCACAGCCAGTGTAAAAACTGTATATGTCACAGTCAGTGTAAAAACTGTATAGTCACAGCCTGTGTCAAAACTGTATATGTCACAGCCAGTGTCAAAACTGTATAGTCACAGCCAGTGTCAAAACTGTATAGTCACAGCCAGTGTCAAAACTGTATATGTCAAAGTCAGTGTCAAAACTGTATATGTCACAGCCAGTGTCAAAACTGTATATGTCACAGTCAGTGTCAAAACTGTATATATCAAAGCGGGTGTCAAAACTGTATAGTCACATCCAGTGTCAAAACTGTATATTTCACATCCAGTGTCAAAACTGTATATGTCACAGTCAGTGTCAAAACTGTATATGTCACAGTCAGTGTCAAAACTGTATATTTCACAGTCAGTGTCAAAACTGTATATATCAAAGCCAGTGTCAAAACTGTATAGTCACAGTCAGTGTCTAAACTGTATAGTCACAGCCAGTGTCAAAACTGTATATTTCACAGTCAGTGTCAAAACTGCATATGTCACAGCCAGTGTCAAAACTGTATATGTCACAGCCAGTGTCAAAACTGTATATGTCACAGCCAGTGTCAAAACTGTATAGTCACAGCCAGTGTCAAAACTGTATATGTCACAGCCAGTGTCAAAACTGTATATGTCACAGTCAGTGTCAAAACTGTATAGTCACAGCGAGTGTCAAAACTGTATATGTCACAGTCAGTGTCAAAACTGTATAGTCACAGTCAGTTTCAAAACTGTATATGTCACAGCCATTTTCAAAACTGTATAGTCACAGCCAGTGTCAAAACTGTATATGTCACAGTCAGTGTCAAAACTGTATATGTCACAGCCAGTGTCATAACTGTATATGTCACAGCCAGTGTCAAAACTGTATAGTCACAGCCAGTGTCAAAACTGTATATGTCACAGTCAGTGTCAAAACTGTATATGTCACAGTCAGTGTCAAAACTGTATATGTCACAGCCAGTGTCATAACTGTATATGTCACAGCCAGTGTCAAAACTGTATAGTCACAGCCAGTGTCAAAACTGTATATGTCACAGCCAGTGTAAAAACTGTATAGTCACAGCCAGTGTCAAAACTGTATATGTCACAGCCAGTGTCAAAACTGTATAGTCACAGCCAGTGTAAAAACTATATATGTGACAGTCAGTGTCAAAACTGTATATGTCACAGCCAGTGTCAAAACTGTATATGTCACAGCCAGTGTCAAAACTGTATAGTCACAGCCAGTGTCAAAACTGTATAGTCACAGTCAGTGTCAAAACTGTATATGTCACAGCCAGTGTCAAAATTGTATATGTCACAGTCAGTGTCAAAACTGTATAGTCACAGCCAGTGTCAAAACTGTATATGTCACAGTCAGTGTCAAAACTGTATAGTCACAGTCAGTTTCAAAACTGTATATGTCACAGCCATTTTCAAAACTGTATAGTCACAGCCAGTGTCAAAACTGTATAGTCACAGCGAGTGTCAAAACTGTATAGTCACAGCCAGTGTCAAAACTGTATATGTCACAGCCAGTGTAAAAACTGTATAGTCACAGCCAGTGTCAAAACTGTATATGTCACAGCCAGTGTCAAAACTGTATAGTCACAGCCAGTGTAAAAACTATATATGTGACAGTCAGTGTCAAAACTGTATATGTCACAGTCAGTGTCAAAACTGTATATGTCACAGCCAGTGTCAAAACTGTATAGTCACATCCAGTGTCAAAACTGTATATTTCACAGCCAGTGTCAAAACTGTATATGTCACAGTCAGTGTCAAAACTGTATATTTCACAGTCAGTGTCAAAACTGTATATATCAAAGCCAGTGTCAAAACTGTATAGTCATTCTCAGTGTCTAAATTGTATAGTCACAGCCAGTGTCTAAACTGTATAGTCACAGCCAGTGTCAAAACTGTATATTTCACAGTCAGTGTCAAAACTGTATATGTCACAGTCAGTGTCAAAACTTCATATGTCACAGCCAGTGTCAAAACTGTATATGTCACAGCCAGTGTCAAAACTGTATATGTCACAGCCAGTGTCAAAACTGTATAGTCACAGCCAGTGTCAAAACTGTATAGTCACAGTCAGTGTCAAAACTGTATATGTCACAGCCAGTGTCAAAACTGTATATGTCACAGCCAGTGTCAAAACTGTATAGTCACAGCCAGTGTCAAAACTGTATATGTCACAGTCAGTGTCAAAACTGTATAGTCACAGCCAGTGTCAAAACTGTATATGTCACAGTCAGTGTCAAAACTGTATATGTCAAAGTCAGTGTCAAAACTGTATAGTCACAGCCAGTGTCAAAAGTGTATATGTCACAGCCCGTGTCAAAACTGTATATGTCACAGTCAGTGTCAATACTGTATAGACACAGCCAGTGTCAAAACTGTATATGTCACAGCCAGTGTCAAAACTGTATAGTCACAGCCAGTGTAAAAACTATATATGTCACAGCCAGTGTCAAAACTGTATATGTCACAGCCAGTGTCAAAACTGTATAGTCACAGCCAGTGTAAAAACTATATATGTCACAGTCAGTGTCAAAACTGTATATGTCACAGCCAGTGTCAAAACTGTATATGTCACAGCCAGTGTCAAAACTGTGCATGTCACAGCCAGTGTCAAAACTGTATATGTCACAGCCAGTGTCAAAACTGTATAGTCACAGCCAGTGTCAAAACTGTATATGTCACAGCCAGTTTCAAAACTGTATATGTCACAGCCAGTGTCAAAACTGTATAGTCACAGCCAGTGTCAAAACTGTATATGTCACAGCCAGTGTCAAAACTGTATATGTCACAGCCAGTGTCAAAACTGTATAGTCACAGCCAGTGTCAAAACTGTATATGTCACAGCCAGTGTCAAATCTGTATAGTCACAGCCAGTGTCAAAACTGTATATGTCACAGTCAGTGTCAAAACTGTATATGTCACAGCCAGTGTAAAAACTGTATATGTCACAGTCAGTGTAAAAACTGTATAGTCACAGCCTGTGTCAAAACTGTATATGTCACAGCCAGTGTCAAAACTGTATAGTCACAGCCAGTGTCAAAACTGTATAGTCACAGCCAGTGTCAAAACTGTATATGTCAAAGTCAGTGTCAAAACTGTATATGTCACAGCCAGTGTCAAAACTGTATATGTCACAGTCAGTGTCAAAACTGTATATATCAAAGCGGGTGTCAAAACTGTATAGTCACATCCAGTGTCAAAACTGTATATTTCACATCCAGTGTCAAAACTGTATATGTCACAGTCAGTGTCAAAACTGTATATGTCACAGTCAGTGTCAAAACTGTATATTTCACAGTCAGTGTCAAAACTGTATATATCAAAGCCAGTGTCAAAACTGTATAGTCACAGTCAGTGTCTAAACTGTATAGTCACAGCCAGTGTCAAAACTGTATATTTCACAGTCAGTGTCAAAACTGCATATGTCACAGCCAGTGTCAAAACTGTATATGTCACAGCCAGTGTCAAAACTGTATATGTCACAGCCAGTGTCAAAACTGTATAGTCACAGCCAGTGTCAAAACTGTATATGTCACAGCCAGTGTCAAAACTGTATATGTCACAGTCAGTGTCAAAACTGTATAGTCACAGCGAGTGTCAAAACTGTATATGTCACAGTCAGTGTCAAAACTGTATAGTCACAGTCAGTTTCAAAACTGTATATGTCACAGCCATTTTCAAAACTGTATAGTCACAGCCAGTGTCAAAACTGTATATGTCACAGTCAGTGTCAAAACTGTATATGTCACAGCCAGTGTCATAACTGTATATGTCACAGCCAGTGTCAAAACTGTATAGTCACAGCCAGTGTCAAAACTGTATATGTCACAGCCAGTGTAAAAACTGTATAGTCACAGCCAGTGTCAAAACTGTATATGTCACAGCCAGTGTCAAAACTGTATAGTCACAGCCAGTGTAAAAACTATATATGTGACAGCCATTTTCAAAACTGTATAGTCACAGCCAGTGTCAAAACTGTATATGTCACAGTCAGTGTCAATACTGTATAGTCACAGTCAGTTTCAAAACTGTATAGTCACAGCCAGTGTCAAAACTTTATATATCACAGCCAGTGTCAAAACTGTATAGTCACAGCCAGTGTCAAAACTATATATGTCACAGTCAGTGTCAAAACTGTATATGTCACAGCCAGTGTCAAAACTGTATATGTCACAGCCAGTGTCAAAACTGTATAGTCACAGCCAGTGTAAAAACTATATATGTCACAGTCAGTGTCAAAACTGTATATGTCACAGCCAGTGTCAAAACTGTATAGTCACAGCCAGTGTCAAAACTGTATATGTCACAGCCAGTGTCAAAACTGTGCATGTCACAGCCAGTGTCAAAACTGTATATGTCACAGCCAGTGTCAAAACTGTATAGTCACAGCCAGTGTCAAAACTGTATATGTCACAGCCAGTTTCAAAACTGTATATGTCACAGCCAGTGTCAAAACTGTATAGTCACAGCCAGTGTCAAAACTGTATATGTCACAGCCAGTGTCAAAACTGTATATGTCACAGCCAGTGTCAAAATTGTATAGTCACAGCCAGTGTCAAAACTGTATATGTCACAGCCAGTGTAAAAACTGTATATGTCACAGCCAGTGTCATAACTGTATATGTCACAGCCAGTGTCAAAACTGTATAGTCACAGCCAGTGTCAAAACTGTATATGTCACAGCCAGTGTAAAAACTGTATAGTCACAGCCAGTGTCAAAACTGTATATGTCACAGCCAGTGTCAAAACTGTATAGTCACAGCCAGTGTAAAAACTATATATGTGACAGTCAGTGTCAAAACTGTATATGTCACAGCCAGTGTCAAAACTGTATATGTCACAGCCAGTGTCAAAACTGTATAGTCACAGCCAGTGTCAAAACTGTATAGTCACAGTCAGTGTCAAAACTGTATATGTCACAGCCAGTGTCAAAATTGTATATGTCACAGTCAGTGTCAAAACTGTATAGTCACAGCCAGTGTCAAAACTGTATATGTCACAGTCAGTGTCAAAACTGTATAGTCACAGTCAGTTTCAAAACTGTATATGTCACAGCCATTTTCAAAACTGTATAGTCACAGCCAGTGTCAAAACTGTATAGTCACAGCGAGTGTCAAAACTGTATAGTCACAGCCAGTGTCAAAACTGTATATGTCACAGCCAGTGTAAAAACTGTATAGTCACAGCCAGTGTCAAAACTGTATATGTCACAGCCAGTGTCAAAACTGTATAGTCACAGCCAGTGTAAAAACTATATATGTGACAGTCAGTGTCAAAACTGTATATGTCACAGTCAGTGTCAAAACTGTATATGTCACAGCCAGTGTCAAAACTGTATAGTCACATCCAGTGTCAAAACTGTATATTTCACAGCCAGTGTCAAAACTGTATATGTCACAGTCAGTGTCAAAACTGTATATTTCACAGTCAGTGTCAAAACTGTATATATCAAAGCCAGTGTCAAAACTGTATAGTCATTCTCAGTGTCTAAATTGTATAGTCACAGCCAGTGTCTAAACTGTATAGTCACAGCCAGTGTCAAAACTGTATATTTCACAGTCAGTGTCAAAACTGTATATGTCACAGTCAGTGTCAAAACTTCATATGTCACAGCCAGTGTCAAAACTGTATATGTCACAGCCAGTGTCAAAACTGTATATGTCACAGCCAGTGTCAAAACTGTATAGTCACAGCCAGTGTCAAAACTGTATAGTCACAGTCAGTGTCAAAACTGTATATGTCACAGCCAGTGTCAAAACTGTATATGTCACAGCCAGTGTCAAAACTGTATAGTCACAGCCAGTGTCAAAACTGTATATGTCACAGTCAGTGTCAAAACTGTATAGTCACAGCCAGTGTCAAAACTGTATATGTCACAGTCAGTGTCAAAACTGTATATGTCAAAGTCAGTGTCAAAACTGTATAGTCACAGCCAGTGTCAAAAGTGTATATGTCACAGCCCGTGTCAAAACTGTATATGTCACAGTCAGTGTCAATACTGTATAGACACAGCCAGTGTCAAAACTGTATATGTCACAGCCAGTGTCAAAACTGTATAGTCACAGCCAGTGTAAAAACTATATATGTCACAGCCAGTGTCAAAACTGTATATGTCACAGCCAGTGTCAAAACTGTATAGTCACAGCCAGTGTAAAAACTATATATGTCACAGTCAGTGTCAAAACTGTATATGTCACAGCCAGTGTCAAAACTGTATATGTCACAGCCAGTGTCAAAACTGTGCATGTCACAGCCAGTGTCAAAACTGTATATGTCACAGCCAGTGTCAAAACTGTATAGTCACAGCCAGTGTCAAAACTGTATATGTCACAGCCAGTTTCAAAACTGTATATGTCACAGCCAGTGTCAAAACTGTATAGTCACAGCCAGTGTCAAAACTGTATATGTCACAGCCAGTGTCAAAACTGTATATGTCACAGCCAGTGTCAAAACTGTATAGTCACAGCCAGTGTCAAAACTGTATATGTCACAGCCAGTGTCAAATCTGTATAGTCACAGCCAGTGTCAAAACTGTATATGTCACAGTCAGTGTCAAAACTGTATATGTCACAGCCAGTGTAAAAACTGTATATGTCACAGTCAGTGTAAAAACTGTATAGTCACAGCCTGTGTCAAAACTGTATATGTCACAGCCAGTGTCAAAACTGTATAGTCACAGCCAGTGTCAAAACTGTATAGTCACAGCCAGTGTCAAAACTGTATATGTCAAAGTCAGTGTCAAAACTGTATATGTCACAGCCAGTGTCAAAACTGTATATGTCACAGTCAGTGTCAAAACTGTATATATCAAAGCGGGTGTCAAAACTGTATAGTCACATCCAGTGTCAAAACTGTATATTTCACATCCAGTGTCAAAACTGTATATGTCACAGTCAGTGTCAAAACTGTATATGTCACAGTCAGTGTCAAAACTGTATATTTCACAGTCAGTGTCAAAACTGTATATATCAAAGCCAGTGTCAAAACTGTATAGTCACAGTCAGTGTCTAAACTGTATAGTCACAGCCAGTGTCAAAACTGTATATTTCACAGTCAGTGTCAAAACTGCATATGTCACAGCCAGTGTCAAAACTGTATATGTCACAGCCAGTGTCAAAACTGTATATGTCACAGCCAGTGTCAAAACTGTATAGTCACAGCCAGTGTCAAAACTGTATATGTCACAGCCAGTGTCAAAACTGTATATGTCACAGTCAGTGTCAAAACTGTATAGTCACAGCGAGTGTCAAAACTGTATATGTCACAGTCAGTGTCAAAACTGTATAGTCACAGTCAGTTTCAAAACTGTATATGTCACAGCCATTTTCAAAACTGTATAGTCACAGCCAGTGTCAAAACTGTATATGTCACAGTCAGTGTCAAAACTGTATATGTCACAGCCAGTGTCATAACTGTATATGTCACAGCCAGTGTCAAAACTGTATAGTCACAGCCAGTGTCAAAACTGTATATGTCACAGCCAGTGTAAAAACTGTATAGTCACAGCCAGTGTCAAAACTGTATATGTCACAGCCAGTGTCAAAACTGTATAGTCACAGCCAGTGTAAAAACTATATATGTGACAGTCAGTGTCAAAACTGTATATGTCACAGTCAGTGTCAAAACTGTATATGTCACAGCCAGTGTCAAAACTGTATATGTCACAGCCAGTGTCAAAACTGTATAGTCACAGCCAGTGTCAAAACTGTATAGTCACAGTCAGTGTCAAAACTGTATATGTCACAGCCAGTTTCAAAACTGTATATGTCACAGCCAGTGTCAAAACTGTATAGTCACAGCCAGTGTCAAAACTGTATATGTCACAGCCAGTGTCAAAACTGTATATGTCACAGCCAGTGTCAAAATTGTATAGTCACAGCCAGTGTCAAAACTGTATATGTCACAGCCAGTGTCAAAACTGTATAGTCACAGCCAGTGTCAAAACTGTATATGTCACAGCCAGTGTCAAAACTGTATATGTCACAGTCAGTGTCAAAACTGTATAGTCACAGCGAGTGTCAAAACTGTATATGTCACAGTCAGTGTCAAAACTGTATAGTCACAGTCAGTTTCAAAACTGTATATGTCACAGCCATTTTCAAAACTGTATAGTCACAGCCAGTGTCAAAACTGTATATGTCACAGTCAGTGTCAAAACTGTATATGTCACAGCCAGTGTCATAACTGTATATGTCACAGCCAGTGTCAAAACTGTATAGTCACAGCCAGTGTCAAAACTGTATATGTCACAGCCAGTGTAAAAACTGTATAGTCACAGCCAGTGTCAAAACTGTATATGTCACAGCCAGTGTCAAAACTGTATAATCACAGCCAGTGTAAAAACTATATATGTGACAGTCAGTGTCAAAACTGTATATGTCACAGTCAGTGTCAAAACTGTATATGTCACAGCCAGTGTCAAAACTGTATATGTCACAGCCAGTGTCAAAACTGTATAGTCACAGCCAGTGTCAAAACTGTATAGTCACAGTCAGTGTCAAAACTGTATATGTCACAGCCAGTGTCAAAATTGTATATGTCACAGTCAGTGTCAAAACTGTATAGTCACAGCCAGTGTCAAAACTGTATATGTCACAGTCAGTGTCAAAACTGTATAGTCACATACAGTTTCAAAACTGTATATGTCACAGCCATTTTCAAAACTGTATAGTCACAGCCAGTGTCAAAACTGTATATGTCACAGTCAGAGTCAATACTGTATAGTCACAGTCAGTTTCAAAACTGTATAGTCACAGCCAGTGTCAAAACTTTATATGTCACAGCCAGTGTCAAAACTGTATAGTCACAGCCAGTGTCAAAACTATATATGTCACAGTCAGTGTCAAAACTGTGCATGTCACAGCCAGTGTCAAAACTGTATATGTCACAGCCAGTGTCAAAACTGTATAGTCACAGCCAGTGTAAAAACTATATATGTCACAGTCAGTGTCAAAACTGTATATGTCACAGCCAGTGTCAAAACTGTATAGTCACAGCCAGTGTCAAAACTGTATATGTCACAGTCAGTGTCAAAACTGTGCATGTCACAGCCAGTGTCAAAACTGTATATGTCACAGCCAGTGTCAAAACTGTATAGTCACAGCCAGTGTCAAAACTGTATATGTCACAGCCAGTTTCAAAACTGTATATGTCACAGCCAGTGTCAAAACTGTATAGTCACAGCCAGTGTCAAAACTGTATATGTCACAGCCAGTGTCAAAACTGTATATGTCACAGCCAGTGTCAAAATTGTATAGTCACAGCCAGTGTCAAAACTGTATATGTCACAGCCAGTGTAAAAACTGTATATGTCACAGCCAGTGTCATAACTGTATATGTCACAGCCAGTGTCAAAACTGTATAGTCACAGCCAGTGTCAAAACTGTATATGTCACAGCCAGTGTAAAAACTGTATAGTCACAGCCAGTGTCAAAACTGTATATGTCACAGCCAGTGTCAAAACTGTATAGTCACAGCCAGTGTAAAAACTATATATGTGACAGTCAGTGTCAAAACTGTATATGTCACAGCCAGTGTCAAAACTGTATATGTCACAGCCAGTGTCAAAACTGTATATGTCACAGCCAGTGTCAAAACTGTATAGTCACAGCCAGTGTCAAAACTGTATAGTCACAGTCAGTGTCAAAACTGTATATGTCACAGCCAGTGTCAAAATTGTATATGTCACAGTCAGTGTCAAAACTGTATAGTCACAGCCAGTGTCAAAACTGTATATGTCACAGTCAGTGTCAAAACTGTATAGTCACAGTCAGTTTCAAAACTGTATATGTCACAGCCATTTTCAAAACTGTATAGTCACAGCCAGTGTCAAAACTGTATAGTCACAGCGAGTGTCAAAACTGTATAGTCACAGCCAGTGTCAAAACTGTATATGTCACAGCCAGTGTAAAAACTGTATAGTCACAGCCAGTGTCAAAACTGTATATGTCACAGCCAGTGTCAAAACTGTATAGTCACAGCCAGTGTAAAAACTATATATGTGACAGTCAGTGTCAAAACTGTATATGTCACAGTCAGTGTCAAAACTGTATATGTCACAGCCAGTGTCAAAACTGTATAGTCACATCCAGTGTCAAAACTGTATATTTCACAGCCAGTGTCAAAACTGTATATGTCACAGTCAGTGTCAAAACTGTATATTTCACAGTCAGTGTCAAAACTGTATATATCAAAGCCAGTGTCAAAACTGTGCATGTCACAGCCAGTGTCAAAACTGTATAGTCACAGCCAGTGTCAAAACTGTATATGTCACAGTCAGTGTCAAAACTGTATAGTCACATACAGTTTCAAAACTGTATATGTCACAGCCATTTTCAAAACTGTATAGTCACAGCCAGTGTCAAAACTGTATATGTCACAGTCAGTGTCAATACTGTATAGTCACAGTCAGTTTCAAAACTGTATAGTCACAGCCAGTGTCAAAACTGTATATGTCACAGCCAGTGTCAAAACTGTATAGTCACAGCCAGTGTCAAAACTATATATGTCACAGTCAGTGTCAAAACTGTATAGTCACAGCCAGTGTCAAAACTGTATATGTCACAGCCAGTGTCAAAACTGTATAGTCACAGCCAGTGTAAAAACTATATATGTCACAGTCAGTGTCAAAACTGTATATGTCACAGCCAGTATCAAAACTGTATAGTCACAGCCAGTGTCAAAACTGTATATGTCACAGCCAGTGTCAAAACTGTGCATGTCACAGCCAGTGTCAAAACTGTATATGTCACAGCCAGTGTCAAAACTGTATAGTCACAGCCAGTGTCAAAACTGTATATGTCACAGCCAGTTTCAAAACTGTATATGTCACAGCCAGTGTCAAAACTGTATAGTCACAGCCAGTGTCAAAACTGTATATGTCACAGCCAGTGTCAAAACTGTATATGTCACAGCCAGTGTCAAAATTGTATAGTCACAGCCAGTGTCAAAACTGTATATGTCACAGCCAGTGTCAAAACTGTATAGTCACAGCCAGTGTCAAAACTGTATATGTCACAGCCAGTGTCAAAACTGTATATGTCACAGTCAGTGTCAAAACTGTATAGTCACAGCGAGTGTCAAAACTGTATATGTCACAGTCAGTGTCAAAACTGTATAGTCACAGTCAGTTTCAAAACTGTATATGTCACAGCCATTTTCAAAACTGTATAGTCACAGCCAGTGTCAAAACTGTATATGTCACAGTCAGTGTCAAAACTGTATATGTCACAGCCAGTGTCATAACTGTATATGTCACAGCCAGTGTCAAAACTGTATATGTCACAGCCAGTGTCAAAACTGTATAGTCACAGCGAGTGTCAAAACTGTATATGTCACAGTCAGTGTCAAAACTGTATAGTCACAGTCAGTTTCAAAACTGTATATGTCACAGCCATTTTCAAAACTGTATAGTCACAGCCAGTGTCAAAACTGTATATGTCACAGCCAGTGTCAAAACTGTATATGTCACAGTCAGTGTCAAAACTGTATAGTCACAGCGAGTGTCAAAACTGTATATGTCACAGTCAGTGTCAAAACTGTATAGTCACAGTCAGTTTCAAAACTGTATATGTCACAGCCATTTTCAAAACTGTATAGTCACAGCCAGTGTCAAAACTGTATATGTCACAGTCAGTGTCAAAACTGTATATGTCACAGCCAGTGTCATAACTGTATATGTCACAGCCAGTGTCAAAACTGTATAGTCACAGCCAGTGTCAAAACTGTATATGTCACAGCCAGTGTAAAAACTGTATAGTCACAGCCAGTGTCAAAACTGTATATGTCACAGCCAGTGTCAAAACTGTATAGTCACAGCCAGTGTAAAAACTATATATGTGACAGTCAGTGTCAAAACTGTATATGTCACAGTCAGTGTCAAAACTGTATATGTCACAGCCAGTGTCAAAACTGTATATGTCACAGCCAGTGTCAAAACTGTATAGTCACAGCCAGTGTCAAAACTGTATAGTCACAGTCAGTGTCAAAACTGTATATGTCACAGCCAGTGTCAAAATTGTATATGTCACAGTCAGTGTCAAAACTGTATAGTCACAGCCAGTGTCAAAACTGTATATGTCACAGTCAGTGTCAAAACTGTATAGTCACATACAGTTTCAAAACTGTATATGTCACAGCCATTTTCAAAACTGTATAGTCACAGCCAGTGTCAAAACTGTATATGTCACAGTCAGTGTCAATACTGTATAGTCACAGTCAGTTTCAAAACTGTATAGTCACAGCCAGTGTCAAAACTGTATATGTCACAGCCAGTGTCAAAACTGTATAGTCACAGCCAGTGTCAAAACTATATATGTCACAGTCAGTGTCAAAACTGTATATGTCACAGCCAGTGTCAAAACTGTATATGTCACAGCCAGTGTCAAAACTGTATAGTCACAGCCAGTGTAAAAACTATATATGTCACAGTCAGTGTCAAAACTGTATATGTCACAGCCAGTGTCAAAACTGTATAGTCACAGCCAGTGTCAAAACTGTATATGTCACAGCCAGTGTCAAAACTGTGCATCTCACAGCCAGTGTCAAAACTGTATATGTCACAGCCAGTGTCAAAACTGTATAGTCACAGCCAGTGTCAAAACTGTATATGTCACAGCCAGTTTCAAAACTGTATATGTCACAGCCAGTGTCAAAACTGTATAGTCACAGCCAGTGTCAAAACTGTATATGTCACAGCCAGTGTCAAAACTGTATATGTCACAGCCAGTGTCAAAATTGTATAGTCACAGCCAGTGTCAAAACTGTATATGTCACAGCCAGTGTCAAAACTGTATAGTCACAGCCAGTGTCAAAACTGTATATGTCACAGCCAGTGTCAAAACTGTATATGTCACAGTCAGTGTCAAAACTGTATAGTCACAGCGAGTGTCAAAACTGTATATGTCACAGCCAGTGTCAAAACTGTATAGTCACAGCCAGTGTCAAAACTGTATATGTCACAGCCAGTTTCAAAACTGTATATGTCACAGCCAGTGTCAAAACTGTATAGTCACAGCCAGTGTCAAAACTGTATATGTCACAGCCAGTGTCAAAACTGTATATGTCACAGCCAGTGTCAAAATTGTATAGTCACAGCCAGTGTCAAAACTGTATATGTCACAGCCAGTGTCAAAACTGTATAGTCACAGCCAGTGTCAAAACTGTATATGTCACAGCCAGTGTCAAAACTGTATAGTCACAGCCAGTGTAAAAACTATATATGTCACAGTCAGTGTCAAAACTGTATATGTCACAGCCAGTGTCAAAACTGTATAGTCACAGCCAGTGTCAAAACTGTATATGTCACAGTCAGTGTCAAAACTGTGCATGTCACAGCCAGTGTCAAAACTGTATATGTCACAGCCAGTGTCAAAACTGTATAGTCACAGCCAGTGTCAAAACTGTATATGTCACAGCCAGTTTCAAAACTGTATATGTCACAGCCAGTGTCAAAACTGTATAGTCACAGCCAGTGTCAAAACTGTATATGTCACAGCCAGTGTCAAAACTGTATATGTCACAGCCAGTGTCAAAATTGTATAGTCACAGCCAGTGTCAAAACTGTATATGTCACAGCCAGTGTAAAAACTGTATATGTCACAGCCAGTGTCATAACTGTATATGTCACAGCCAGTGTCAAAACTGTATAGTCACAGCCAGTGTCAAAACTGTATATGTCACAGCCAGTGTAAAAACTGTATAGTCACAGCCAGTGTCAAAACTGTATATGTCACAGCCAGTGTCAAAACTGTATAGTCACAGCCAGTGTAAAAACTATATATGTGACAGTCAGTGTCAAAACTGTATATGTCACAGCCAGTGTCAAAACTGTATATGTCACAGCCAGTGTCAAAACTGTATATGTCACAGCCAGTGTCAAAACTGTATAGTCACAGCCAGTGTCAAAACTGTATAGTCACAGTCAGTGTCAAAACTGTATATGTCACAGCCAGTGTCAAAATTGTATATGTCACAGTCAGTGTCAAAACTGTATAGTCACAGCCAGTGTCAAAACTGTATATGTCACAGTCAGTGTCAAAACTGTATAGTCACAGTCAGTTTCAAAACTGTATATGTCACAGCCATTTTCAAAACTGTATAGTCACAGCCAGTGTCAAAACTGTATAGTCACAGCGAGTGTCAAAACTGTATAGTCACAGCCAGTGTCAAAACTGTATATGTCACAGCCAGTGTAAAAACTGTATAGTCACAGCCAGTGTCAAAACTGTATATGTCACAGCCAGTGTCAAAACTGTATAGTCACAGCCAGTGTAAAAACTATATATGTGACAGTCAGTGTCAAAACTGTATATGTCACAGTCAGTGTCAAAACTGTATATGTCACAGCCAGTGTCAAAACTGTATAGTCACATCCAGTGTCAAAACTGTATATTTCACAGCCAGTGTCAAAACTGTATATGTCACAGTCAGTGTCAAAACTGTATATTTCACAGTCAGTGTCAAAACTGTATATATCAAAGCCAGTGTCAAAACTGTGCATGTCACAGCCAGTGTCAAAACTGTATAGTCACAGCCAGTGTCAAAACTGTATATGTCACAGTCAGTGTCAAAACTGTATAGTCACATACAGTTTCAAAACTGTATATGTCACAGCCATTTTCAAAACTGTATAGTCACAGCCAGTGTCAAAACTGTATATGTCACAGTCAGTGTCAATACTGTATAGTCACAGTCAGTTTCAAAACTGTATAGTCACAGCCAGTGTCAAAACTGTATATGTCACAGCCAGTGTCAAAACTGTATAGTCACAGCCAGTGTCAAAACTATATATGTCACAGTCAGTGTCAAAACTGTATAGTCACAGCCAGTGTCAAAACTGTATATGTCACAGCCAGTGTCAAAACTGTATAGTCACAGCCAGTGTAAAAACTATATATGTCACAGTCAGTGTCAAAACTGTATATGTCACAGCCAGTATCAAAACTGTATAGTCACAGCCAGTGTCAAAACTGTATATGTCACAGCCAGTGTCAAAACTGTGCATGTCACAGCCAGTGTCAAAACTGTATATGTCACAGCCAGTGTCAAAACTGTATAGTCACAGCCAGTGTCAAAACTGTATATGTCACAGCCAGTTTCAAAACTGTATATGTCACAGCCAGTGTCAAAACTGTATAGTCACAGCCAGTGTCAAAACTGTATATGTCACAGCCAGTGTCAAAACTGTATATGTCACAGCCAGTGTCAAAATTGTATAGTCACAGCCAGTGTCAAAACTGTATATGTCACAGCCAGTGTCAAAACTGTATAGTCACAGCCAGTGTCAAAACTGTATATGTCACAGCCAGTGTCAAAACTGTATATGTCACAGTCAGTGTCAAAACTGTATAGTCACAGCGAGTGTCAAAACTGTATATGTCACAGTCAGTGTCAAAACTGTATAGTCACAGTCAGTTTCAAAACTGTATATGTCACAGCCATTTTCAAAACTGTATAGTCACAGCCAGTGTCAAAACTGTATATGTCACAGTCAGTGTCAAAACTGTATATGTCACAGCCAGTGTCATAACTGTATATGTCACAGCCAGTGTCAAAACTGTATATGTCACAGCCAGTGTCAAAACTGTATAGTCACAGCGAGTGTCAAAACTGTATATGTCACAGTCAGTGTCAAAACTGTATAGTCACAGTCAGTTTCAAAACTGTATATGTCACAGCCATTTTCAAAACTGTATAGTCACAGCCAGTGTCAAAACTGTATATGTCACAGCCAGTGTCAAAACTGTATATGTCACAGTCAGTGTCAAAACTGTATAGTCACAGCGAGTGTCAAAACTGTATATGTCACAGTCAGTGTCAAAACTGTATAGTCACAGTCAGTTTCAAAACTGTATATGTCACAGCCATTTTCAAAACTGTATAGTCACAGCCAGTGTCAAAACTGTATATGTCACAGTCAGTGTCAAAACTGTATATGTCACAGCCAGTGTCATAACTGTATATGTCACAGCCAGTGTCAAAACTGTATAGTCACAGCCAGTGTCAAAACTGTATATGTCACAGCCAGTGTAAAAACTGTATAGTCACAGCCAGTGTCAAAACTGTATATGTCACAGCCAGTGTCAAAACTGTATAGTCACAGCCAGTGTAAAAACTATATATGTGACAGTCAGTGTCAAAACTGTATATGTCACAGTCAGTGTCAAAACTGTATATGTCACAGCCAGTGTCAAAACTGTATATGTCACAGCCAGTGTCAAAACTGTATAGTCACAGCCAGTGTCAAAACTGTATAGTCACAGTCAGTGTCAAAACTGTATATGTCACAGCCAGTGTCAAAATTGTATATGTCACAGTCAGTGTCAAAACTGTATAGTCACAGCCAGTGTCAAAACTGTATATGTCACAGTCAGTGTCAAAACTGTATAGTCACATACAGTTTCAAAACTGTATATGTCACAGCCATTTTCAAAACTGTATAGTCACAGCCAGTGTCAAAACTGTATATGTCACAGTCAGTGTCAATACTGTATAGTCACAGTCAGTTTCAAAACTGTATAGTCACAGCCAGTGTCAAAACTGTATATGTCACAGCCAGTGTCAAAACTGTATAGTCACAGCCAGTGTCAAAACTATATATGTCACAGTCAGTGTCAAAACTGTATATGTCACAGCCAGTGTCAAAACTGTATATGTCACAGCCAGTGTCAAAACTGTATAGTCACAGCCAGTGTAAAAACTATATATGTCACAGTCAGTGTCAAAACTGTATATGTCACAGCCAGTGTCAAAACTGTATAGTCACAGCCAGTGTCAAAACTGTATATGTCACAGCCAGTGTCAAAACTGTGCATCTCACAGCCAGTGTCAAAACTGTATATGTCACAGCCAGTGTCAAAACTGTATAGTCACAGCCAGTGTCAAAACTGTATATGTCACAGCCAGTTTCAAAACTGTATATGTCACAGCCAGTGTCAAAACTGTATAGTCACAGCCAGTGTCAAAACTGTATATGTCACAGCCAGTGTCAAAACTGTATATGTCACAGCCAGTGTCAAAATTGTATAGTCACAGCCAGTGTCAAAACTGTATATGTCACAGCCAGTGTCAAAACTGTATAGTCACAGCCAGTGTCAAAACTGTATATGTCACAGCCAGTGTCAAAACTGTATATGTCACAGTCAGTGTCAAAACTGTATAGTCACAGCGAGTGTCAAAACTGTATATGTCACAGTCAGTGTCAAAACTGTATAGTCACAGTCAGTTTCAAAACTGTATATGTCACAGCCATTTTCAAAACTGTATAGTCACAGCCAGTGTCAAAACTGTATATGTCACAGTCAGTGTCAAAACTGTATATGTCACAGCCAGTGTCATAACTGTATATGTCACAGCCAGTGTCAAAACTGTATAGTCACAGCCAGTGTCAAAACTGTATATGTCACAGCCAGTGTAAAAACTGTATAGTCACAGCCAGTGTCAAAACTGTATATGTCACAGCCAGTGTCAAAACTGTATAGTCACAGCCAGTGTAAAAACTATATATGTGACAGTCAGTGTCAAAACTGTATATGTCACAGTCAGTGTCAAAACTGTATATGTCACAGCCAGTGTCAAAACTGTATATGTCACAGCCAGTGTCAAAACTGTATAGTCACAGCCAGTGTCAAAACTGTATAGTCACAGTCAGTGTCAAAACTGTATATGTCACAGCCAGTGTCAAAATTGTATATGTCACAGTCAGTGTCAAAACTGTATAGTCACAGCCAGTGTCAAAACTGTATATGTCACAGTCAGTGTCAAAACTGTATAGTCACATACAGTTTCAAAACTGTATATGTCACAGCCATTTTCAAAACTGTATAGTCACAGCCAGTGTCAAAACTGTATATGTCACAGTCAGTGTCAATACTGTATAGTCACAGTCAGTTTCAAAACTGTATAGTCACAGCCAGTGTCAAAACTTTATATGTCACAGCCAGTGTCAAAACTGTATAGTCACAGCCAGTGTCAAAACTATATATGTCACAGTCAGTGTCAAAACTGTATATGTCACAGCCAGTGTCAAAACTGTATATGTCACAGCCAGTGTCAAAACTGTATAGTCACAGCCAGTGTAAAAACTATATATGTCACAGTCAGTGTCAAAACTGTATATGTCACAGCCAGTGTCAAAACTGTATAGTCACAGCCAGTGTCAAAACTGTATATGTCACAGTCAGTGTCAAAACTGTGCATGTCACAGCCAGTGTCAAAACTGTATATGTCACAGCCAGTGTCAAAACTGTATAGTCACAGCCAGTGTCAAAACTGTATATGTCACAGCCAGTTTCAAAACTGTATATGTCACAGCCAGTGTCAAAACTGTATAGTCACAGCCAGTGTCAAAACTGTATATGTCACAGCCAGTGTCAAAACTGTATATGTCACAGCCAGTGTCAAAATTGTATAGTCACAGCCAGTGTCAAAACTGTATATGTCACAGCCAGTGTAAAAACTGTATATGTCACAGCCAGTGTCATAACTGTATATGTCACAGCCAGTGTCAAAACTGTATAGTCACAGCCAGTGTCAAAACTGTATATGTCACAGCCAGTGTAAAAACTGTATAGTCACAGCCAGTGTCAAAACTGTATATGTCACAGCCAGTGTCAAAACTGTATAGTCACAGCCAGTGTAAAAACTATATATGTGACAGTCAGTGTCAAAACTGTGTATGTCACAGCCAGTGTCAAAACTGTATATGTCACAGCCAGTGTCAAAACTGTATATGTCACAGCCAGTGTCAAAACTGTATAGTCACAGCCAGTGTCAAAACTGTATAGTCACAGTCAGTGTCAAAACTGTATATGTCACAGCCAGTGTCAAAATTGTATATGTCACAGTCAGTGTCAAAACTGTATAGTCACAGCCAGTGTCAAAACTGTATATGTCACAGTCAGTGTCAAAACTGTATAGTCACAGTCAGTTTCAAAACTGTATATGTCACAGCCATTTTCAAAACTGTATAGTCACAGCCAGTGTCAAAACTGTATAGTCACAGCGAGTGTCAAAACTGTATAGTCACAGCCAGTGTCAAAACTGTATATGTCACAGCCAGTGTAAAAACTGTATAGTCACAGCCAGTGTCAAAACTGTATATGTCACAGCCAGTGTCAAAACTGTATAGTCACAGCCAGTGTAAAAACTATATATGTGACAGTCAGTGTCAAAACTGTATATGTCACAGTCAGTGTCAAAACTGTATATGTCACAGCCAGTGTCAAAATTGTATATGTCACAGTCAGTGTCAAAACTGTATAGTCACAGCCAGTGTCAAAACTGTATATGTCACAGTCAGTGTCAAAACTGTATAGTCACATACAGTTTCAAAACTGTATATGTCACAGCCATTTTCAAAACTGTATAGTCACAGCCAGTGTCAAAACTGTATATGTCACAGTCAGTGTCAATACTGTATAGTCACAGTCAGTTTCAAAACTGTATAGTCACAGCCAGTGTCAAAACTTTATATGTCACAGCCAGTGTCAAAACTGTATAGTCACAGCCAGTGTCAAAACTATATATGTCACAGTCAGTGTCAAAACTGTATATGTCACAGCCAGTGTCAAAACTGTATATGTCACAGCCAGTGTCAAAACTGTATAGTCACAGCCAGTGTAAAAACTATATATGTCACAGTCAGAGTCAAAACTGTATATGTCACAGCCAGTGTCAAAACTGTATAGTCACAGCCAGTGTCAAAACTGTATATGTCACAGTCAGTGTCAAAACTGTGCATGTCACAGCCAGTGTCAAAACTGTATATGTCACAGCCAGTGTCAAAACTGTATAGTCACAGCCAGTGTCAAAACTGTATATGTCACAGCCAGTTTCAAAACTGTATATGTCACAGCCAGTGTCAAAACTGTATAGTCACAGCCAGTGTCAAAACTGTATATGTCACAGTCAGTGTCAAAACTGTATATGTCACAGCCAGTGTCAAAACTGTATATGTCACAGCCAGTGTCAAAACTGTATAGTCACAGCCAGTGTCAAAACTGTATAGTCACAGTCAGTGTCAAAACTGTATATGTCACAGCCAGTGTCAAAATTGTATATGTCACAGTCAGTGTCAAAACTGTATAGTCACAGCCAGTGTCAAAACTGTATATGTCACAGTCAGTGTCAAAACTGTATAGTCACATACAGTTTCAAAACTGTATATGTCACAGCCATTTTCAAAACTGTATAGTCACAGCCAGTGTCAAAACTGTATATGTCACAGTCAGTGTCAATACTGTATAGTCACAGTCAGTTTCAAAACTGTATAGTCACAGCCAGTGTCAAAACTGTATATGTCACAGCCAGTGTCAAAACTGTATAGTCACAGCCAGTGTCAAAACTATATATGTCACAGTCAGTGTCAAAACTGTATATGTCACAGCCAGTGTCAAAACTGTATATGTCACAGCGAGTGTCAAAACTGTATAGTCACAGCCAGTGTAAAAACTATATATGTCACAGTCAGTGTCAAAACTGTATATGTCACAGCCAGTGTCAAAACTGTATAGTCACAGCCAGTGTCAAAACTGTATATGTCACAGCCAGTGTCAAAACTGTGCATCTCACAGCCAGTGTCAAAACTGTATATGTCACAGCCAGTGTCAAAACTGTATAGTCACAGCCAGTGTCAAAACTGTATATGTCACAGCCAGTTTCAAAACTGTATATGTCACAGCCAGTGTCAAAACTGTATAGTCACAGCCAGTGTCAAAACTGTATATGTCACAGCCAGTGTCAAAACTGTATATGTCACAGCCAGTGTCAAAATTGTATAGTCACAGCCAGTGTCAAAACTGTATATGTCACAGCCAGTGTCAAAACTGTATAGTCACAGCCAGTGTCAAAACTGTATATGTCACAGCCAGTGTCAAAACTGTATATGTCACAGTCAGTGTCAAAACTGTATAGTCACAGCGAGTGTCAAAACTGTATATGTCACAGTCAGTGTCAAAACTGTATAGTCACAGTCAGTTTCAAAACTGTATATGTCACAGCCATTTTCAAAACTGTATAGTCACAGCCAGTGTCAAAACTGTATATGTCACAGTCAGTGTCAAAACTGTATATGTCACAGCCAGTGTCATAACTGTATATGTCACAGCCAGTGTCAAAACTGTATAGTCACAGCCAGTGTCAAAACTGTATATGTCACAGCCAGTGTAAAAACTGTATAGTCACAGCCAGTGTCAAAACTGTATATGTCACAGCCAGTGTCAAAACTGTATAGTCACAGCCAGTGTAAAAACTATATATGTGACAGTCAGTGTCAAAACTGTATATGTCACAGTCAGTGTCAAAACTGTATATGTCACAGCCAGTGTCAAAACTGTATATGTCACAGCCAGTGTCAAAACTGTATAGTCACAGCCAGTGTCAAAACTGTATAGTCACAGTCAGTGTCAAAACTGTATATGTCACAGCCAGTGTCAAAATTGTATATGTCACAGTCAGTGTCAAAACTGTATAGTCACAGCCAGTGTCAAAACTGTATATGTCACAGTCAGTGTCAAAACTGTATAGTCACATACAGTTTCAAAACTGTATATGTCACAGCCATTTTCAAAACTGTATAGTCACAGCCAGTGTCAAAACTGTATATGTCACAGTCAGTGTCAATACTGTATAGTCACAGTCAGTTTCAAAACTGTATAGTCACAGCCAGTGTCAAAACTTTATATGTCACAGCCAGTGTCAAAACTGTATAGTCACAGCCAGTGTCAAAACTATATATGTCACAGTCAGTGTCAAAACTGTATATGTCACAGCCAGTGTCAAAACTGTATATGTCACAGCCAGTGTCAAAACTGTATAGTCACAGCCAGTGTAAAAACTATATATGTCACAGTCAGTGTCAAAACTGTATATGTCACAGCCAGTGTCAAAACTGTATAGTCACAGCCAGTGTCAAAACTGTATATGTCACAGTCAGTGTCAAAACTGTGCATGTCACAGCCAGTGTCAAAACTGTATATGTCACAGCCAGTGTCAAAACTGTATAGTCACAGCCAGTGTCAAAACTGTATATGTCACAGCCAGTTTCAAAACTGTATATGTCACAGCCAGTGTCAAAACTGTATAGTCACAGCCAGTGTCAAAACTGTATATGTCACAGCCAGTGTCAAAACTGTATATGTCACAGCCAGTGTCAAAATTGTATAGTCACAGCCAGTGTCAAAACTGTATATGTCACAGCCAGTGTAAAAACTGTATATGTCACAGCCAGTGTCATAACTGTATATGTCACAGCCAGTGTCAAAACTGTATAGTCACAGCCAGTGTCAAAACTGTATATGTCACAGCCAGTGTAAAAACTGTATAGTCACAGCCAGTGTCAAAACTGTATATGTCACAGCCAGTGTCAAAACTGTATAGTCACAGCCAGTGTAAAAACTATATATGTGACAGTCAGTGTCAAAACTGTGTATGTCACAGCCAGTGTCAAAACTGTATATGTCACAGCCAGTGTCAAAACTGTATATGTCACAGCCAGTGTCAAAACTGTATAGTCACAGCCAGTGTCAAAACTGTATAGTCACAGTCAGTGTCAAAACTGTATATGTCACAGCCAGTGTCAAAATTGTATATGTCACAGTCAGTGTCAAAACTGTATAGTCACAGCCAGTGTCAAAACTGTATATGTCACAGTCAGTGTCAAAACTGTATAGTCACAGTCAGTTTCAAAACTGTATATGTCACAGCCATTTTCAAAACTGTATAGTCACAGCCAGTGTCAAAACTGTATAGTCACAGCGAGTGTCAAAACTGTATAGTCACAGCCAGTGTCAAAACTGTATATGTCACAGCCAGTGTAAAAACTGTATAGTCACAGCCAGTGTCAAAACTGTATATGTCACAGCCAGTGTCAAAACTGTATAGTCACAGCCAGTGTAAAAACTATATATGTGACAGTCAGTGTCAAAACTGTATATGTCACAGTCAGTGTCAAAACTGTATATGTCACAGCCAGTGTCAAAATTGTATATGTCACAGTCAGTGTCAAAACTGTATAGTCACAGCCAGTGTCAAAACTGTATATGTCACAGTCAGTGTCAAAACTGTATAGTCACATACAGTTTCAAAACTGTATATGTCACAGCCATTTTCAAAACTGTATAGTCACAGCCAGTGTCAAAACTGTATATGTCACAGTCAGTGTCAATACTGTATAGTCACAGTCAGTTTCAAAACTGTATAGTCACAGCCAGTGTCAAAACTTTATATGTCACAGCCAGTGTCAAAACTGTATAGTCACAGCCAGTGTCAAAACTATATATGTCACAGTCAGTGTCAAAACTGTATATGTCACAGCCAGTGTCAAAACTGTATATGTCACAGCCAGTGTCAAAACTGTATAGTCACAGCCAGTGTAAAAACTATATATGTCACAGTCAGTGTCAAAACTGTATATGTCACAGCCAGTGTCAAAACTGTATAGTCACAGCCAGTGTCAAAACTGTATATGTCACAGTCAGTGTCAAAACTGTGCATGTCACAGCCAGTGTCAAAACTGTATATGTCACAGCCAGTGTCAAAACTGTATAGTCACAGCCAGTGTCAAAACTGTATATGTCACAGCCAGTTTCAAAACTGTATATGTCACAGCCAGTGTCAAAACTGTATAGTCACAGCCAGTGTCAAAACTGTATATGTCACAGCCAGTGTCAAAACTGTATATGTCACAGCCAGTGTCAAAATTGTATAGTCACAGCCAGTGTCAAAACTGTATATGTCACAGCCAGTGTAAAAACTGTATATGTCACAGCCAGTGTCATAACTGTATATGTCACAGCCAGTGTCAAAACTGTATAGTCACAGCCAGTGTCAAAACTGTATATGTCACAGCCAGTGTAAAAACTGTATAGTCACAGCCAGTGTCAAAACTGTATATGTCACAGCCAGTGTCAAAACTGTATAGTCACAGCCAGTGTAAAAACTATATATGTGACAGTCAGTGTCAAAACTGTGTATGTCACAGCCAGTGTCAAAACTGTATATGTCACAGCCAGTGTCAAAACTGTATAGTCACAGCCAGTGTCAAAACTGTATAGTCACAGTCAGTGTCAAAACTGTATATGTCACAGCCAGTGTCAAAATTGTATATGTCACAGTCAGTGTCAAAACTGTATAGTCACAGCCAGTGTCAAAACTGTATATGTCACAGTCAGTGTCAAAACTGTATAGTCACAGTCAGTTTCAAAACTGTATATGTCACAGCCATTTTCAAAACTGTATAGTCACAGCCAGTGTCAAAACTGTATAGTCACAGCGAGTGTCAAAACTGTATAGTCACAGCCAGTGTCAAAACTGTATATGACACAGCCAGTGTAAAAACTGTATAGTCACAGCCAGTGTCAAAACTGTATATGTCACAGCCAGTGTCAAAACTGTATAGTCACAGCCAGTGTAAAAACTATATATGTGACAGTCAGTGTCAAAACTGTATATGTCACAGTCAGTGTCAAAACTGTATATGTCACAGCCAGTGTCAAAACTGTATAGTCACATCCAGTGTCAAAACTGTATATTTCACAGCCAGTGTCAAAACTGTATATGTCACAGTCAGTGTCAAAACTGTATATTTCACAGTCAGTGTCAAAACTGTATATATCAAAGCCAGTGTCAAAACTGTGCATGTCACAGCCAGTGTCAAAACTGTATAGTCACAGCCAGTGTCAAAACTGTATATGTCACAGTCAGTGTCAAAACTGTATAGTCACATACAGTTTCAAAACTGTATATGTCACAGCCATTTTCAAAACTGTATAGTCACAGCCAGTGTCAAAACTGTATATGTCACAGTCAGTGTCAATACTGTATAGTCACAGTCAGTTTCAAAACTGTATAGTCACAGCCAGTGTCAAAACTGTATATGTCACAGCCAGTGTCAAAACTGTATAGTCACAGCCAGTGTCAAAACTATATATGTCACAGTCAGTGTCAAAACTGTATAGTCACAGCCAGTGTCAAAACTGTATATGTCACAGCCAGTGTCAAAACTGTATAGTCACAGCCAGTGTAAAAACTGTATAGTCACAGCCAGTGTCAAAACTGTATATGTCACAGCCAGTGTCAAAACTGTATAGTCACAGCCAGTGTAAAAACTATATATGTGACAGTCAGTGTCAAAACTGTATATGTCACAGTCAGTGTCAAAACTGTATATGTCACAGCCAGTGTCAAAATTGTATATGTCACAGTCAGTGTCAAAACTGTATAGTCACAGCCAGTGTCAAAACTGTATATGTCACAGTCAGTGTCAAAACTGTATAGTCACATACAGTTTCAAAACTGTATATGTCACAGCCATTTTCAAAACTGTATAGTCACAGCCAGTGTCAAAACTGTATATGTCACAGTCAGTGTCAATACTGTATAGTCACAGTCAGTTTCAAAACTGTATAGTCACAGCCAGTGTCAAAACTTTATATGTCACAGCCAGTGTCAAAACTGTATAGTCACAGCCAGTGTCAAAACTATATATGTCACAGTCAGTGTCAAAACTGTATATGTCACAGCCAGTGTCAAAACTGTATATGTCACAGCCAGTGTCAAAACTGTATAGTCACAGCCAGTGTAAAAACTATATATGTCACAGTCAGTGTCAAAACTGTATATGTCACAGCCAGTGTCAAAACTGTATAGTCACAGCCAGTGTCAAAACTGTATATGTCACAGTCAGTGTCAAAACTGTGCATGTCACAGCCAGTGTCAAAACTGTATATGTCACAGCCAGTGTCAAAACTGTATAGTCACAGCCAGTGTCAAAACTGTATATGTCACAGCCAGTTTCAAAACTGTATATGTCACAGCCAGTGTCAAAACTGTATAGTCACAGCCAGTGTCAAAACTGTATATGTCACAGCCAGTGTCAAAACTGTATATGTCACAGCCAGTGTCAAAATTGTATAGTCACAGCCAGTGTCAAAACTGTATATGTCACAGCCAGTGTAAAAACTGTATATGTCACAGCCAGTGTCATAACTGTATATGTCACAGCCAGTGTCAAAACTGTATAGTCACAGCCAGTGTCAAAACTGTATATGTCACAGCCAGTGTAAAAACTGTATAGTCACAGCCAGTGTCAAAACTGTATATGTCACAGCCAGTGTCAAAACTGTATAGTCACAGCCAGTGTAAAAACTATATATGTGACAGTCAGTGTCAAAACTGTGTATGTCACAGCCAGTGTCAAAACTGTATATGTCACAGCCAGTGTCAAAACTGTATATGTCACAGCCAGTGTCAAAACTGTATAGTCACAGCCAGTGTCAAAACTGTATAGTCACAGTCAGTGTCAAAACTGTATATGTCACAGCCAGTGTCAAAATTGTATATGTCACAGTCAGTGTCAAAACTGTATAGTCACAGCCAGTGTCAAAACTGTATATGTCACAGTCAGTGTCAAAACTGTATAGTCACAGTCAGTTTCAAAACTGTATATGTCACAGCCATTTTCAAAACTGTATAGTCACAGCCAGTGTCAAAACTGTATAGTCACAGCGAGTGTCAAAACTGTATAGTCACAGCCAGTGTCAAAACTGTATATGTCACAGCCAGTGTAAAAACTGTATAGTCACAGCCAGTGTCAAAACTGTATATGTCACAGCCAGTGTCAAAACTGTATAGTCACAGCCAGTGTAAAAACTATATATGTGACAGTCAGTGTCAAAACTGTATATGTCACAGTCAGTGTCAAAACTGTATATGTCACAGCCAGTGTCAAAACTGTATAGTCACATCCAGTGTCAAAACTGTATATTTCACAGCCAGTGTCAAAACTGTATATGTCACAGTCAGTGTCAAAACTGTATATTTCACAGTCAGTGTCAAAACTGTATATATCAAAGCCAGTGTCAAAACTGTGCATGTCACAGCCAGTGTCAAAACTGTATAGTCACAGCCAGTGTCAAAACTGTATATGTCACAGTCAGTGTCAAAACTGTATAGTCACATACAGTTTCAAAACTGTATATGTCACAGCCATTTTCAAAACTGTATAGTCACAGCCAGTGTCAAAACTGTATATGTCACAGTCAGTGTCAATACTGTATAGTCACAGTCAGTTTCAAAACTGTATAGTCACAGCCAGTGTCAAAACTGTATATGTCACAGCCAGTGTCAAAACTGTATAGTCACAGCCAGTGTCAAAACTATATATGTCACAGTCAGTGTCAAAACTGTATAGTCACAGCCAGTGTCAAAACTGTATATGTCACAGCCAGTGTCAAAACTGTATAGTCACAGCCAGTGTAAAAACTATATATGTCACAGTCAGTGTCAAAACTGTATATGTCACAGCCAGTGTCAAAACTGTATAGTCACAGCCAGTGTCAAAACTGTATATGTCACAGCCAGTGTCAAAACTGTGCATGTCACAGCCAGTGTCAAAACTGTATATGTCACAGCCAGTGTCAAAACTGTATAGTCACAGCCAGTGTCAAAACTGTATATGTCACAGCCAGTTTCAAAACTGTATATGTCACAGCCAGTGTCAAAACTGTATAGTCACAGCCAGTGTCAAAACTGTATATGTCACAGCCAGTGTCAAAACTGTATATGTCACAGCCAGTGTCAAAATTGTATAGTCACAGCCAGTGTCAAAACTGTATATGTCACAGTCAGTGTCAAAACTGTATAGTCACAGTCAGTTTCAAAACTGTATATGTCACAGCCATTTTCAAAACTGTATAGTCACAGCCAGTGTCAAAACTGTATAGTCACAGCGAGTGTCAAAACTGTATAGTCACAGCCAGTGTCAAAACTGTATATGTCACAGCCAGTGTAAAAACTGTATAGTCACAGCCAGTGTCAAAACTGTATATGTCACAGCCAGTGTCAAAACTGTATAGTCACAGCCAGTGTAAAAACTATATATGTGACAGTCAGTGTCAAAACTGTATATGTCACAGTCAGTGTCAAAACTGTATATGTCACAGCCAGTGTCAAAACTGTATAGTCACATCCAGTGTCAAAACTGTATATTTCACAGCCAGTGTCAAAACTGTATATGTCACAGTCAGTGTCAAAACTGTATATTTCACAGTCAGTGTCAAAACTGTATATATCAAAGCCAGTGTCAAAACTGTGCATGTCACAGCCAGTGTCAAAACTGTATAGTCACAGCCAGTGTCAAAACTGTATATGTCACAGTCAGTGTCAAAACTGTATAGTCACATACAGTTTCAAAACTGTATATGTCACAGCCATTTTCAAAACTGTATAGTCACAGCCAGTGTCAAAACTGTATATGTCACAGTCAGTGTCAATACTGCATAGTCACAGTCAGTTTCAAAACTGTATAGTCACAGCCAGTGTCAAAACTGTATATGTCACAGCCAGTGTCAAAACTGTATAGTCACAGCCAGTGTCAAAACTATATATGTCACAGTCAGTGTCAAAACTGTATAGTCACAGCCAGTGTCAAAACTGTATATGTCACAGCCAGTGTCAAAACTGTATAGTCACAGCCAGTGTAAAAACTGTATAGTCACAGCCAGTGTCAAAACTGTATATGTCACAGCCAGTGTCAAAACTGTATAGTCACAGCCAGTGTAAAAACTATATATGTGACAGTCAGTGTCAAAACTGTATATGTCACAGTCAGTGTCAAAACTGTATATGTCACAGCCAGTGTCAAAATTGTATATGTCACAGTCAGTGTCAAAACTGTATAGTCACAGCCAGTGTCAAAACTGTATATGTCACAGTCAGTGTCAAAACTGTATAGTCACATACAGTTTCAAAACTGTATATGTCACAGCCATTTTCAAAACTGTATAGTCACAGCCAGTGTCAAAACTGTATATGTCACAGTCAGTGTCAATACTGTATAGTCACAGTCAGTTTCAAAACTGTATAGTCACAGCCAGTGTCAAAACTTTATATGTCACAGCCAGTGTCAAAACTGTATAGTCACAGCCAGTGTCAAAACTATATATGTCACAGTCAGTGTCAAAACTGTATATGTCACAGCCAGTGTCAAAACTGTATATGTCACAGCCAGTGTCAAAACTGTATAGTCACAGCCAGTGTAAAAACTATATATGTCACAGTCAGTGTCAAAACTGTATATGTCACAGCCAGTGTCAAAACTGTATAGTCACAGCCAGTGTCAAAACTGTATATGTCACAGTCAGTGTCAAAACTGTGCATGTCACAGCCAGTGTCAAAACTGTATATGTCACAGCCAGTGTCAAAACTGTATAGTCACAGCCAGTGTCAAAACTGTATATGTCACAGCCAGTTTCAAAACTGTATATGTCACAGCCAGTGTCAAAACTGTATAGTCACAGCCAGTGTCAAAACTGTATATGTCACAGCCAGTGTCAAAACTGTATATGTCACAGCCAGTGTCAAAATTGTATAGTCACAGCCAGTGTCAAAACTGTATATGTCACAGCCAGTGTAAAAACTGTATATGTCACAGCCAGTGTCATAACTGTATATGTCACAGCCAGTGTCAAAACTGTATAGTCACAGCCAGTGTCAAAACTGTATATGTCACAGCCAGTGTAAAAACTGTATAGTCACAGCCAGTGTCAAAACTGTATATGTCACAGCCAGTGTCAAAACTGTATAGTCACAGCCAGTGTAAAAACTATATATGTGACAGTCAGTGTCAAAACTGTGTATGTCACAGCCAGTGTCAAAACTGTATATGTCACAGCCAGTGTCAAAACTGTATATGTCACAGCCAGTGTCAAAACTGTATAGTCACAGCCAGTGTCAAAACTGTATAGTCACAGTCAGTGTCAAAACTGTATATGTCACAGCCAGTGTCAAAATTGTATATGTCACAGTCAGTGTCAAAACTGTATAGTCACAGCCAGTGTCAAAACTGTATATGTCACAGTCAGTGTCAAAACTGTATAGTCACAGTCAGTTTCAAAACTGTATATGTCACAGCCATTTTCAAAACTATATAGTCACAGCCAGTGTCAAAACTGTATAGTCACAGCGAGTGTCAAAACTGTATAGTCACAGCCAGTGTCAAAACTGTATATGTCACAGCCAGTGTAAAAACTGTATAGTCACAGCCAGTGTCAAAACTGTATATGTCACAGCCAGTGTCAAAACTGTATAGTCACAGCCAGTGTAAAAACTATATATGTGACAGTCAGTGTCAAAACTGTATATGTCACAGTCAGTGTCAAAACTGTATATGTCACAGCCAGTGTCAAAACTGTATAGTCACATCCAGTGTCAAAACTGTATATTTCACAGCCAGTGTCAAAACTGTATATGTCACAGTCAGTGTCAAAACTGTATATTTCACAGTCAGTGTCAAAACTGTATATATCAAAGCCAGTGTCAAAACTGTGCATGTCACAGCCAGTGTCAAAACTGTATAGTCACAGCCAGTGTCAAAACTGTATATGTCACAGTCAGTGTCAAAACTGTATAGTCACATACAGTTTCAAAACTGTATATGTCACAGCCATTTTCAAAACTGTATAGTCACAGCCAGTGTCAAAACTGTATATGTCACAGTCAGTGTCAATACTGTATAGTCACAGTCAGTTTCAAAACTGTATAGTCACAGCCAGTGTCAAAACTGTATATGTCACAGCCAGTGTCAAAACTGTATAGTCACAGCCAGTGTCAAAACTATATATGTCACAGTCAGTGTCAAAACTGTATAGTCACAGCCAGTGTCAAAACTGTATATGTCACAGCCAGTGTCAAAACTGTATAGTCACAGCCAGTGTAAAAACTATATATGTCACAGTCAGTGTCAAAACTGTATATGTCACAGCCAGTGTCAAAACTGTATAGTCACAGCCAGTGTCAAAACTGTATATGTCACAGCCAGTGTCAAAACTGTGCATGTCACAGCCAGTGTCAAAACTGTATATGTCACAGCCAGTGTCAAAACTGTATAGTCACAGCCAGTGTCAAAACTGTATATGTCACAGCCAGTTTCAAAACTGTATATGTCACAGCCAGTGTCAAAACTGTATAGTCACAGCCAGTGTCAAAACTGTATATGTCACAGCCAGTGTCAAAACTGTATATGTCACAGCCAGTGTCAAAATTGTATAGTCACAGCCAGTGTCAAAACTGTATATGTCACAGCCAGTGTCAAAACTGTATAGTCACAGCCAGTGTCAAAACTGTATATGTCACAGCCAGTGTCAAAACTGTATATGTCACAGTCAGTGTCAAAACTGTATAGTCACAGCGAGTGTCAAAACTGTATATGTCACAGTCAGTGTCAAAACTGTATAGTCACAGTCAGTTTCAAAACTGTATATGTCACAGCCATTTTCAAAACTGTATAGTCACAGCCAGTGTCAAAACTGTATATGTCACAGTCAGTGTCAAAACTGTATATGTCACAGCCAGTGTCATAACTGTATATGTCACAGCCAGTGTCAAAACTGTATAGTCACAGCCAGTGTCAAAACTGTATATGTCACAGCCAGTGTAAAAACTGTATAGTCACAGCCAGTGTCAAAACTGTATATGTCACAGCCAGTGTCAAAACTGTATAGTCACAGCCAGTGTAAAAACTATATATGTGACAGTCAGTGTCAAAACTGTATATGTCACAGTCAGTGTCAAAACTGTATATGTCACAGCCAGTGTCAAAACTGTATATGTCACAGCCAGTGTCAAAACTGTATAGTCACAGCCAGTGTCAAAACTGTATAGTCACAGTCAGTGTCAAAACTGTATATGTCACAGCCAGTGTCAAAATTGTATATGTCACAGTCAGTGTCAAAACTGTATAGTCACAGCCAGTGTCAAAACTGTATATGTCACAGTCAGTGTCAAAACTGTATAGTCACATACAGTTTCAAAACTGTATATGTCACAGCCATTTTCAAAACTGTATAGTCACAGCCAGTGTCAAAACTGTATATGTCACAGTCAGTGTCAATACTGTATAGTCACAGTCAGTTTCAAAACTGTATAGTCACAGCGAGTGTCAAAACTTTATATGTCACAGCCAGTGTCAAAACTGTATAGTCACAGCCAGTGTCAAAACTATATATGTCACAGTCAGTGTCAAAACTGTATATGTCACAGCCAGTGTCAAAACTGTATATGTCACAGCCAGTGTCAAAACTGTATAGTCACAGCCAGTGTAAAAACTATATATGTCACAGTCAGTGTCAAAACTGTATATGTCACAGCCAGTGTCAAAACTGTATAGTCACAGCCAGTGTCAAAACTGTATATGTCACAGTCAGTGTCAAAACTGTGCATGTCACAGCCAGTGTCAAAACTGTATATGTCACAGCCAGTGTCAAAACTGTATAGTCACAGCCAGTGTCAAAACTGTATATGTCACAGCCAGTTTCAAAACTGTATATGTCACAGCCAGTGTCAAAACTGTATAGTCACAGCCAGTGTCAAAACTGTATATGTCACAGCCAGTGTCAAAACTGTATATGTCACAGCCAGTGTCAAAATTGTATAGTCACAGCCAGTGTCAAAACTGTATATGTCACAGCCAGTGTAAAAACTGTATATGTCACAGCCAGTGTCATAACTGTATATGTCACAGCCAGTGTAAAAACTGTATAGTCACAGCCAGTGTCAAAACTGTATATGTCACAGCCAGTGTAAAAACTGTATAGTCACAGCCAGTGTCAAAACTGTATATGTCACAGCCAGTGTCAAAACTGTATAGTCACAGCCAGTGTAAAAACTATATATGTGACAGTCAGTGTCAAAACTGTATATGTCACAGCCAGTGTCAAAACTGTATATGTCACAGCCAGTGTCAAAACTGTATATGTCACAGCCAGTGTCAAAACTGTATAGTCACAGCCAGTGTCAAAACTGTATAGTCACAGTCAGTGTCAAAACTGTATATGTCACAGCCAGTGTCAAAATTGTATATGTCACAGTCAGTGTCAAAACTGTATAGTCACAGCCAGTGTCAAAACTGTATATGTCACAGTCAGTGTCAAAACTGTATAGTCACAGTCAGTTTCAAAACTGTATATGTCACAGCCATTTTCAAAACTGTATAGTCACAGCCAGTGTCAAAACTGTATAGTCACAGCGAGTGTCAAAACTGTATAGTCACAGCCAGTGTCAAAACTGTATATGTCACAGCCAGTGTAAAAACTGTATAGTCACAGCCAGTGTCAAAACTGTATATGTCACAGCCAGTGTCAAAACTGTATAGTCACAGCCAGTGTAAAAACTATATATGTGACAGTCAGTGTCAAAACTGTATATGTCACAGTCAGTGTCAAAACTGTATATGTCACAGCCAGTGTCAAAACTGTATAGTCACATCCAGTGTCAAAACTGTATATTTCACAGCCAGTGTCAAAACTGTATATGTCACAGTCAGTGTCAAAACTGTATATTTCACAGTCAGTGTCAAAACTGTATATATCAAAGCCAGTGTCAAAACTGTATAGTCATTCTCAGTGTCTAAATTGTATAGTCACAGCCAGTGTCTAAACTGTATAGTCACAGCCAGTGTCAAAACTGTATATTTCACAGTCAGTGTCAAAACTGTATATGTCACAGTCAGTGTCAAAACTTCATATGTCACAGCCAGTGTCAAAACTGTATATGTCACAGCCAGTGTCAAAACTGTATATGTCACAGCCAGTGTCAAAACTGTATAGTCACAGCCAGTGTCAAAACTGTATAGTCACAGTCAGTGTCAAAACTGTATATGTCACAGCCAGTGTCAAAACTGTATATGTCACAGCCAGTGTCAAAACTGTATAGTCACAGCCAGTGTCAAAACTGTATATGTCACAGTCAGTGTCAAAACTGTATAATCACAGCCAGTGTCAAAACTGTATATGTCACAGTCAGTGTCAAAACTGTATATGTCAAAGTCAGTGTCAAAACTGTATAGTCACAGCCAGTGTCAAAAGTGTATATGTCACAGCCCGTGTCAAAACTGTATATGTCACAGTCAGTGTCAATACTGTATAGTCACAGCCAGTGTCAAAACTGTATATGTCACAGCCAGTGTCAAAACTGTATAGTCACAGCCAGTGTAAAAACTATATATGTCACAGCCAGTGTCAAAACTGTATATGTCACAGCCAGTGTCAAAACTGTATAGTCACAGCCAGTGTAAAAACTATATATGTCACAGTCAGTGTCAAAACTGTATATGTCACAGCCAGTGTCAAAACTGTATAGTCACAGCCAGTGTCAAAACTGTATATGTCACAGCCAGTGTCAAAACTGTGCATGTCACAGCCAGTGTCAAAACTGTATATGTCACAGCCAGTGTCAAAACTGTATAGTCACAGCCAGTGTCAAAACTGTATATGTCACAGCCAGTTTCAAAACTGTATATGTCACAGCCAGTGTCAAAACTGTATAGTCACAGCCAGTGTCAAAACTGTATATGTCACAGCCAGTGTCAAAACTGTATATGTCACAGCCAGTGTCAAAACTGTATAGTCACAGCCAGTGTCAAAACTGTATATGTCACAGCCAGTGTCAAATCTGTATAGTCACAGCCAGTGTCAAAACTGTATATGTCACAGTCAGTGTCAAAACTGTATATGTCACAGCCAGTGTAAAAACTGTATATGTCACAGTCAGTGTAAAAACTGTATAGTCACAGCCTGTGTCAAAACTGTATATGTCACAGCCAGTGTCATAACTGTATAGTCACAGCCAGTGTCAAAACTGTATAGTCACAGCCAGTGTCAAAACTGTATATGTCAAAGTCAGTGTCAAAACTGTATATGTCACAGCCAGTGTCAAAACTGTATATGTCACAGTCAGTGTCAAAACTGTATATATCAAAGCCAGTGTCAAAACTGTATAGTCACATCCAGTGTCAAAACTGTATATTTCACATCCAGTGTCAAAACTGTATATGTCACAGTCAGTGTCAAAACTGTATATGTCACAGTCAGTGTCAAAACTGTATATTTCACAGTCAGTGTCAAAACTGTATATATCAAAGCCAGTGTCAAAACTGTATAGTCACAGTCAGTGTCTAAACTGTATAGTCACAGCCAGTGTCTAAACTGTATAGTCACAGCCAGTGTCAAAACTGTATATTTCACAGTCAGTGTCAAAACTGCATATGTCACAGCCAGTGTCAAAACTGTATATGTCACAGCCAGTGTCAAAACTGTATATGTCACAGCCAGTGTCAAAACTGTATAGTCACAGCCAGTGTCAAAACTGTATATGTCACAGCCAGTGTCAAAACTGTATATGTCACAGTCAGTGTCAAAACTGTATAATCACAGCGAGTGTCAAAACTGTATATGTCACAGTCAGTGTCAAAACTGTATAGTCACAGTCAGTTTCAAAACTGTATATGTCACAGCCATTTTCAAAACTGTATAGTCACAGCCAGTGTCAAAACTGTATATGTCACAGTCAGTGTCAAAACTGTATATGTCACAGCCAGTGTCATAACTGTATATGTCACAGCCAGTGTCAAAACTGTATAGTCACAGCCAGTGTCAAAACTGTATATGTCACAGCCAGTGTAAAAACTGTATAGTCACAGCCAGTGTCAAAACTGTATATGTCACAGCCAGTGTCAAAACTGTATAGTCACAGCCAGTGTAATAACTATATATGTGACAGTCAGTGTCAAAACTGTATATGTCACAGTCAGTGTCAAAACTGTATATGTCACAGCCAGTGTCAAAACTGTATATGTCACAGCCAGTGTCAAAACTGTATAGTCACAGCCAGTGTCAAAACTGTATAGTCACAGTCAGTGTCAAAACTGTATATGTCACAGCCAGTGTCAAAATTGTATATGTCACAGTCAGTGTCAAAACTGTATAGTCACAGCCAGTGTCAAAACTGTATATGTCACAGTCAGTGTCAAAACTGTATAGTCACATACAGTTTCAAAACTGTATATGTCACAGCCATTTTCAAAACTGTATAGTCACAGCCAGTGTCAAAACTGTATATGTCACAGTCAGTGTCAATACTGTATAGTCACAGTCAGTTTCAAAACTGTATAGTCACAGCCAGTGTCAAAACTGTATATGTCACAGCCAGTGTCAAAACTGTATAGTCACAGCCAGTGTCAAAACTATATATGTCACAGTCAGTGTCAAAACTGTATATGTCACAGCCAGTGTCAAAACTGTATATGTCACAGCCAGTGTCAAAACTGTATAGTCACAGCCAGTGTAAAAACTATATATGTCACAGTCAGTGTCAAAACTGTATATGTCACAGCCAGTGTCAAAACTGTATAGTCACAGCCAGTGTCAAAACTGTATATGTCACAGTCAGTGTCAAAACTGTGCATGTCACAGCCAGTGTCAAAACTGTATATGTCACAGCCAGTGTCAAAACTGTATAGTCACAGCCAGTGTCAAAACTGTATATGTCACAGCCAGTTTCAAAACTGTATATGTCACAGCCAGTGTCAAAACTGTATAGTCACAGCCAGTGTCAAAACTGTATATGTCACAGCCAGTGTCAAAACTGTATATGTCACAGCCAGTGTCAAAATTGTATAGTCACAGCCAGTGTCAAAACTGTATATGTCACAGCCAGTGTAAAAACTGTATATGTCACAGCCAGTGTCATAACTGTATATGTCACAGCCAGTGTCAAAACTGTATAGTCACAGCCAGTGTCAAAACTGTATATGTCACAGCCAGTGTAAAAACTGTATAGTCACAGCCAGTGTCAAAACTGTATATGTCACAGCCAGTGTCAAAACTGTATAGTCACAGCCAGTGTAAAAACTATATATGTGACAGTCAGTGTCAAAACTGTGTATGTCACAGCCAGTGTCAAAACTGTATATGTCACAGCCAGTGTCAAAACTGTATAGTCACAGCCAGTGTCAAAACTGTATAGTCACAGTCAGTGTCAAAACTGTATATGTCACAGCCAGTGTCAAAATTGTATATGTCACAGTCAGTGTCAAAACTGTATAGTCACAGCCAGTGTCAAAACTGTATATGTCACAGTCAGTGTCAAAACTGTATAGTCACAGTCAGTTTCAAAACTGTATATGTCACAGCCATTTTCAAAACTGTATAGTCACAGCCAGTGTCAAAACTGTATAGTCACAGCGAGTGTCAAAACTGTATAGTCACAGCCAGTGTCAAAACTGTATATGTCACAGCCAGTGTAAAAACTGTATAGTCACAGCCAGTGTCAAAACTGTATATGTCACAGCCAGTGTCAAAACTGTATAGTCACAGCCAGTGTAAAAACTATATATGTGACAGTCAGTGTCAAAACTGTATATGTCACAGTCAGTGTCAAAACTGTATATGTCACAGCCAGTGTCAAAACTGTATAGTCACATCCAGTGTCAAAACTGTATATTTCACAGCCAGTGTCAAAACTGTATATGTCACAGTCAGTGTCAAAACTGTATATTTCACAGTCAGTGTCAAAACTGTATATATCAAAGCCAGTGTCAAAACTGTGCATGTCACAGCCAGTGTCAAAACTGTATAGTCACAGCCAGTGTCAAAACTGTATATGTCACAGTCAGTGTCAAAACTGTATAGTCACATACAGTTTCAAAACTGTATATGTCACAGCCATTTTCAAAACTGTATAGTCACAGCCAGTGTCAAAACTGTATATGTCACAGTCAGTGTCAATACTGTATAGTCACAGTCAGTTTCAAAACTGTATAGTCACAGCCAGTGTCAAAACTGTATATGTCACAGCCAGTGTCAAAACTGTATAGTCACAGCCAGTGTCAAAACTATATATGTCACAGTCAGTGTCAAAACTGTATAGTCACAGCCAGTGTCAAAACTGTATATGTCACAGCCAGTGTCAAAACTGTATAGTCACAGCCAGTGTAAAAACTATATATGTCACAGTCAGTGTCAAAACTGTATATGTCACAGCCAGTGTCAAAACTGTATAGTCACAGCCAGTGTCAAAACTGTATATGTCACAGCCAGTGTCAAAACTGTGCATGTCACAGCCAGTGTCAAAACTGTATATGTCACAGCCAGTGTCAAAACTGTATAGTCACAGCCAGTGTCAAAACTGTATATGTCACAGCCAGTTTCAAAACTGTATATGTCACAGCCAGTGTCAAAACTGTATAGTCACAGCCAGTGTCAAAACTGTATATGTCACAGCCAGTGTCAAAACTGTATATGTCACAGCCAGTGTCAAAATTGTATAGTCACAGCCAGTGTCAAAACTGTATATGTCACAGTCAGTGTCAAAACTGTATAGTCACAGTCAGTTTCAAAACTGTATATGTCACAGCCATTTTCAAAACTGTATAGTCACAGCCAGTGTCAAAACTGTATAGTCACAGCGAGTGTCAAACCTGTATAGTCACAGCCAGTGTCAAAACTGTATATGTCACAGCCAGTGTAAAAACTGTATAGTCACAGCCAGTGTCAAAACTGTATATGTCACAGCCAGTGTCAAAACTGTATAGTCACAGCCAGTGTAAAAACTATATATGTGACAGCCAGTGTCAAAACTGTATATGTCACAGCCAGTGTAAAAACTGTATAGTCACAGCCAGTGTCAAAACTGTATATGTCACAGCCAGTGTCAAAACTGTATAGTCACAGCCAGTGTAAAAACTATATATGTGACAGTCAGTGTCAAAACTGTATATGTCACAGTCAGTGTCAAAACTGTATATGTCACAGCCAGTGTCAAAACTGTATATGTCACAGCCAGTGTCAAAACTGTATAGTCACAGTCAGTGTCAAAACTGTATATGTCACAGCCAGTGTCAAAATTGTATATGTCACAGTCAGTGTCAAAACTGTATAGTCACAGCCAGTGTCAAAACTGTATATGTCACAGTCAGTGTCAAAACTGTATAGTCACATACAGTTTCAAAACTGTATATGTCACAGCCATTTTCAAAACTGTATAGTCACAGCCAGTGTCAAAACTGTATATGTCACAGTCAGTGTCAATACTGTATAGTCACAGTCAGTTTCAAAACTGTATAGTCACAGCCAGTGTCAAAACTGTATATGTCACAGCCAGTGTCAAAACTGTATAGTCACAGCCAGTGTAAAAACTATATATGTCACAGTCAGTGTCAAAACTGTATATGTCACAGCCAGTGTCAAAACTGTATAGTCACAGCCAGTGTCAAAACTGTATATGTCACAGTCAGTGTCAAAACTGTGCATGTCACAGCCAGTGTCAAAACTGTATATGTCACAGCCAGTGTCAAAACTGTATAGTCACAGCCAGTGTCAAAACTGTATATGTCACAGCCAGTTTCAAAACTGTATATGTCACAGCCAGTGTCAAAACTGTATAGTCACAGCCAGTGTCAAAACTGTATATGTCACAGCCAGTGTCAAAACTGTATATGTCACAGCCAGTGTCAAAATTGTATAGTCACAGCCAGTGTCAAAACTGTATATGTCACAGCCAGTGTAAAAACTGTATATGTCACAGCCAGTGTCATAACTGTATATGTCACAGCCAGTGTCAAAACTGTATAGTCACAGCCAGTGTCAAAACTGTATATGTCACAGCCAGTGTAAAAACTGTATAGTCACAGCCAGTGTCAAAACTGTATATGTCACAGCCAGTGTCAAAACTGTATAGTCACAGCCAGTGTAAAAACTATATATGTGACAGTCAGTGTCAAAACTGTGTATGTCACAGCCAGTGTCAAAACTGTATATGTCACAGCCAGTGTCAAAACTGTATAGTCACAGCCAGTGTCAAAACTGTATAGTCACAGTCAGTGTCAAAACTGTATATGTCACAGCCAGTGTCAAAATTGTATATGTCACAGTCAGTGTCAAAACTGTATAGTCACAGCCAGTGTCAAAACTGTATATGTCACAGTCAGTGTCAAAACTGTATAGTCACAGTCAGTTTCAAAACTGTATATGTCACAGCCATTTTCAAAACTGTATAGTCACAGCCAGTGTCAAAACTGTATAGTCACAGCGAGTGTCAAAACTGTATAGTCACAGCCAGTGTCAAAACTGTATATGTCACAGCCAGTGTAAAAACTGTATAGTCACAGCCAGTGTCAAAACTGTATATGTCACAGCCAGTGTCAAAACTGTATAGTCACAGCCAGTGTAAAAACTATATATGTGACAGTCAGTGTCAAAACTGTATATGTCACAGTCAGTGTCAAAACTGTATATGTCACAGCCAGTGTCAAAACTGTATAGTCACATCCAGTGTCAAAACTGTATATTTCACAGCCAGTGTCAAAACTGTATATGTCACAGTCAGTGTCAAAACTGTATATTTCACAGTCAGTGTCAAAACTGTATATATCAAAGCCAGTGTCAAAACTGTGCATGTCACAGCCAGTGTCAAAACTGTATAGTCACAGCCAGTGTCAAAACTGTATATGTCACAGTCAGTGTCAAAACTGTATAGTCACATACAGTTTCAAAACTGTATATGTCACAGCCATTTTCAAAACTGTATAGTCACAGCCAGTGTCAAAACTGTATATGTCACAGTCAGTGTCAATACTGTATAGTCACAGTCAGTTTCAAAACTGTATAGTCACAGCCAGTGTCAAAACTGTATATGTCACAGCCAGTGTCAAAACTGTATAGTCACAGCCAGTGTCAAAACTATATATGTCACAGTCAGTGTCAAAACTGTATAGTCACAGCCAGTGTCAAAACTGTATATGTCACAGCCAGTGTCAAAACTGTATAGTCACAGCCAGTGTAAAAACTATATATGTCACAGTCAGTGTCAAAACTGTATATGTCACAGCCAGTGTCAAAACTGTATAGTCACAGCCAGTGTCAAAACTGTATATGTCACAGCCAGTGTCAAAACTGTGCATGTCACAGCCAGTGTCAAAACTGTATATGTCACAGCCAGTGTCAAAACTGTATAGTCACAGCCAGTGTCAAAACTGTATATGTCACAGCCAGTTTCAAAACTGTATATGTCACAGCCAGTGTCAAAACTGTATAGTCACAGCCAGTGTCAAAACTGTATATGTCACAGCCAGTGTCAAAACTGTATATGTCACAGCCAGTGTCAAAATTGTATAGTCACAGCCAGTGTCAAAACTGTATATGTCACAGTCAGTGTCAAAACTGTATAGTCACAGTCAGTTTCAAAACTGTATATGTCACAGCCATTTTCAAAACTGTATAGTCACAGCCAGTGTCAAAACTGTATAGTCACAGCGAGTGTCAAAACTGTATAGTCACAGCCAGTGTCAAAACTGTATATGTCACAGCCAGTGTAAAAACTGTATAGTCACAGCCAGTGTCAAAACTGTATATGTCACAGCCAGTGTCAAAACTGTATAGTCACAGCCAGTGTAAAAACTATATATGTGACAGTCAGTGTCAAAACTGTATATGTCACAGTCAGTGTCAAAACTGTATATGTCACAGCCAGTGTCAAAACTGTATAGTCACATCCAGTGTCAAAACTGTATATTTCACAGCCAGTGTCAAAACTGTATATGTCACAGTCAGTGTCAAAACTGTATATTTCACAGTCAGTGTCAAAACTGTATATATCAAAGCCAGTGTCAAAACTGTGCATGTCACAGCCAGTGTCAAAACTGTATAGTCACAGCCAGTGTCAAAACTGTATATGTCACAGTCAGTGTCAAAACTGTATAGTCACATACAGTTTCAAAACTGTATATGTCACAGCCATTTTCAAAACTGTATAGTCACAGCCAGTGTCAAAACTGTATATGTCACAGTCAGTGTCAATACTGTATAGTCACAGTCAGTTTCAAAACTGTATAGTCACAGCCAGTGTCAAAACTGTATATGTCACAGCCAGTGTCAAAACTGTATAGTCACAGCCAGTGTCAAAACTATATATGTCACAGTCAGTGTCAAAACTGTATAGTCACAGCCAGTGTCAAAACTGTATATGTCACAGCCAGTGTCAAAACTGTATAGTCACAGCCAGTGTAAAAACTGTATAGTCACAGCCAGTGTCAAAACTGTATATGTCACAGCCAGTGTCAAAACTGTATAGTCACAGCCAGTGTAAAAACTATATATGTGACAGTCAGTGTCAAAACTGTATATGTCACAGTCAGTGTCAAAACTGTATATGTCACAGCCAGTGTCAAAATTGTATATGTCACAGTCAGTGTCAAAACTGTATAGTCACAGCCAGTGTCAAAACTGTATATGTCACAGTCAGTGTCAAAACTGTATAGTCACATACAGTTTCAAAACTGTATATGTCACAGCCATTTTCAAAACTGTATAGTCACAGCCAGTGTCAAAACTGTATATGTCACAGTCAGTGTCAATACTGTATAGTCACAGTCAGTTTCAAAACTGTATAGTCACAGCCAGTGTCAAAACTTTATATGTCACAGCCAGTGTCAAAACTGTATAGTCACAGCCAGTGTCAAAACTATATATGTCACAGTCAGTGTCAAAACTGTATATGTCACAGCCAGTGTCAAAACTGTATATGTCACAGCCAGTGTCAAAACTGTATAGTCACAGCCAGTGTAAAAACTATATATGTCACAGTCAGTGTCAAAACTGTATATGTCACAGCCAGTGTCAAAACTGTATAGTCACAGCCAGTGTCAAAACTGTATATGTCACAGTCAGTGTCAAAACTGTGCATGTCACAGCCAGTGTCAAAACTGTATATGTCACAGCCAGTGTCAAAACTGTATAGTCACAGCCAGTGTCAAAACTGTATATGTCACAGCCAGTTTCAAAACTGTATATGTCACAGCCAGTGTCAAAACTGTATAGTCACAGCCAGTGTCAAAACTGTATATGTCACAGCCAGTGTCAAAACTGTATATGTCACAGCCAGTGTCAAAATTGTATAGTCACAGCCAGTGTCAAAACTGTATATGTCACAGCCAGTGTAAAAACTGTATATGTCACAGCCAGTGTCATAACTGTATATGTCACAGCCAGTGTCAAAACTGTATAGTCACAGCCAGTGTCAAAACTGTATATGTCACAGCCAGTGTAAAAACTGTATAGTCACAGCCAGTGTCAAAACTGTGTATGTCACAGCCAGTGTCAAAACTGTATAGTCACAGCCAGTGTAAAAACTATATATGTGACAGTCAGTGTCAAAACTGTGTATGTCACAGCCAGTGTCAAAACTGTATATGTCACAGCCAGTGTCAAAACTGTATATGTCACAGCCAGTGTCAAAACTGTATAGTCACAGCCAGTGTCAAAACTGTATAGTCACAGTCAGTGTCAAAACTGTATATGTCACAGCCAGTGTCAAAATTGTATATGTCACAGTCAGTGTCAAAACTGTATAGTCACAGCCAGTGTCAAAACTGTATATGTCACAGTCAGTGTCAAAACTGTATAGTCACAGTCAGTTTCAAAACTGTATATGTCACAGCCATTTTCAAAACTGTATAGTCACAGCCAGTGTCAAAACTGTATAGTCACAGCGAGTGTCAAAACTGTATAGTCACAGCCAGTGTCAAAACTGTATATGTCACAGCCAGTGTAAAAACTGTATAGTCACAGCCAGTGTCAAAACTGTATATGTCACAGCCAGTGTCAAAACTGTATAGTCACAGCCAGTGTAAAAACTATATATGTGACAGTCAGTGTCAAAACTGTATATGTCACAGTCAGTGTCAAAACTGTATATGTCACAGCCAGTGTCAAAACTGTATAGTCACATCCAGTGTCAAAACTGTATATTTCACAGCCAGTGTCAAAACTGTATATGTCACAGTCAGTGTCAAAACTGTATATTTCACAGTCAGTGTCAAAACTGTATATATCAAAGCCAGTGTCAAAACTGTGCATGTCACAGCCAGTGTCAAAACTGTATAGTCACAGCCAGTGTCAAAACTGTATATGTCACAGTCAGTGTCAAAACTGTATAGTCACATACAGTTTCAAAACTGTATATGTCACAGCCATTTTCAAAACTGTATAGTCACAGCCAGTGTCAAAACTGTATATGTCACAGTCAGTGTCAATACTGTATAGTCACAGTCAGTTTCAAAACTGTATAGTCACAGCCAGTGTCAAAACTGTATATGTCACAGCCAGTGTCAAAACTGTATAGTCACAGCCAGTGTCAAAACTATATATGTCACAGTCAGTGTCAAAACTGTATAGTCACAGCCAGTGTCAAAACTGTATATGTCACAGCCAGTGTCAAAACTGTATAGTCACAGCCAGTGTAAAAACTATATATGTCACAGTCAGTGTCAAAACTGTATATGTCACAGCCAGTGTCAAAACTGTATAGTCACAGCCAGTGTCAAAACTGTATATGTCACAGCCAGTGTCAAAACTGTGCATGTCACAGCCAGTGTCAAAACTGTATATGTCACAGCCAGTGTCAAAACTGTATAGTCACAGCCAGTGTCAAAACTGTATATGTCACAGCCAGTTTCAAAACTGTATATGTCACAGCCAGTGTCAAAACTGTATAGTCACAGCCAGTGTCAAAACTGTATATGTCACAGCCAGTGTCAAAACTGTATATGTCACAGCCAGTGTCAAAATTGTATAGTCACAGCCAGTGTCAAAACTGTATATGTCACAGCCAGTGTCAAAACTGTATAGTCACAGCCAGTGTCAAAACTGTATATGTCACAGCCAGTGTCAAAACTGTATATGTCACAGTCAGTGTCAAAACTGTATAGTCACAGCGAGTGTCAAAACTGTATATGTCACAGTCAGTGTCAAAACTGTATAGTCACAGTCAGTTTCAAAACTGTATATGTCACAGCCATTTTCAAAACTGTATAGTCACAGCCAGTGTCAAAACTGTATATGTCACAGTCAGTGTCAAAACTGTATATGTCACAGCCAGTGTCATAACTGTATATGTCACAGCCAGTGTCAAAACTGTATAGTCACAGCCAGTGTCAAAACTGTATATGTCACAGCCAGTGTAAAAACTGTATAGTCACAGCCAGTGTCAAAACTGTATATGTCACAGCCAGTGTCAAAACTGTATAGTCACAGCCAGTGTAAAAACTATATATGTGACAGTCAGTGTCAAAACTGTATATGTCACAGTCAGTGTCAAAACTGTATATGTCACAGCCAGTGTCAAAACTGTATATGTCACAGCCAGTGTCAAAACTGTATAGTCACAGCCAGTGTCAAAACTGTATAGTCACAGTCAGTGTCAAAACTGTATATGTCACAGCCAGTGTCAAAATTGTATATGTCACAGTCAGTGTCAAAACTGTATAGTCACAGCCAGTGTCAAAACTGTATATGTCACAGTCAGTGTCAAAACTGTATAGTCACATACAGTTTCAAAACTGTATATGTCACAGCCATTTTCAAAACTGTATAGTCACAGCCAGTGTCAAAACTGTATATGTCACAGTCAGTGTCAATACTGTATAGTCACAGTCAGTTTCAAAACTGTATAGTCACAGCCAGTGTCAAAACTTTATATGTCACAGCCAGTGTCAAAACTGTATAGTCACAGCCAGTGTCAAAACTATATATGTCACAGTCAGTGTCAAAACTGTATATGTCACAGCCAGTGTCAAAACTGTATATGTCACAGCCAGTGTCAAAACTGTATAGTCACAGCCAGTGTAAAAACTATATATGTCACAGTCAGTGTCAAAACTGTATATGTCACAGCCAGTGTCAAAACTGTATAGTCACAGCCAGTGTCAAAACTGTATATGTCACAGTCAGTGTCAAAACTGTGCATGTCACAGCCAGTGTCAAAACTGTATATGTCACAGCCAGTGTCAAAACTGTATAGTCACAGCCAGTGTCAAAACTGTATATGTCACAGCCAGTTTCAAAACTGTATATGTCACAGCCAGTGTCAAAACTGTATAGTCACAGCCAGTGTCAAAACTGTATATGTCACAGCCAGTGTCAAAACTGTATATGTCACAGCCAGTGTCAAAATTGTATAGTCACAGCCAGTGTCAAAACTGTATATGTCACAGCCAGTGTAAAAACTGTATATGTCACAGCCAGTGTCATAACTGTATATGTCACAGCCAGTGTAAAAACTGTATAGTCACAGCCAGTGTCAAAACTGTATATGTCACAGCCAGTGTAAAAACTGTATAGTCACAGCCAGTGTCAAAACTGTATATGTCACAGCCAGTGTCAAAACTGTATAGTCACAGCCAGTGTAAAAACTATATATGTGACAGTCAGTGTCAAAACTGTATATGTCACAGCCAGTGTCAAAACTGTATATGTCACAGCCAGTGTCAAAACTGTATATGTCACAGCCAGTGTCAAAACTGTATAGTCACAGCCAGTGTCAAAACTGTATAGTCACAGTCAGTGTCAAAACTGTATATGTCACAGCCAGTGTCAAAATTGTATATGTCACAGTCAGTGTCAAAACTGTATAGTCACAGCCAGTGTCAAAACTGTATATGTCACAGTCAGTGTCAAAACTGTATAGTCACAGTCAGTTTCAAAACTGTATATGTCACAGCCATTTTCAAAACTGTATAGTCACAGCCAGTGTCAAAACTGTATAGTCACAGCGAGTGTCAAAACTGTATAGTCACAGCCAGTGTCAAAACTGTATATGTCACAGCCAGTGTAAAAACTGTATAGTCACAGCCAGTGTCAAAACTGTATATGTCACAGCCAGTGTCAAAACTGTATAGTCACAGCCAGTGTAAAAACTATATATGTGACAGTCAGTGTCAAAACTGTATATGTCACAGTCAGTGTCAAAACTGTATATGTCACAGCCAGTGTCAAAACTGTATAGTCACATCCAGTGTCAAAACTGTATATTTCACAGCCAGTGTCAAAACTGTATATGTCACAGTCAGTGTCAAAACTGTATATTTCACAGTCAGTGTCAAAACTGTATATATCAAAGCCAGTGTCAAAACTGTATAGTCATTCTCAGTGTCTAAATTGTATAGTCACAGCCAGTGTCTAAACTGTATAGTCACAGCCAGTGTCAAAACTGTATATTTCACAGTCAGTGTCAAAACTGTATATGTCACAGTCAGTGTCAAAACTTCATATGTCACAGCCAGTGTCAAAACTGTATATGTCACAGCCAGTGTCAAAACTGTATATGTCACAGCCAGTGTCAAAACTGTATAGTCACAGCCAGTGTCAAAACTGTATAGTCACAGTCAGTGTCAAAACTGTATATGTCACAGCCAGTGTCAAAACTGTATATGTCACAGCCAGTGTCAAAACTGTATAGTCACAGCCAGTGTCAAAACTGTATATGTCACAGTCAGTGTCAAAACTGTATAGTCACAGCCAGTGTCAAAACTGTATATGTCACAGTCAGTGTCAAAACTGTATATGTCAAAGTCAGTGTCAAAACTGTATAGTCACAGCCAGTGTCAAAAGTGTATATGTCACAGCCCGTGTCAAAACTGTATATGTCACAGTCAGTGTCAATACTGTATAGTCACAGCCAGTGTCAAAACTGTATATGTCACAGCCAGTGTCAAAACTGTATAGTCACAGCCAGTGTAAAAACTATATATGTCACAGCCAGTGTCAAAACTGTATATGTCACAGCCAGTGTCAAAACTGTATAGTCACAGCCAGTGTAAAAACTATATATGTCACAGTCAGTGTCAAAACTGTATATGTCACAGCCAGTGTCAAAACTGTATAGTCACAGCCAGTGTCAAAACTGTATATGTCACAGCCAGTGTCAAAACTGTGCATGTCACAGCCAGTGTCAAAACTGTATATGTCACAGCCAGTGTCAAAACTGTATAGTCACAGCCAGTGTCAAAACTGTATATGTCACAGCCAGTTTCAAAACTGTATATGTCACAGCCAGTGTCAAAACTGTATAGTCACAGCCAGTGTCAAAACTGTATATGTCACAGCCAGTGTCAAAACTGTATATGTCACAGCCAGTGTCAAAACTGTATAGTCACAGCCAGTGTCAAAACTGTATATGTCACAGCCAGTGTCAAATCTGTATAGTCACAGCCAGTGTCAAAACTGTATATGTCACAGTCAGTGTCAAAACTGTATATGTCACAGCCAGTGTAAAAACTGTATATGTCACAGTCAGTGTAAAAACTGTATAGTCACAGCCTGTGTCAAAACTGTATATGTCACAGCCAGTGTCAAAACTGTATAGTCACAGCCAGTGTCAAAACTGTATAGTCACAGCCAGTGTCAAAACTGTATATGTCAAAGTCAGTGTCAAAACTGTATATGTCACAGCCAGTGTCAAAACTGTATATGTCACAGTCAGTGTCAAAACTGTATATATCAAAGCCAGTGTCAAAACTGTATAGTCACATCCAGTGTCAAAACTGTATATTTCACATCCAGTGTCAAAACTGTATATGTCACAGTCAGTGTCAAAACTGTATATGTCACAGTCAGTGTCAAAACTGTATATTTCACAGTCAGTGTCAAAACTGTATATATCAAAGCCAGTGTCAAAACTGTATAGTCACAGTCAGTGTCTAAACTGTATAGTCACAGCCAGTGTCTAAACTGTATAGTCACAGCCAGTGTCAAAACTGTATATTTCACAGTCAGTGTCAAAACTGCATATGTCACAGCCAGTGTCAAAACTGTATATGTCACAGCCAGTGTCAAAACTGTATATGTCACAGCCAGTGTCAAAACTGTATATGTCACAGCCAGTGTCAAAACTGTATAGTCACAGCCAGTGTCAAAACTGTATATGTCACAGCCAGTGTCAAAACTGTATATGTCACAGTCAGTGTCAAAACTGTATAGTCACAGCGAGTGTCAAAACTGTATATGTCACAGTCAGTGTCAAAACTGTATAGTCACAGTCAGTTTCAAAACTGTATATGTCACAGCCATTTTCAAAACTGTATAGTCACAGCCAGTGTCAAAACTGTATATGTCACAGTCAGTGTCAAAACTGTATATGTCACAGCCAGTGTCATAACTGTATATGTCACAGCCAGTGTCAAAACTGTATAGTCACAGCCAGTGTCAAAACTGTATATGTCACAGCCAGTGTAAAAACTGTATAGTCACAGCCAGTGTCAAAACTGTATATGTCACAGCCAGTGTCAAAACTGTATAGTCACAGCCAGTGTCAAAACTGTATATGTCACAGTCATTGTCAAAACTGTATATGTCACAGCCAGTGTCAAAACTGTATATGTCACAGCCAGTGTCAAAACTGTATAGTCACAGCCAGTGTCAAAACTGTATAGTCACAGTCAGTGTCAAAACTGTATATGTCACAGCCAGTGTCAAAATTGTATATGTCACAGTCAGTGTCAAAACTGTATAGTCACAGCCAGTGTCAAAACTGTATATGTCACAGTCAGTGTCAAAACTGTATAGTCACATACAGTTTCAAAACTGTATATGTCACAGCCATTTTCAAAACTGTATAGTCACAGCCAGTGTCAAAACTGTATATGTCACAGTCAGTGTCAATACTGTATAGTCACAGTCAGTTTCAAAACTGTATAGTCACAGCCAGTGTCAAAACTGTATATGTCACAGCCAGTGTCAAAACTGTATAGTCACAGCCAGTGTCAAAACTATATATGTCACAGTCAGTGTCAAAACTGTATATGTCACAGCCAGTGTCAAAACTGTATATGTCACAGCCAGTGTCAAAACTGTATAGTCACAGCCAGTGTAAAAACTATATATGTCACAGTCAGTGTCAAAACTGTATATGTCACAGCCAGTGCCAAACTGTATAGTCACAGCCAGTGTCAAAACTGTATATGTCACAGCCAGTGTCAAAACTGTATATGTCACAGCCAGTGTCAAAACTGTATAGTCACAGCCAGTGTCAAAACTGTATATGTCACAGCCAGTTTCAAAACTGTATATGTCACAGCCAGTGTCAAAACTGTATAGTCACAGCCAGTGTCAAAACTGTATATGTCACAGCCAGTGTCAAAACTGTATATGTCACAGCCAGTGTCAAAATTGTATAGTCACAGCCAGTGTCAAAACTGTATATGTCACAGCCAGTGTAAAAACTGTATATGTCACAGCCAGTGTCATAACTGTATATGTCACAGCCAGTGTCAAAACTGTATAGTCACAGCCAGTGTCAAAACTGTATATGTCACAGCCAGTGTAAAAACTGTATAGTCACAGCCAGTGTCAAAACTGTATATGTCACAGCCAGTGTCAAAACTGTATAGTCACAGCCAGTGTAAAAACTATATATGTGACAGTCAGTGTCAAAACTGTATATGTCACAGTCAGTGTCAAAACTGTATATGTCACAGCCAGTGTCAAAACTGTATATGTCACAGCCAGTGTCAAAACTGTATAGTCACAGCCAGTGTCAAAACTGTATAGTCACAGTCAGTGTCAAAACTGTATATGTCACAGCCAGTGTCAAAATTGTATATGTCACAGTCAGTGTCAAAACTGTATAGTCACAGCCAGTGTCAAAACTGTATATGTCACAGTCAGTGTCAAAACTGTATAGTCACAGTCAGTTTCAAAACTGTATATGTCACAGCCATTTTCAAAACTGTATAGTCACAGCCAGTGTCAAAACTGTATATGTCACAGTCAGTGTCAATACTGTATAGTCACAGTCAGTTTCAAAACTGTATAGTCACAGCCAGTGTCAAAACTGTATATGTCACAGCCAGTGTCAAAACTGTATAGTCACAGCCAGTGTAAAAACTATATATGTCACAGTCAGTGTCAAAACTGTATATGTCACAGCCAGTGTCAAAACTGTATATGTCACAGCCAGTGTCAAAACTGTATAGTCACAGCCAGTGTAAAAACTATATATGTCACAGTCAGTGTCAAAACTGTATATGTCACAGCCAGTGTCAAAACTGTATAGTCACAGCCAGTGTCAAAACTGTATATGTCAGAGCCAGTGTCAAAACTGTGCATGTCACAGTCAGTGTCAAAACTGTATAGTCACAGCCAGTGTCAAAACTGTATATGTCACAGCCAGTTTCAAAACTGTATATGTCACAGCCAGTGTCAAAACTGTATAGTCACAGCCAGTGTCAAAACTGTATATGTCACAGCCAGTGTCAAAACTGTATATGTCACAGCCAGTGTCAAAATTGTATAGTCACAGCCAGTGTCAAAACTGTATATGTCACAGCCAGTGTCAAATCTGTATAGTCACAGCCAGTGTCAAAACTGTATATGTCACAGTCAGTGTCAAAACTGTATATGTCACAGCCAGTGTAAAAACTGTATATGTCACAGTCAGTGTAAAAACTGTATATTCACAGCCAGTGTCAAAACTGTATATGTCACAGCCAGTGTCAAAACTGTATAGTCACAGCCAGTGTCAAAACTGTATATGTCAAAGTCAGTGTCAAAACTGTATATGTCACAGCCAGTGTCAAAACTGTATATGTCACAGTCAGTGTCAAAACTGTATATATCAAAGCCAGTGTCAAAACTGTATAGTCACATCCAGTGTCAAAACTGTATATTTCACATCCAGTGTCAAAACTGTATATGTCACAGTCAGTGTCAAAACTGTATATGTCACAGTCAGTGTCAAAACTGTATATTTCACAGTCAGTGTCAAAACTGTATATATCAAAGCCAGTGTCAAAACTGTATAGTCACAGTCAGTGTCTAAACTGTATAGTCACAGCCAGTGTCTAAACTGTATAGTCACAGCCAGTGTCAAAACTGTATATTTCACAGTCAGTGTCAAAACTGCATATGTCACAGCCAGTGTCAAAACTGTATATGTCACAGCCAGTGTCAAAACTGTATATGTCACAGCCAGTGTCAAAACTGTATATGTCACAGCCAGTGTCAAAACTGTATAGTCACAGCCAGTGTCAAAACTGTATATGTCACAGTCAGTGTCAAAACTGTATAGTCACAGCGAGTGTCAAAACTGTATATGTCACAGTCAGTGTCAAAACTGTATAGTCACAGTCAGTTTCAAAACTGTATATGTCACAGCCATTTTCAAAACTGTATAGTCACAGCCAGTGTCAAAACTGTATATGTCACAGTCAGTGTCAAAACTGTATATGTCACAGCCAGTGTCATAACTGTATATGTCACAGCCAGTGTCAAAACTGTATAGTCACAGCCAGTGTCAAAACTGTATATGTCACAGCCAGTGTAAAAACTGTATAGTCACAGCCAGTGTCAAAACTGTATATGTCACAGCCAGTGTCAAAACTGTATAGTCACAGCCAGTGTAAAAACTATATATGTGACAGTCAGTGTCAATACTGTATAGTCATAGTCAGTTTCAAAACTGTATAGTCACAGCCAGTGTCAAAACTGTATATGTCACAGCCAGTGTCAAAACTGTATAGTCACAGCCAGTGTAAAAACTATATATGTCACAGTCAGTGTCAAAACTGTATATGTCACAGCCAGTGTCAAAACTGTATATGTCACAGCCAGTGTCAAAACTGTATAGTCACAGCCAGTGTAAAAACTATATATGTCACAGTCAGTGTCAAAACTGTATATGTCACAGCCAGTGTCAAAACTGTATAGTCACAGCCAGTGTCAAAACTGTATATGTCACAGCCAGTGTCAAAACTGTGCATGTCACAGCCAGTGTCAAAACTGTATATGTCACAGCCAGTGTCAAAACTGTATATGTCACAGCCAGTTTCAAAACTGTATATGTCACAGCCAGTGTCAAAACTGTATAGTCACAGCCAGTGTCAAAACTGTATATGTCACAGCCAGTGTCAAAACTGTATATGTCACAGCCAGTGTCAAAATTGTATAGTCACAGCCAGTGTCAAAACTGTATATGTCACAGCCAGTGTCAAATCTGTATAGTCACAGCCAGTGTCAAAACTGTATATGTCACAGTCAGTGTCAAAACTGTATATGTCACAGCCAGTGTAAAAACTGTATATGTCACAGTCAGTGTAAAAACTGTATAGTCACAGCCAGTGTCAAAACTGTATATGTCACAGCCAGTGTCAAAACTGTATAGTCACAGCCAGTGTCAAAACTGTATGTGTCAAAGTCAGTGTCAAAACTGTATATGTCACAGCCAGTGTCAAAACTGTATATGTCACAGTCAGTGTCAAAACTGTATATATCAAAGCCAGTGTCAAAACTGTATAGTCACATCCAGTGTCAAAACTGTATATTTCACATCCAGTGTCAAAACTGTATATGTCACAGTCAGTGTCAAAACTGTATATGTCACAGTCAGTGTCAAAACTGTATATTTCACAGTCAGTGTCAAAACTGTATATATCAAAGCCAGTGTCAAAACTGTATAGTCACAGTCAGTGTCTAAACTGTATAGTCACAGCCAGTGTCTAAACTGTATAGTCACAGCCAGTGTCAAAACTGTATATTTCACAGTCAGTGTCAAAACTGCATATGTCACAGCCAGTGTCAAAACTGTATATGTCACAGCCAGTGTCAAAACTGTATATGTCACAGCCAGTGTCAAAACTGTATAGTCACAGCCAGTGTCAAAACTGTATATGTCACAGCCAGTGTCAAAACTGTATATGTCACAGTCAGTGTCAAAACTGTATAGTCACAGCGAGTGTCAAAACTGTATATGTCACAGTCAGTGTCAAAACTGTATAGTCACAGCCAGTGTCAAAACTGTATATGTCACAGCCAGTGTCAAAACTGTATAGTCACAGCCAGTGTCAAAACTGTATATGTCACAGTCAGTGTCAAAACTGTATATGTCACAGCCAGTGTCATAACTGTATATGTCACAGCCAGTGTCAAAACTGTATAGTCACAGCCAGTGTCAAAACTGTATATGTCACAGCCAGTGTAAAAACTGTATAGTCACAGCCAGTGTCAAAACTGTATATGTCACAGCCAGTGTCAAAACTGTATAGTCACAGCCAGTGTAAAAACTATATATGTGACAGTCAGTGTCAAAATTGTATATGTCACAGTCAGTGTCAAAACTGTATAGTCACAGCCAGTGTCAAAACTGTATATGTCACAGTCAGTGTCAAAACTGTATAGTCACAGCCAGTGTAAAAACTATATATGTCACAGTCAGTGTCAAAACTGTATATGTCACAGCCAGTGTCAAAACTGTATATGTCACAGCCAGTGTCAAAACTGTATAGTCACAGCCAGTGTAAAAACTATATATGTCACAGCCAGTGTCAAAACTGTATAGTCACAGCCAGTGTCAAAACTGTATATGTCACAGCCAGTGTCAAAACTGTGCATGTCACAGCCAGTGTCAAAACTGTATATGTCACAGCCAGTGTCAAAACTGTATAGTCACAGCCAGTGTCAAAACTGTATATGTCACAGCCAGTTTCAAAACTGTATATGTCACAGCCAGTGTCAAAACTGTATAGTCACAGCCAGTGTCAAAACTGTATATGTCACAGCCAGTGTCAAAACTGTATATGTCACAGCCAGTGTCAAAATTGTATAGTCACAGCCAGTGTCAAAACTGTATATGTCACAGCCAGTGTAAAAACTGTATATGTCACAGCCAGTGTCATAACTGTATATGTCACAGCCAGTGTCAAAACTGTATAGTCACAGCCAGTGTCAAAACTGTATATGTCACAGCCAGTGTAAAAACTGTATAGTCACAGCCAGTGTCAAAACTGTATATGTCACAGCCAGTGTCAAAACTGTATAGTCACAGCCAGTGTAAAAACTATATATGTGACAGTCAGTGTCAAAACTGTATATGTCACAGTCAGTGTCAAAACTGTATATGTCACAGCCAGTGTCAAAACTGTATATGTCACAGCCAGTGTCAAAACTGTATAGTCACAGCCAGTGTCAAAACTGTATAGTCACAGTCAGTGTCAAAACTGTATATGTCACAGCCAGTGTCAAAATTGTATATGTCACAGTCAGTGTCAAAACTGTATAGTCACAGCCAGTGTCAAAACTGTATATGTCACAGTCAGTGTCAAAACTGTATAGTCACAGTCAGTTTCAAAACTGTATATGTCACAGCCATTTTCAAAACTGTATAGTCACAGCCAGTGTCAAAACTGTATATGTCACAGTCAGTGTCAATACTGTATAGTCACAGTCAGTTTCAAAACTGTATAGTCACAGCCAGTGTCAAAACTGTATATGTCACAGCCAGTGTCAAAACTGTATAGTCACAGCCAGTGTAAAAACTATATATGTCACAGTCAGTGTCAAAACTGTATATGTCACAGCCAGTGTCAAAACTGTATATGTCACAGCCAGTGTCAAAACTGTATAGTCACAGCCAGTGTAAAAACTATATATGTCACAGTCAGTGTCAAAACTGTATATGTCACAGCCAGTGTCAAAACTGTATAGTCACAGCCAGTGTCAAAACTGTATATGTCACAGCCAGTGTCAAAACTGTGCATGTCACAGCCAGTGTCAAAACTGTATATGTCACAGCCAGTGTCAAAACTGTATAGTCACAGCCAGTGTCAAAACTGTATATGTCACAGCCAGTTTCAAAACTGTATATGTCACAGCCAGTGTCAAAACTGTATAGTCACAGCCAGTGTCAAAACTGTATATGTCACAGCCAGTGTCAAAACTGTATATGTCACAGCCAGTGTCAAAATTGTATAGTCACAGCCAGTGTCAAAACTGTATATGTCACAGCCAGTGTCAAATCTGTATAGTCACAGCCAGTGTCAAAACTGTATATGTCACAGTCAGTGTCAAAACTGTATATGTCACAGCCAGTGTAAAAACTGTATATGTCACAGTCAGTGTAAAAACTGTATAGTCACAGCCAGTGTCAAAACTGTATATGTCACAGCCAGTGTCAAAACTGTATAGTCACAGCCAGTGTCAAAACTGTATATGTCAAAGTCAGTGTCAAAACTGTATATGTCACAGCCAGTGTCAAAACTGTATATGTCACAGTCAGTGTCAAAACTGTATATATCAAAGCCAGTGTCAAAACTGTATAGTCACATCCAGTGTCAAAACTGTATATTTCACATCCAGTGTCAAAACTGTATATGTCACAGTCAGTGTCAAAACTGTATATGTCACAGTCAGTGTCAAAACTGTATATTTCACAGTCAGTGTCAAAACTGTATATATCAAAGCCAGTGTCAAAACTGTATAGTCACAGTCAGTGTCTAAACTGTATAGTCACAGCCAGTGTCTAAACTGTATAGTCACAGCCAGTGTCAAAACTGTATATTTCACAGTCAGTGTCAAAACTGCATATGTCACAGCCAGTGTCAAAACTGTATATGTCACAGCCAGTGTCAAAACTGTATATGTCACAGCCAGTGTCAAAACTGTATAGTCACAGCCAGTGTCAAAACTGTATATGTCACAGCCAGTGTCAAAACTGTATATGTCACAGTCAGTGTCAAAACTGTATAGTCACAGCGAGTGTCAAAACTGTATATGTCACAGTCAGTGTCAAAACTGTATAGTCACAGTCAGTTTCAAAACTGTATATGTCACAGCCATTTTCAAAACTGTATAGTCACAGCCAGTGTCAAAACTGTATATGTCACAGTCAGTGTCAAAACTGTATATGTCACAGCCAGTGTCATAACTGTATATGTCACAGCCAGTGTCAAAACTGTATAGTCACAGCCAGTGTCAAAACTGTATATGTCACAGCCAGTGTAAAAACTGTATAGTCACAGCCAGTGTAAAAACTGTATATGTCACAGCCAGTGTCAAAACTGTATAGTCACAGCCAGTGTCAAAACTGTATATGTGACAGTCAGTGTCAAAACTGTATATGTCACAGCCAGTGTCAAAACTGTATATGTCACAGCCAGTGTCAAAACTGTATAGTCACAGCCAGTGTCAAAACTGTATAGTCACAGTCAGTGTCAAAACTGTATATGTCACAGCCAGTGTCAAAATTGTATATGTCACAGTCAGTGTCAAAACTGTATAGTCACAGCCAGTGTCAAAACTGTATATGTCACAGTCAGTGTCAAAACTGTATAGTCACAGTCAGTTTCAAAACTGTATATGTCACAGCCATTTTCAAAACTGTATAGTCACAGCCAGTGTCAAAACTGTATATGTCACAGTCAGTGTCAAAACTGTATATGTCACAGCCAGTGTCAAAACTGTATATGTCACAGCCAGTGTCAAAACTGTATAGTCACAGCCAGTGTCAAAACTGTATATGTCACAGCCAGTGTAAAAACTGTATATGTCACAGCCAGTGTCAAAACTGTATAGTCACAGCCAGTGTCAAAACTGTATATGTCACAGCCAGTGTCAAAACTGTATAGTCACAGCCAGTGTAAAAACTATATATGTGACAGTCAGTGTCAAAACTGTATAGTCACAGCCAGTGTCAAAACTGTATAGTCACAGCCAGTGTCAAAATTGTATATGTCACAGTCAGTGTCAAAACTGTATAGTCACAGCCTGTGTCAAAACTGTATAGTCACAGCCAGTGTCAAAACTGTATACGTCACAGCCAGTTGAGCGTTTGTTCTGACCTTGCAATTTTTGTTCAGTACGTTCTCCCTTATTCCATATTCTCCTTACACCCACATATCTGTTACGTTCTCCCTTGTTCCAACTGTTACACTTATCTGTTACAATTGTTATCTGTTGTTGATCCCCAATTTATGCATAACAGCAATGTGAATACTCTAGTGAGTTCATGAACGGGACAAGCATAGCTCACTATCTGGTTCTATCAAACAATGATTTTATACATCTATATTCATATAAACTGAACAATAAAATTTTATAAATATAATCAATATATATGTCTGTAGCTTGAATCATGTCAACTGGATTTCTATTTTCTCTGTGGAAACGTTTCGCTCCTTATCCAAGGAGCTTCTTCAGTCTGAGTAAAGTTGGTAAGGGAATCCTAAATATGTTTCTAGGTAGCTGTGTTACCTTACACCTGGGGGCATGGTTATATTGAGATGTTATTTTAAGTCCTTTTATTATCTAAAGGAGGATCGTTAAGATCACCATGCTGCTGTTGAGCTTGTGAAATGGTCTTAATCTTCCTAGGCACAGAAGACAGAGCCAGGAGAAAGATGGGAGAAAGATTGTGCCTGAGGCCCCCACCTCTATTCAAGGAAGGATTTCCACAGAGAAAATAGAAATCCAGTTGACATGATTCAAGCTACAGACAATTCCACCTGGATGACTGAGAACCTTCATAGACATAATCAATATATAATTTCATTACACCAGTGCTTCGACCATGGGTGCTTCCATGATGTTTTAAATTTATTTTTCTGGCAAAATAGTGTGTTAGTAATGACAAGGTTATGCTCTGCACATTTAGTCAGAAGTAAGATTCCAGTAAGAATATACGGAAGATCTGTATAGGAAGGATAATAATATTGGAGATAGCTTTGACGGTGTGGTCAGTGAGTTAGAGCCAGACATCCTGAAGAGTGAGGTTGAATGGGCCTTAAGAAGCATTGCTAATAACAAGGCAGCAGGAGACGATGGTATCCCAGCTGAACTGTTTAAAATCTTGCAAGATGATGCTGTCAAGGTGATGCATGCCATATGCCAGCAAATTTGGAAAACACAAGAATGGCCATCAGATTGGAAATAATCAACTTATATCCCCATACCAAAAAAGGGAAGCACTAAAGAATGTTCAAACTATCGAACAGTGGCACTTATTTCACATGCCAGTAAGGTAATGCTCAAGATCTTGCAGGGTAGACTCCAGCAATTCATGGAGCGAGAATTGCCGGATGTACAAGCTGGGTTTAGAAAAGGCAGAGGAACTAGAGAACAAATTGCCAATATCCGCTGGATAATGGAGAAAGCCAGAGAGTTTCAGAAAAACATCTATTTCTGTTTTATTGACTATTCTAAAGCCTTTGACTGTGTAAAAAAAAAAAAAGGTAAAGGTACCCCCCGCACATTTGTGCAGTCGTGTCCGACTCTAGGGGCCGGTGCTCATCTCCGTTTGTTAGCCAAAGAGCCAGCGTTGTCCGAAGACGCTTCCACGGTCATGTGGCCGCATGACACGCGTGGAACGCTGTTACCTACACACCGAAGTGGTACCTATTAATCTACTTGCATTTGCATGCTTTCGAATTGCTAGTGTGTTTCGAATTGACTGTGTGGATCATAACAAATTGTGGCAAGTTCTTGGTGGTATGGGGATACCAAGTCATCTTGTCTGCCTCCTGAGGAATCTGTATAACGACCAAGTAGTAATGGTAAGAACAGAGCACGGAACAACGGACTGGTTTAAGATTGGGAAAGGAGTACGGCAGGGTTGTATACTCTCACCCTACCTATTCAACCTGTACGCAGAACACATCATGCGACGTGCTGGGCTTGAGGAATCCAAGGCTGGAGTTAAAATCACTGGAAGAAACATTAACAATCTCAGATATGCAGATTATACCATTTTGATGGCTGAAAGCGAGGAGGAGTTGAGCAGCCTTATGACAAAGGTGAAAGAAGAAAGTGCAAAAGTTGGGTTGCAGTTAAACCTCAAAAAAACCAAGATTATGGCAACCAGCTTGATTGATAACTGGCAAATAGAGGGAGAAAAAGTGGAGGCAGTGACAGACTTTGTATTTCTAGGCACAAAGATTACTGCAGACGCTGACTGCAGCCAGGAAATCAGAAGACGTCTACTTCTTGGGAGGAGAGCAATGGCAAATCTTGATAAAATAGTTAAGAGCAGAGACATCACACTGACAACAAAGGTCCGCATAGTTAAAGCAATGGTATTCCCTGTAGTAACCTATGGCTGCGAGAGCTGGACCCTAAGGAAGGCTGAGCGAAGGAAGATAGATGCTTTTGAACTGTGGTGTTGGAGGAAAATTCTGAGAGTGCCTTGGACTGCAAGAAGATCAAACCAGTCCATACTGCAGGAAATAAAGCCAGACTGCTCACTTGAGGGAATGATATTAAAGGCAAAACTGAAGTACCTTGGCCACATAATGAGAAGACAGGATACCCTGGAGAAGATGCTGATGCTAGGGAAAGTGGAAGGCAAAAGGAAGAGGGGCCGACCAAGGGCAAGATGGATGGATGATATTCTGGAGGTGATGGACTCAACCATGGGGGAGCTGGGGATGGTGACGGCCGACAGGAAGCTCTGGCGTGGCCTGGTCCATGAAGTCACGAAGAGTCAGAAGCGACTGAACGAATAAACAACAACAAGATTCCATTCATGTTGCTATTGTCAACTCCTTCTTTCCCAATGATCCCCAGCCACAAATTAAAGTCACGCCCAACTCTTGCATTGAAATCGCCCAGGAGGATAATTTTATCCTCCTTTGGTATCTCTGATAAGATGGTGTCCAGCTGGGTATAAATAGCACATGGGCGGTGGATACAGATTCAGTCGTCCTGACTCAAGGTTTGAGGCAGTTGAGTAGTTCGGCAGCTGTATCCACGACTGAGCAGCCCTATTTAGGATCCACTCTGCTCACCCCATATGGGGAAGGGGCTAGAAAAGGTGCCCTAAACATAGTCTGCCTCATTTTCTCCCTGACTGGACTACCGCGACCAGTAGGGTCACCATCTAGCGGTCGTAAAAGACTCATGAATTTTGGAACATGGAATATACAGACACTGCAAGTCAACATGGATAGTGAACAACCTGAACGTAGGACTGCCATTATTGCAAGGGAGCTGAGACGTTTTAATATTGATATAGCAGCACTACAAGAAACTCGAAGAGCAGGAGTATTTATCTTTTTAATTATGTTTTACTGTGAACCGCCCAGGGTCCCCGATAGGGGAGATGGGCAATAATATAAATTTAATAAAATAATAATAATAAATAATAACATATGAACATATGAATTATGGAAAACACGAATTACAGAAATTAAGCATCTGGACCGTTCATAGAATCTAGTTTCTCTCTCTTGATCAAGGGGAGGGCAAAGGATCCCCCACTGGAACTGGGAGTCTCATGGAGCTCTTTAGATTCCCATTAGCGTGGGACTTCACATCAAGCCTTAACGGCTCGAAGGTTTCTGAATCTAGTCACCAACTCAGCACTCACCAGATAAAGCCCATCGGTACAATTTAAGTTGGACGACTCCAGTTGCAAATCCCGTATAGACAGTCTCCAAGGAAAAGGAACTGGCCCCACGGCCAGTGAAACGCAGAAAAGGCTTCTGGCAAAGTCCATTTGGGAGAAAGCAGAACTTGTGAAGCTGCTTCAGCTCTCCGAAATGTGTTTCAAGGTCTCTCCTAATAATAATGAGTCAGAGGTTCATTTATACTGAATGCCTTTATTAGCTAACACCTTCCACATCCAGCCTCCAGCTCTAACTACTTGTTGAATAGCAAAAGAACGTAACTAGTTCCATGGCCAAAGGCCGTACTTCCCAGCAGAGGGAATCTCAGTCCAATCTCAGTCCTTCCCCTGTTACCAACTTTGCCCTCCTGACTAAGTTCCAGCTATTGATACAAAATGGGCCGCTCAGTTGCATTTGATTTTACAGAATTCGTTTTACCAGCCTTGACTGAGAAATGTGTTAATGGTCTGATCGCATGAATTTCCTGCCTTGCTTTTGATACTATTTATTTTTCCTGCATTAATTGCAATAGTCTTGTGTGGTAATTGATGGAGTCTTGTAGGTTAATAAAAGACCTCCAAGCAGCTAACAACAATCTTGCAGAGTAGAAGCGTGAACCAGCAGGGAACTTGCACTTTAAGCTTAATTACAATCAGAAATAAATTCAGTCTTCACACATTAGTTAGATGAAGAAAAATAGAGATAGCTTCCATTCATTCAGTAGATCTGGATACAAGTAGATTCATAGTAGAGCTGCGTGCAAGCGAGATGTAATGGACAAGAGCTGCATGGTGCAGCCCCCCCCCCCCCCGCTTGCAGGTGTGCCCAAGGAGTAATGGAGGTTGTTAATCCTCCAAACTCAAGAAGGAGGAGGAAGAGGAAATCAGGTGACCCAGGTAACATCCCACAAGCACAGTAGAGATGTGTTTACTAGGAAGACCCCCTATTATGCTTATGAGACAATGCTGAGTTGACTCCTGATAATCCCAACAGTAATAAAGAATAAAAACAGTTTTACCTCCTATAGAAACCTGTGTGTAAAATCCCAGGGAGACATGCAAGCCTCAGGAGGTTTGGCGCTGTGCTTGCAAGTCTCTAAGCATGTCTGGTAACTGTTCAAGTGGAGAGTTTTAAGGTCTGGATGGGAAGGAGCAGCATCAGGCTCAGGCCTAGCAAGGCTGAGGGACTGTGGATTCAGGGATCCTCTCTTTCCAGGGTCCTCCAAACTGGGGTTCCTGATGGGGTCACATGGCCCTAGATGGAATTGTGGTGAGGAGAACCCTGGCACCGATCCATCTGGGGTGACCATTGCCCTCATCCCCACCCACGGTCCCTCATCCTGAACCACCTTGTGTTGGGACCATTGGGTGTTGGCACAAGCAATTATGGGCACAGCTTGGCTCACCTGGTTGGTTGCTTGTGTTCTGGGTGGAATTCAAGGTGTTGGTCACCTGCATGGGGCTGCTGGGTCCTTCAGCTGGCATGGGGTCAGGTGCCCTCCAGTCTCTCGTGCCTGCTGAAAGGATTAACGGGGCATTGCTCTTTTTCAGAACAGACCGAGAGCCTCTATAGGCTGCCTCTTGGGGTCCTGCTGTGCCTTATCAAGGTGGGAAATCTTCTCCTTCTTGGCTGTGTGGGGTTCGTTCTGATGGTGAAATGCAGAAAAGGTACCACCTTAAGGATGCCTTCTGAGGAAACCTTCCCCTTCTCTTTTCCTGCTTGTTCTATACTGGGTTATCCAGAGTAACAGGGAGGAGTAGAGAATATCCCATAGGCGCTGCTGAACGGGTGCCCCTTCCCTTCCCTTCCCTTCCCTTCCCTTCGGATCCTGGGGTCAACGGTCAGGCTGGGTTCTCACAGCTAGAAGCAGTCCAGTGTGGGTATCTGGACCATCCAGTCTCCCTTTGCTGCCATCTAGTGGTCATCTAGATTAGGCAGCCCAGAACCCAGGGAAGAGGGCCCCCATGCCACGTTGCAGCCCCTTGTGCCCAGCCCCAAGGCCCGGCCATCAGAGCTCCAGCGTCCCTGGTCCCCCTGCGGCTGAATGTCAGGTCGGTCTGCAATGAGGTAGCATCTTGCCGTACCTCAAGCCCCCACATGCCAGGCTTTACGTGACTTCCACCCCCCTTGGAGAAATCCCCCCCAAGACATCAGTATCTCTCTGAATATCCCACTCTGACAGGTTCTATACAGGCCTCCCTGCAATTCCACAGAGCACCAGGGCCTGGGCAGCTCCTAGAGCTAATGCCCTGAATAAAGCCATCTCGGCCAAGTGCAGAGGTCCGTGGGTTCCACGCCTGGTGAATCGATGCCTTTGAGGCCCAGAGAACCGGATCTGGCTATCTATGTCGGATGACTCCTAGTACGGGTAAAGCTGATCAGATACTGCCTCCTGGAGGCCACCGTGCCTTGTTCTGTGCGCACTCCTAATATGGCTTGGCTTGTGCTGCTAATGTTTGCTGGGTATCAGTCATACTGACATTGCCTTACCCCATGCCTGCAGGTACCGGGAAGAGAAGAGGATCCCGGGCACCCCGTACTGGAGAAGGGGTAGGCCTCTCCCTCGCCCACTGATTGGAACGTCACTCAGGAAGAAGAAGCACCCCTTCTAACTCCCATAGTCGATCCGGGAGGACCGCCTGGTCAATGGAGTCGAAGATGCCAAGAGATCCAGCAGGACCAGGATAGTTGCACCCCCTCCATCCCAGTCCCACCAAAGGTCATCCGTGAGTGACCGGTGCGGTTTCAGTCCCTCACCCGGTCCAGAATCTTGACCGAAAAGGCTTCGTCCAGGACTCTAACTGGTCCAGTCACCATCCCAGCATCCCTGAAAGGGAAGGTTGGAGAGCATCTCCTCAATCCAAGGTGCATCTGCCACTGCCTGCCTCCAGCCACCCTTCGCCTCCCTGGTCGCTCTGGCCATCCAGGCCGGGCAGGGGTCTAATCCACAGGTGGCACAGCCAAGAGCACACAGGACCCTCCCTTTCTCCCAGGTCCACAACACAAAGCTCTGTCATCTCAGCCAGATTTGGCCAGCTCAAGATCGCACGTCCAGGGAGGCCCGAAGAGCGGTTGGCGCAAAGTCACCCCGTAGGGTCAACAAAGGGTTTCACTTGGAGCCCACCTCCTTCACGGTAGCAGGAAGACATTGAATAAATGAGTGGATGAAGCAACGAAGCAACGAATCAATGGCCCCTTGGACCTCTGCCTTCCAGCCTGTGTGTCCTAAAGCTCAACCACGGCCCTTGGTTTTCTTACCAGCAGCTGGAGGAGGACGGCCACTGGCCCAACTGCTGCCAGCCCCCCGGAGGAGCCCTCCGCCATCTCCTAGGGCCAGAGCCAGCGGCCGTCCCAGCCCCACACCGGACACGACCAAGGGACCCCTCAGATGAGTCGCCCTCCTGCCTCTTCACCTCCAGACGCCCGTGTTCCTCCTCGGCGGCTTTTAGGATGAGACTCTGGGACAAGCGCACTTCCGTGTGCAACCAAACGAAGACTATTGCTGATTTTGCTAGTGGGGGGTTCGAAGGGGGCCGCAGGGCTGTTCCACGTCGCTTGCCTGCGGCCAGTCTCTGCCTTGCCTCTCCGCATCCCAACTGCCCGGCGAGCTGCTTTTGCTGCTGCCTTGCCTGGCCCCAAGGAAACCCCCGTTTGCTTCTTTGCTTAATATTCAGGAGCTCAAGGCTGCCCACACGGTGTCCCGTCCTCTTTTTCCCACCACGCCCCTGTGAGGTAGGCTGAGGGAGCTTCCACGACTGGGGGTGGGCTAGACCCTGGGTCACGCTGGGGTCTTGGGGAGCAGGCTCCCTTCTCTCCTCTCGGAGCTTGCGAGAGGGGCTGCTTCCTGATATCCTCCTGCCCATCTGGCAGACTCGCCCCCTCCTCTCCCATTTTCCCAGCCAATCTTCATTGCACTCAGAGACCAGCACGCTCCCCTTTCCATTTTCAAGAGGGGATGCATCTCGGGGTGGAGGGGATGCTCACTTCCTCCCCCAGCCTCAGGGTCCTAAGGGGGGGGAGGATGAAGGCACCTCAAGTTGATTCCCTGCTTTCTTGAGTCTAAAATCCACAAGGCTGTTCGTGAGGAAGCTTCCCCCGCCTCTTCTGCCAGAGAGAATGGCGTAGCCTTGAATGATGCTTCAGTTTGATCATGAGCTGAAGCCAGACGAAAGTGTGCTCCTGTGGGTCAGGAGGAAACCGGACTTGGGGACTGAATGGAATTGCGCACCCCAAAACACGGGTGTGCGGCCATGGAGGGCTCCGTCCTTAGAAGTCCTGGGAAGGAGAACACATCACCTCCTGTGGCAGTCTGTTCCGCTGGCTCACAGCTTGTTCAGTTGGGCAGTTTCTCCTGATCTCTAGCCTCAGCCTCCTTCCTTGTAGCTTGAACCCATTTGTTCTCTTCCTGACCCTGCGGCAACAGAGAATAAGTCTACAGTTCTTCGGTGTGGCAACCCTTCTGATATTGGAAGATTGCTATCACATCTCCTCTCTGTCACCTTTTCTGTAGAGTCAACATAATCAATACACCGCAAGATGACATTTGCCTTTGGGGCAGCGGCATCACACAGTTGGCTCATCATCAACTTGTGATTGACAAGGACATCCCTGCCTTGATCATCCTGAACGCCAAAAATGAGGCAGCTTTGGGCCGTAACCCCACTTCTTTTGAGGCTGGTCTTTGCCTCCAGCACTGTCAATAAACCAGCGCTTTCCAAACTTTTCATGTTGGTGACACACTTTTTAGACAAGCATCATTTCACGACACACTCTTACAGCAGGGCAAAAGACAGGCACTAGGACCTGCGCGGAATCACAGCAGGTTTGGAGGCAGCCGGGCACAAGGCAGACACTAGGACCTGCACGGAATCACAGCAGGTTTGGAGGCAGCCAGGCACAAGGCAGGCACTAGGACCTGCGCGGAATCACAGCAGGTTTGGAGGCAGCAGGGCACAAGGCAGGCACTAGGACCTGCGTGGAATCACAGCAGGTTTGGAGGCAGCAGGGCAAAAGGCAGGCACTAGGACCTGCACGGAATCACAGCAGGTTTGGAGGCAGCAGGACACAAGGCAGGCACTAGGACCTGCGTGGAATCACAGCAGGTTTGGAGGCAGCCAAGCACAAGGCAGGCACTAGGACCTGCGCGGAATCACAGCAGGTTTGGAGGCAGCAGGGCACAAGGCAGGCACAAGGACCTGTGCGGAATCACAGCAGGTTTGGAGGCAGCAGGGCACAAGGCAGGCACTAGGACCTGCGCGGAATCACAACAGGTTTGGAGGCAGCCAGGCACAAGGCAGGCACTAGGACCTGCGTGGAATCCTGGCAGGGCAGGTTTGGAGGCAGCCGGGCACAAGGCAGGCACTAGGACCTGCGCGGAATCACAGCAGGTTTGGAGGCAGCAAGGCACAAGGCAGGCACTAGGACCTGCACGGAATCACAGCAGGTTTGGAGGCAGCCAGGCACAAGGCAGGCACTAGGACCTGCACGGAATCACAGCAGGTTTGGAGGCAGCCAGGCACAAGGCAGGCACTAGGACCTGCGTGGAATCCTGGCAGGGCAGGTTTGGAGGCAGCCGGGCACAAGGCAGGCACTAGGACCTGCGCGGAATCACAGCAGGTTTGGAGGCAGCAAGGCACAAGGCAGGCACTAGGACCTGCACGGAATCACAGCAGGTTTGGAGGCAGCCAGGCACAAGGCAGGCACTAGGACCTGCGCGGAATCACAGCAGGTTTGGAGGCAGCAAGGCACAAGGCAGGCACTAGGACCTGCGCGGAATCCTGGCAGGGCTCGGAGGCAGCAGCAGCCGCGACACACCCGACACTGCAGCCGAAACACTAACGTGTCGCGACACACAGTTTGGAAAGCTCTGCAATAAACCAGGTTGTGCTTCACTGTACTAGACTCCAGGTCTCTGGTTCAAACATGCCCAGGAAAATTCTCCTGCAGGTCCAACTCTTCAACCGCCTCTGCTTCTGTCTGATGGGAACGCGCTCCACGCCGCATTTTGCTATCTTCTTCCTTGGATTCTTGTACTGTATGGTGTTTTTTTTAATTGTCCTAATGCTTTCAATGCTTGTAGGGTTATTTTATCTTTTGGTTTCTTGGCATTGTTTATGTTTTAATGTTGTAAGCCGCCCGGAGTCATGAAGGTGAGATGGGCGGCTACACAAATCGAATAAACAAACAAACAAACAAACAAATAAAGTGTGGCAAGAGTGCAGCCATTACAAAGCTGAATGAATGAAACATTAAGGTCCAAGCAGAAATAGTCACATGGGCCCTGGTCATAGCCCTGGTCAAGCGGGGGCCGATATTTGTGGTCAATGTCTAGAGCAGAGCTTTCCAAACTTTTCATGTTGGTGACACACTTTTTAGACATGCATCATTTCACGACACACTCTTACAGCAGAGCACAAGGCAGGCACTAGGACCTGCGTGGAATCACAGCAGGTTTGGAGGCAGCCAGGCACAAGGCAGGCACTAGGACCTGCGTGGAATCACAGCAGGTTTGGAGGCAGCAGGGCACAAGGCAGGCACTAGGACCTGCGCGGAATCACAGCAGGTTTGGAGGCAGCCAGGCACAAGGCAGGCACTAGGACCTGCGTGGAATCCTGGCAGGGCAGGTTTGGAGGCAGCAGGGCACAAGGCAGGCACTAGGACCTGCGCGGAATCACAGCAGGTTTGGAGGCAGCAGGGCACAAGGCAGGCACTAGGACCTGTGTGGAATCCTGGCAGGGCAGGTTTGGAGGCAGCAGGGCACAAGGCAGGCACTAGGACCTGCGTGGAATCACAGCAGGTTTGGAGGCAGCCAGGCACAAGGCAGGCACTAGGACCTGCGCAGAATCACAGCAGGTTTGGAGGCAGCAGGGCACAAGGCAGGCACTAACAAACAAACAAACAAATAAAGTGTGGCAAGAGTTGTTTCGCGGAGTAATAACAGGGCTGCAAAACCGCCCACCAGAGAGGCAGTCCCCGTCACGAAAGCCTGCAAGGAAGAGAAACTAGCTTTGAGTAACATTTGACTGACAGTTCATTACGCAAATTAACCTGAGAGTTCACATTTTGCAGAAGACTAGGCTTCCCGTTACTTCTTGTCGAAAGGCTGCCATGTCGCCCAGGAGCGTGCTCGGCTTGTGGCTCTCAATCCTTCTCTTGCGAGCTGGTAAGTTGCGTTTCTGTCCAGATACTCTATTTCTCGCTTTCGCTGCAGTTTCAAGCCAGGACTGGGGCTCAAACCACGGCTGGTTTCCTTGAGTTCCTTGAGTTTACTGGAACCCAAGAAATAGATATAAAACTTGCCTCCCACCCAAAAGAGCTGTGTTGGAAAAGAAAAAGGCAGATACTATTGAAACGACAAACTCTAGCAGAGGAAGTAGAAGATATTTTCCCCATTTTCCTTTACAAAACATAAGAAACATAAAGATACCTAAGTTTCATATGGACTTCATATGTTACCCAAAAGTATAGTCTACATTAGCAGGACTAAAAACTAAAAATTTGATCGGTTGGTTTATCTGCCAAAAATGGTGTCTAAGGCATTTTTAAACTAGCTTTCCATAAGGGAAAAGAGAGAGAAACAATGTTTGGGCTTAATATTTTCCACTAACTCTCGCAGTGTTCAGCAGAAAAGAGGAAAAGAGATCCACAAACTGTGATAGATCCTTGATTTTGATGAGTCCAGGGATGATGAACCCTGCAATAAGCACTGCACTGGGGAAGATTAAGGGCCCCCTTTGCTGTAGGAAATGTTAATGTGCAGTATGCATTTCCGTCAATGCCAAAAAAAATAAGAGTAAGTCATAGGTTCACTTGAAATAAAATGAGATACAGTAAAATCATACACCAACCTTGATATGTAATTGATACTTCGATCCTCAAAGTTCATCTCTAAATTATACTGTACCAAATTTGTATTTATGCCAAAATCAGTATAAATTGTTGAGAAATATCCTAACACCAAACTTAACAAGCACCCTTCTAAGGTGGAGGACTTGAAGTTCAGTCAGCCTCTCAGGTTACAGCCGTGCCTGATGGAGACTGGAGTATGAAAACCTCTGGAGGAGCTACACCCTCTCAATTAGCTGCCCTGATTGTTTGGGATTAAAAGTTGGAGAGAAGCAAATACAGAAAGGGAGACATTTTGGTATGAGCAAAAGTAGTTATTCATTTTTACATACTGCACTAACCCCGTAATAATATTAATAATAATAATAATAACAACAACAACAACAACAACAACAACAACTATAGACGTCCGTGGAATATTGGACTATAGACATTCCTGGAATATTGTGTGTAGTTCACAAAAAGAACATTATGGAAATGATGCATAGAAGGACAAGCCAACGATGGGGAAGAAGAGGAAGGGGTAGAACCGCGCCCATGTGGCGCAGCATTTGAGACGTTTTAGCTTGGCCCAAAGGGCACCACAAGAGACCAGGCATGGTCTGAAAAACATGGACCGATCCAGCTTTGGGGCCCTGTTTATACTCATAAAGAAAACCGGAAAGTGAGCATTAGAGCATGAAAAGGCAATGAAATTGAGAAGAGAGGAGAGAAGACCGTTCAAGAGCGAACATCTCCCTTATTTCTGATAAGGCCCTTCAGGATGTTTGGAGGACACATGTGGCTGCAGATAAGAACGCTGGTGTGGAGGGTGGAGGGAACGGGCCTGAAGGACAGGAGGAAGAGCTGCTGGGAAGGGTGAGAGAAGAGGTGAAAGAAAGTTAAAGGAAAGGAGGTCAAGTAGGACTTAAGAATGAGAGGAGAAAGAAAAGGGGGTTTTGAAATAGAGGGTAAAGATGTATTTTAATATTAAAGAAGTTTGAAGGTTATGTATTGTTTAATATTGTTTATGTTCGTGGCTGTTTTATGCTTTTTTTCTTTTCTTTTTCTTTTTTCTTTTTTCTTTTTCTTTATGTACACGTATATGTATGTTATTGGTGTAAAAAAAATAAAGAGAAAAAAAAAGGAAGGCAACGGTCAGATAAGGGGGGCTGTAGCCCAGGTCGAGAAAGCACGTGAGAAAACGCCTCGGACAACCCCTCCCTAGTTCACTCTAAGATTGGGGGGGGGGAGCACATTCAGACTGGCAAGATTCCATTGCTAGAGCTGTGGTGATAAAACTGCTGTAGTCCTGACCAATACGGCCCTGGTTTCTTGGTCTGGACTACCAACCGGCTTCTACAATGCTTCCATCGGAGGAAACGGTCAAGGCAAGAATTAAGCCCTTACTTAAACTTACTTAATTTCAAACTTAGTATGGTTCGTTTTAGCTTTATTGCAATTATGAACCTCTCAAAACCATTCCATGCCTTGTACCAAATGCCAAAATTAGTTTTAGGGCATTATCATTCATGCCATTATCTATGATGATTAGCTCTCTGTCCTCCTACCATTCTAACAACAACCAACACTAACCAAAATTGTGTTGTTGTTTATTCGTTCAGTCGCTTCCGACTCTTCGTGACTTCATGGACCAGCCCAGGCCAGAGCTTCCTGTCAGCTGTCACCATCCCCAGCTCCCCCACGGTTGAATCTGTCACCTCCAGAATATCATCCATCCATCTTGCCCTTGGTCGGCCCCTCTTCCTTTTGCCTTCCACTTTCCCTAGCATCAGCTTCTTCTCCAGGGTATCCTGTCTTCTCATTATGTGGCCAAAGTACTTCAGTTTTGCCTTTAATATCATTCCCTCAAGTGAGCAGTCTGGCTTTATTTCCTGGAGTATGGACTGGTTTGATCTTCTTGCAGTCCAAGGCACTCTCAGAATTTTCCTCCAACACCACAGTTCAAAAGCATCTATCTTCCTTCGCTCAGCCTTCCTTATGGTCCAGCTCTCGCAGCCATAGGTTACTACAGGGAAAACGATTGCTTTGACTATGCGGACCTTTGTTGTCAGTGTGATGACTCTGCTCTTAACTATTTTATCAAGGTTTGCCATTGCTCTCCTCCCAAAATTACGGGTACCAAAATTGGCCACAAAGAATTATGAGATGAAAGCAGGGGGAGCCTGCAGATGAGATACCCAGGAGAAGCTGGCCATGCCTGAAAAGAGGGGGGCCTCTCCCCCAAGGAGGGCAGCCCGAGTCAGGGAAAGGAAGTCGCAAAGTAAAGAATGAGCTGTCAATTTGTTCCATTCCAAGCTTCTCTAATAATAGTTTTACTGAGCTTTACGTTTCGTTTTTAATGGCTTTGCTTTAAGTCAATGTTTCTCAACCTTGGCCACTTTAAGACGTGTGGACTTCAACTCCCAGAATTCCCCAGCCAGCCATGGGGAGTCATCAGTGGGCACATATCCCCATTACTCAGCAGTCAGCAGTGCTACTCTATGTTCAACAGTACTTACATAACTGTACATAACTGTACTTCATTTACATAACTGTATCTTCCGTTGCAAACGTTGAAAGCGTACTTTCTTCCAGTCACAGATAAAAGGGGAATTAATGCGTTTCCTCTGGAATTGCTATAAGACTACTCCTGTTGAATCAGGCCAGAAGACCATCCTAATCCAGTATTTTGCTTCTGGAGGGCTCATCTGGTGCCTCTGAGATGCTTGGAAGCGGGAGGTGGAAGATCTATCCATCTCCCATCATTGTTCTCCTGAAGTTGGCATTTCGAGGTGTCCTGCCCCCAACTCAGACAGAACACTGAGTTGCAAGACCAGTAACCTGAGTTGTCTTCCATGAGCTTATCCTAGGAAAGCCATCTTGGGGTACTGAATTCCAGAAGTTAATTATCCACGGTGTGAAGAGGGTCTTTATTTTGTCCTAAATATCTTTCAACTTCATCAGATGACCCCTGGGCCAAGTGTTTGGGGGGATGGAGAAGAACCTCTCTCTGTCCACTTTCTCCACGCCATCTCAGTCACATCTCCCCACAATCACCTTTTTTTCCAACTAAGGAGTGCCAAACACGTTGAAGTTCGCGTTTTTGTCCATTGTGCATCACATTATATTGCCAGTTTACCCAGAAAGAGAACCTGGTGGTCCTGGAGCGCTTCGCCATCAATCGCTTTTGGCTCCTCCCTCTCTGAATCTCGGGGTATAATCTGCAGACGTGGCCCACTGGCTTCTTGACCCTAAGACAGCCTCTTTACCTGTTTCCAGTCCAGCTTGCCAGACCGGTCTGAGGGACAAATTACACCCCATTGAATTATTTGAGAGCTTTCAGGCGGATGCCATTAGGACCTGGTGATTTGTTCTTGGGTCACCTCTCCAGATCTCCCAGGATATCTTCCATTATCTCAGTTTGTTTTAGCTACTTTGATTCCTTCCTTGAAAAAGTCAATAGGAGCTCAGCCACCTGTCCCGTATCTTCTACCATAAAGAGAGATGGAAACATTCCTTCAGCCTCTTCAATCTCCGTATCATCCCGGAAGATCTATTTCCTTCCTCCCTTCCTTTTTTGCCTTCCTCCTTATCACCTTACACTTTTTTGAGAGAGAGTTTGTGCCCCTCATTAGGAGAGGCTTTCCCACGCCTGCAGGAAGTCTTCTTACCTGGACGCCATGGGAAAGGCATGCCTCTTCCTGATTTGGTGGACCCTGTTGGAGGGAAAACACATGAGAACCACACCTCCCCCTCCCTCCTCAGCTCTATTGACAGCGAAGTTGATCCTGGTCCGTTCGTCTGCAGATAGTCTTCAACTTATGACCACAGTTGGGACCGAACTTCCATCGCTAAGTGATGCGGTCGTTAAGTGAGTCGCACCGATTTTACAACCTTTTTTGCCACAGTCGTTAAGCAAATCACACAGTTGTTAAATGAATCTGGCTTCCCCCATTAACTTTGCTTGTCGGAAGCCCCCTGGGAAGGTCGCAAATGGCGATCATCTGACCCTGGGACACTGCAACCATCGTAAATACATGCCAGTTGCCAAGCACCCGAATTTTGATCATGTGACTGCGGGGATGCTGCAATGGTCATAAGTGCAAGGACCGGTCATAAGTCACTATTTTCAGCATCATTGTAACTTCAAACGGTTGTTAAATGATTGGTCGTAAGTCGAGGACTACCTGTACGCAGTCAAGACCACGAACCCAACAGTCTCCAAATAGTTGACTTGCAAGGGTCTGCCGAGCCTGGTCAGCCACCCAAAGGATGTGTTAGCAACGTTCCCAAGGTGAAAGAGCCCCCCCCCACCTCCAAATGCAGGCTATATCTACTTTTCAGAAACAAGGAGACTCAAGTTACAAACAGGTCATTGATCACAAGGTTGGTGTCAGATAGGCATGCGTTTTACATTTCAGAGAAATGTATCCAGCTGTATTATGCGATCCTGGCGCTTACTCTAACTAATAGACTTGTCTATTTTCCCACAACCCTTTCCTGCATTCTTGTGGGGCATCAGTTATTGTAGCTTCAAACAATCTTCAGGAAGTCTGGAGAAATCTGACCTTCTTGACTTGATAGGCTGACCATATTTACTTGAGACGAAAACGGGACATTGGGATGGAAAAAACGGGACAGGGGTCCCTACCCCCCGGGTCCACGTGATTGGCTCCTGCCTGCAAAGCCACCCCCGATCTGCGTGATTGGCTCCTGCCTGCAAACCCCGCCCCACGGTCCACGCGATTGGCTCCCGCCTGCAAACCCCGCCCCCCCAGTCCACGTGATTGGCTCCCGCCTGCAAACTCCACCCCCGCCTGTGCGATTGGCTCCCGCCAGCAAAACCTGCCCCGGTCCACCCAATTGGCTCCCGCTTGCAAACCCCGCCCCCCAGTCCACGTGATTGGCTCCCGCCTGCAAACCCCGCTCCCTGTCCGTGCGATTGGCTGCCACCTGCAAACCCTGCCCCCGATCCACCCAATTGGCTCCCGCCTGCAACCCCCCCCCCCCGGCCATGGAAAAATTGATTACTTGCTCAGAGTAATCACACACACACGCTCCCCACACTCTCTTTCCCTAGCCTCCCCATGACCAAATGCACCGGCACCTGTTGCAGGGAGGCTGGAGAAAGAGAGTGTGGGGTGCGTATGTGTGTGTGTGCGCGTGATTACTTGCTCAGAGTAATCGCACACACACACACACACACACGCTCCCCACACCCTCTTTCTCCAGCCTCCCTGCAACAGGTGTGGGTGCATTTGGTCACAGGGAGGCTAGGGAAAGAGAGTGTGGGGTGCATGCGTGTATGTGCGCGATTACTCTGAGCAAGTAATCACACACACACGCACCCCGCACCCTCTTTCCACAACCTTCCCGTGCCTGCTTTCCCTGGCCTCACCACTGCTGGGCAGACAATCTCAGCTTCGGAGCAAGCGGCACCGGTAGGATCAGGTAAGGAGGCAGGAACCGAGTGGACTGTGGTGCTGTGTCTGGTGCTGGGCTCGCACGTGGCGCTGATAGGGCCTCTTCCGGGCTGCCTCCAATGGCACGTCCGGCTCCAGTCCTCCTTCCTGTCTTCCTCTCCTCCTTCCCGCCAGGTTTAAAAAAGGGACAAAATTGAGATTTTGATCAAAACGACGGGACGGTTGAAAAATGCTTAAATAACGGGACTGTCCCGTTCAAAACGGGACGTATGGTCAGCCTATGACTTGACCTTCTTTTTCTTTTTCAACAGCCCCCTCATTTTTGAGAAGTTTCCCCTTTATGGTCAAGTGTGATACTTCCGAAGCCGTGTGACTATTTCCTACTTGCCTAATCTGTGTTTACTTCTCTCTTTAGCAACCCTTCTCCATCTTGCAAAACGTGAGAAAGCCAGGCCTTTCCCTCGCCTGGCTTCCCGAAGGCCGCCCGTTCCTTCGGTGGAGTATTTAAGCAGCTAATCTAAGATTCGGCTGTGCAAAACCACGGTGACCCGCTTTGAAGTTTACAACATTAACATCAAGCTGGCCTCAGCTTCTTCTCTCACTGTCCTGAGGACATTTCCCAGCTCAGTGTTTGAGGCATAGTGGGATGGAGGAGGTCATGCAAGACCCCATTGGAACGGGGCACAGGTGGGGATTAATGAACATGGCTGAGGGAGGGAAAGATGGTGCTCCCCACTCATCTGAGGCCCAGATAATGGTCCTCCAGGGAACAGCTGTGTGAGGGTGTGTCTAAGGCAGAGCTTTCCAAACTTTTCATGTTGGTGACACACTTTTTAGACATGCATCATTTCGCGACACACTCTTACAGCAGGGCACAAGGCAGGCACTGGGACCTGCGCGGAATCACAGCAGGTTTGGAGGCAGCAGGGCACAAGGCAGGCACTAGGACCTGCGCGGAATCCTGGCAGGGCAGGTTTGGAGGCAGCAAGGCACAAGGCAGGCACTAGGACCTGTGCAGAATCCTGGCAGGGCTTGGAGGCAGCAGCAGCCCAGACACACCCAGACACTGCAGACGACACACTAACGTGTCCCGACACACAGTTTGGAAAGCTCTGGTCTAAGGCGTGTGAGCAGGTTCCTTCCAGAGGTTCAATGAGTACATGGAGGGGGCAGGTGAGGATCTTCCTTCCTTCTCTCCCCCCACCCCACCGTGCATTCACTACTCCCTGGAACAGAAGATAAATCTCATGTGGAGGATGATCTCTTGCCCTCACCGGTGACAAGAATGAACTGGGACTTCAGTCTCTTCCCTTCATTCCATTGATAAGAACCAGAGAGAGTGGGTGATGGGGCTCAGGAAGGGACTGCAGGAAGCCACCATTCTCTCCCAGGATTCTCTGCTGAGGACTCTGTGCAGATGTGGCTGGACAATGGCTGAATGAGGAAGCCGAGGGGGAGTTCAGGCTGCAGGACACGCAAGGCTTTCCCAAGCAAGACTGCCCTTGTTGACCAGCTATTTTGAGAAAAAGGCATTTGATAGTATGGAAAAATATGGTGAGCCCCCACGGGCATTGCCAGAGGTTGTCCCAAATCACAGCAAGCCCACGTCATCAGCCATCTCAGCTGGTTCGGGCCCTTCATGGGAGCTCTGTGGCAGAACCCAAAGACTGAGGATGTCTTGCGTCGGCACCATTGAGACCCTGCAGACTGCAGTGGCATCTTGGGGTGGGACTTGCCAGGGAACGTGACGCGCCCAGGGGCTGTGCTCAAGGTGTCCCAAGGCCACGTGGCGAAAAGGGCTTTCCAAGGGAGGGTGGCCACAATAATATTTTGAGAACTTGCTTGGCTGGGAAGTCTGCGAGCCAAAAAAGGGGAAGGAAAATCACAAGGGAGGCTCTTAGCGTGGAAGAGAGGAGAAGCGGAGAGCTTCTGCAGACGCTACTGCAGAGAAGGCTCGCCTCCTGGACCCCACTAGATGAACTTCCCTTATTGATGGGGTCCGTAGCAAGCCCTCTCTGAATGATCAGGTGGGGCAGGTCGATGCTATGGGGATAAGATGGTCCCACAGGTATCCTGGCCCCATGCCATGTAGGGCTTTAAAGGTAATAACCAACACCTTGAATTGGACCCGGAAGCAAACCGGCACCCAATGCAGCTCGTGGAGCAAAGGTGTTATATGTGCTGATCTTGGTGCACCTAAAATTGCCCCTGAAATAAACCCCTGAAAACAGTCGAGCCTTCCCAAGCATCAGGCAGAGGGAGTTATCTCACTGCAGACAGGAGATCCTGGGGTGAAAGATTAGCAAGAAGTTGAGGGACAGAGACTGTGTGCTCGGTGGGTCCTTCTATGCACCCTAAACTAAGTAGGTTCTCCAGGTGTGGCAGAACATTAGTTAGTTCGCTTTAAAATTAGGGTCAATGGCCAAACTAAGTCCAATTTTAACACAATTATAAGAGAAAGAAATGGAGCCTTATAAAGATGAAATAGGACATTAGAAAACCTGTAAAAATCTAAAATACTACAGAACTAATCTACTCAGTTGCTAGAACTATTAATGTAAAGAATTTTATTTATTTATTTATTTATTATTTAAATTTATTCCCACCCATCTCCCGGAATACGGGACTCTGGGCGGTTTACAGGATAAAATAATTAAAAACTATACATAAAAACTACAAGCCATATAAAATAATTATAATATTGCCAATTACTAAAAATAAAAGCAATAAAATAGTTAGGTTTCAATTCGATTGTGACTAAAATTTTAGGCGGCTTATGTGATAGTTCTAGGAAGACTAAATAAATACAGTAAATGAGTATGAACTTGAGTAACTGTCACTGACTTGTTAGTCATTGTAAAATCATAAAATGATGTTTTGGAAATCTGGCCTGAAAGGATCATGGGATTCTAAAGAGGGGAAAGCAATGGTGATAAGGCAGAATCTCCTGGATGTCATCTCCAAAGTGTGTGAAGGAGAAGAAGAATTAGATTGGCATCTGGTTATTCAAGGAGATGGAAGACTGGTTTATTGGTCAGTATAGGCCGGCGGTGTTCCTTTCTTGATCGATAGTTTACCAAAGAATTAACACAGAAGTTGAATCAAGCTGGGGTGAGGATACATCCCTGTTTTGCCTCTTTTTGGAAGGATGTGGTTGGGGAGAAGACGGGGGGCTCTGAAGAGCTGCATCCGATTTGCACAATGTTGATCTTGTGCAACTTCATAATGAGCGTACGAAGACACCATTCAATAGATGACACAACCAGTTTTTCCCACTCCCTGAGCCCCACAGCTCTCAGCCCTTGAGTGAAATAGCAAGGAAGAGTTTGCTGGAGACTTTTGTTCTTTGAAGAGAAGCAGAGATTTCAAGGGCTGGGAGGACCTTGCAGAAGATCCAGTCCATCCCCTTGCCCAGGGCAGGGATCTGCTACTACAACACCCCCAACTGAAGGCCGTCTGGCCTCTGTTTGAACACCAGCAAAGGAGACTCAAACGGTTCTTGCCATTCGAATATTTTTCCTGACGTCCAAATTCCTCATTGGTTTTCTTCTGTGCCATAATTCACATGGTCACTCATGCCCTGGTCATCTCCCGTATAGACTATTGCAATGCGCTCTACATGGGGCTACCCTTGAGGAGTATCCAGAAGCTACGGCTGGTTCAAAATGCGGCCCCGTGAGCAATTTTGGGTGCCCCAAAGATGGCACATGTAACATCCTTCCTGTGGGGCATGGGGCGTGAGGAGCGGTAACCAACCCTGGGGGTGGTTAGCACCCTGAAGATGCTCCCTTACATTAAGAACTTTTTAACATCTATGCCTCGGACTATATTGTTTATTTAAGAATGGTTTTATGGTATTTTTAACTAGTATTTATTCTTGTTTTTATTGTAAACCGCCCAGAGTCGTTCTGTGAGCGAGAAGGACGGTGACTAACTAAGAAATATAAATAAATAAACGATCCTTCCTATTGTTCCTTGGTCTTTGAATCCTAACCCTTATTTTTATGCCCAACAAATATCTGTGTTTCTGTGGTCTTTATAAACTCTCAATAAATTCTAAAGCTCTAAAAACTACTTTGGTACTAATTTGTGTCTTGGGGGGCTGGAATCCAGTCACAAGGCCTGGGCTTCTCCAGATGTGGACTTTCTAGAAACACAGAACTGGAGAGTTGGAGAGGACCACAAGGACCATCTAGAGCAGCGGTCCCCAACCTTTTTGGCACCAGGGACCGGTTTCGTGGAAGACAATTTTTCCACGGACCAGGGGTGGGATGGTTTCGGGATGGCGCGGACCGAAGTGGTAAATGGACAGGATGGCGTGGACGGAAGTGTACGACCCGGTTCCTAACAGGCTACAAACCGGTACCGGTCCACGGCCTGGGGTTGGGGACCCCTGATCTAGAGCAACCCTCTGCAATATGCAGGAAAGCCAGTTAAACCATTCAAGGGCCCTCGTCTCAACCCATGGGCAGGAAGGCCTTGCTCCTACCACCCTGGTGGAGGGGAAGAAAATAAAGGGTGGCAGCAAATAACAGCGGCATCAGGTGGGGTCCCCGGGCGAAGGGACCATCCCGGTGGCAGAGAGAGCATAAACCCGGCTGGTCCTCGGAATGACCCACCAGTGTCCTCCACCAGGTGACTCCTTCAGGTGGCCCGGTCGGCCTGAGCTCGGTGGAGCTTTGGGTCTCTCGGGTTGGGCAGGTCCTCCTTTGAGCCCAAGGGGGAGGACTCAGCTCCCAGAGTGGGGCATTGGAAGCCCCTCTTGCTGCTCTAAGACGGAGAGGCCATCGCCCAGGGAGGCCCCCACCACATCCCTCACCGGAGCCATTTTCCCTTTCTCAGAAAAGGCTTTCCTGGAATCTGAGGGTCAGAAATGGGAGGCTTGGAAGGTCTCCTGGGACCCAACCTTGAAGGCTTCCTCTCTCTTCTCTCTGGCCTTGCAGAAGCCGCTGGAGCAGAAGAACTGAACGGCGTTCTGAGGGAGTCTGTCACTTTCCAGCTGAAGATCTCTCAACCATTTAAAACGATTTCCTGGAGTAAAAGGGGCAGCAGCAAGTCTAGAAATATTGCTTTGGTGACTTTTGGGGAGCCATGTAACCTCCTGGTCCCCCTCCCGGCCTTTGAAAAGCGAGTGAACATCTCCGAGGACTGCAGGGAATTACATCTCGGCCATCTAGAGCAAGAGGACGCTGGCAGATACACCGCAGAAATTGTTTTACCAACAACCCCAGAGACAGTAGATGAGTCCTTTGACCTGCGAGTGTCTCGTAAGTATCCCAGCCGTGGCAGCGAATTCCTGGCCTCCTTCCTTCGCCCAGGGCAATGTGGACAGGAGTGAGGGGGGGAGGTTTCTGTTGGCAGGGGGGCAGGGGGGCTTTGGGGGTCCAGTTTCTGAAGAGAGGCAGCTTCTGGATGGAGCCCCAAAGCTGTTCACCTGCTATTCCCTTCTTCTTACCTTCTGCCCCAGCGCGCTCTGCCCAACAGACATTGGGGCAGATTTGTGTCAATTTTAGCAATGCAAATAGGTTAAACATGTTCTGATCAGGCTTGCCCTTGCTTACATTTGCAGTCACAAAAAAACCCCATCATTTTCCTTCCTCTTCCACGCTGCCCACAGTTTTCCACCCCAGGAGCTTTGGCACAGCTGAGGACTGGCATTTCTAGGATTGGTTAGAGGTGGAGCTCAAGCCGTGTCCTGCTGACTCTTCCCCTCGGAAGGGGGCCTGCGGGGGCCCAGCCCAGCTCCCCCAGACTCACTCTCCACGGGGCCAGGCTGGGCTGGGCCAGGCCAAGGGGGTTCCCGGATGGGGTCGCAGGAGGAGAAAGGTGGGATGGCTTTGGGGTGGAATCGCCAGAGAGGGGGTTTAGGAGCCTCTCCACGGATCTGGTGAGGCTGGCTGGAGCCACAAACTCTTTGGGGGAGAGTCAAGGGGTCCTTGGCAGGGTGAGCCTGGAGGCTCCAGAGACACTCACACGCTCCTCATCCGCCATCAATCCGTGGTTTGGTATAAAGAGGCTGGGTGGGAAACATTCCTGCTGCCATTCCTCAGAGTGGATGCAGGGTGCCTCCCATCCTCCACCACGGTGGGCCTCTCCCTTCCCAAAGAGTATCATTCGTGAGAGGTGGGATTGTGTTGTTTATGACAGAAAGGGGTGACACACGCGGTCCCTGCTCTCATCTAAGCAAAGCCTTCCATTGAGCCCCCGCTGTTGCTGCTCTTCCTTCCTCCTGGGCCTTCCTGGGATTTCGGGGTCTTTCATGAATGGCGTCTCTCCATCCCCTGCTCAGAACGTTTGCTGGACTCTCAGCTGAGTGTGACTTGCGTTCCTGATGGTGGTGGAAACGGAACCTGGCAGCTGAATTGCTCTACGGGGACCTGGGAAGACAGGGTGAAGTTCAGCTGGACCTCAGCCGCCCAGAGCAAGAATGCCACCCTTGGGAATTCTCTGATCAGCCTCACCTCCAAAGACCTTGATCTCAACGCCACCTGCACAGCAGAAAACCTGGTTAGCAACGCATCCAGGACAGTCTCCTTAAAGCAAGTTTGTGCTGGTGAGTTTTCCCCTCCTTGAAGGAGGCCTTGGGACAAAAGAGGCAGCTGACATTTAGTTGGGAGAGAAAAGGTTCTGGGGAAGGTAGAACCTTCCAAGGTAATTTGTGCAGTGGAACCATCGGAGTTGGAAAGGTGTTGGGCTCCAAACAACAATCACAAGAATAAAAATTCTGGGCAAACACGAATTGTAGTAATTAAGCACTACTGCATATCATCACAGATCATATTCATATAATTTATATTTCCTCTTTTGATCAAGCTGAGGGGAGGGGATCTCCAAGTGGCACTGGGAATCTTATTTAGCCCTTGTGATTTCCATTTTCATTGGATGACATACGGAGCATTAACAGCTGTTTGTTATGACCAGTGGTCAAAACAATAAATTGATTGATTGAATTGAATTAACAACTAGAAAGCAGCTGGATGCTGAGTTTCTCCAGTCTCTGAATTCCTTCAGCAACTCAGCACTCCTGAGATTGCCTACAGTGTGCATCTTTTCCTTGTGAATGAAGACGCGCCACCCGCAAAATTTAATTTGGATGTTAGCAAATCCCATATAGACAACCTCCAAGGAAAGGGAACTGGCCAATGAAACACAGGAAAGGCTTCTGGCAAAGCTGGCCAGTCAATTTGGGCGAAAGCAGTTGCCTTGCCTTGTCCTGGCCCTGACCCTGCGATCTGGGGACACTGAATCAGGAGACCTTGGAGCAGTGCTTTCCAAACTGCCACTGTTGGCGACACACCAACGGCGGCAGTGGCAGCGCACGCGTGCACGGCGGCGGCGGGGGGGCGCGGCGGTGGCGGTGTGCACGGCGGCGGCCTCACTAAAACGCGGAAGTGCTGATGCCACGCCGCTGCCACCGACGCCATCCACACCGATGCTGCCACGCATGCCCCCGCGCCGCCCCCGTGTGCACCCCCACACCACCACTTCGTGACACACTAAACTGTGTGTTGCGACACACTAAAGTGTCACGACACACAGTTTGGAAAGCTCTGCCCTGGAGCCTGGAAGGATCTCAAACAAGGGGTTGTAATTCCTCACTTGATCCTTTGCTAGGCAAATCTCTAGATCAGGGCTTTCCAAACTTTTGCCGTTGGCGACACACCAACAGCGGGCACACAAAACCCCAGAAGCGCCGGCAGCGGTGCTTCCGGGTTGCCACCGCCACGCTTTCGGGTTTTTGTGTGCTGTGGCGGCAGCGGCAGTGGCAACGTCCTGGAACCCGGAAGTGCTGATGGCCTGCCGCTGCTGCGCGCGCTGGTGTGTGTGGCGGCAGCAATGCGCCATCAGCGCTTCCGGGTTCTTGCGCGACACACTTGGGGCCCCCAGGCAACACAGTATTGTGTTGCGACACGCAGTTTGGAAAGCCCTGCTCTAGATGGTGAGAGAAACGTTGTTGAAGATGACATTGCACAGACATTCCAGGTAAGAGGAAGATATTTTACCTGATTAAATCTACCTCCTGAATTGGCAAAGCTCTTGGATAGGAAACTATTCTACAGTTTGGTAGAGAAAATGGTGCTCTTTAGGCCAGTTACTCATACATATGTCCTCCGTTTAAAATAAGAGGGATATTAATGCTTCACTCTCTGAAATGGGACACTCAGTTGCATTGATGACTGTAGTCACACAATTCATTTAACTCAGAAATGTGTTAATGATCTGATTGCCTGAATTTCCTGCCCTACTTTTGCTATTAATTCTCCTGTTTTAATTTGCAATAGTTCTGTGTTGTAGTAAAGAATAGAGAAAGTTGCCTTTGCTGAGAAAATGATTTTAGAATAAGCTACTGTGTGTGGGTGTTCCCAGGGAGGCGTGTGGGCCTCGGGGGGGGGGGGGGGGGGGGGCTTGATGGTGTGCTTGAAAGACGGTTAAGTGGGTCCACCAGACCAGCGGTACACGATTGCTCACGCCTGATCTCTGCTTCCTTTCGTCTGCTCTCTTGCACTTGCATTCTGCCCATCCCGTTGGACCCCAGAGATGAGACCCGTGACGGAGTCCCCCCAAGAGAACGGTGAGCTCCCCCCATCCCTACCGCTTGCCCCCTTCCTTGTCCCTCTTGGCAGTTCTCCAAGGGGTCCCCCCCTCGAGGGCAGGCAATGGACCCATCCTTGAGGGAGGGGGAGGAGGGGGAGCGAATGGGTCTCCTCTACTGTAATGCCTTCTGTGGGAGGAAGAACTGCGTTTAGAACCCTACTTGTGCTTTATTTACAAAATAAAAAGAGCATTTTATAAACATGTGCAATCACTTCAGCATAATATTTCAGAATTTACATTCTCCATCATGTAGAAATATTGTAAGAGTAACTGCCTCTATCCAGTAATTACCAGGTGATGGATTAGAAGGTGGTCAAGATCCAACTAGAATCATTGATTAGTTGCCTCTTAGTAGTAACAAAAATGCCTATTGCTTCTTCATTGAATGTGAGGAGTAACTTAGTAACTGTTAGTAACCCTAACCCTAACCCTAACCCTAACCCTAACCCTAACCCTAACCCTAACCCTAACCCTAACCCTAACCCTAACCCTAACCCATCTTGCCAACTGGCCCAATTGACCGAAATTAGCACAAGTACCCTGAGGGCATCACTGCCCTGCATGAACTCCAGCTTGGTGGAATGGAGGCAACAGGACATGGCCTTCCAAAGTTGAGCAGGGATCTAAACTTGTGTCAGAGCCTGCTTGGGGCCAGCTGGGCTTTTGCTGGCACTTGTGGCAGGCTGGCCAAGACGTGTCCAGACTGACCAGGCCGCTTCCTCTTAGCAGGGAGTGCAGCATGTGGAATGGGCGTGACTAAGACTGTGTGATGGATTTCGGAGCTGAGGAAGGAGGGAGCGCATTCCAAGGAGATAAACGCTCTCACAGCCTTGAGCGCCTTGGCAGGCAGGCAGAGTAGCCCCGCCCTAGAGTCCCTGGAGTATTTACCCTTAGTTTAGTGAGGATAGGTTTAGTCTGGCAAGGTTTTGTCTGTATGGTAAGAACAAGAAACTAGAGTTGAAGACATCGGCTCATCGTGGCTCTTGGCCTATTCCCCCTGACAGACTGGTAAGCTAGCCCACACTTTTTATTAAAATGATTTATATAGAAGCCTCACTTGATTAAGGCTGTTGTGGGTGGCAAAAGTCAGTGCTGATGGACCCATTTGGTGATGACCACGGCAAGTGGAAGATTGAGACTTGAAACATAAGAGGAACAAAGGGTAAAGAGAATGAATTAACCAATGAAATGAATGAATGAATGAATGAATGAATGAAGGAAGGAAGGAAGGAAGGAAGGAAGGAAGGAAGGAAGGAAGGAAGGAAGGAAGACCCACTGAGTCTGTGTGAAACCAAGGGGGGAAAGAAGGATGTCATAGATTAGAATGAAGAATATTTGATCCTGTAGCGTAAAGTTGATGAAGTGAAAAGGCTAAAATTTATGCCAGAAAGTATAACAGTTGCAAAAATATAGGAATAAATATAGGAATATATGTAAATGGTAAGAGCCACAAAGAGGAAAGTAATAATAGGATAGTATGATCTATACACTATTTGTTAAATGCCTCTAAAATTCTTTTTTAAGCCTTCACCGATGCCAGGAACCTCTTTCAGGATTCCAAATTCCATATATGGGTGCCACCACTGCTAAGGGTTGTGCCACCCCCCCTGCTTCGCTGGTCAAGGGGCTTCTGGAGACGGACCCTCCGGTGCCCTTGGCAGAATCCAGACATTTCTACTCATTTCGGACCCCTTCAGTTGCCCCGAGGGAAAATTAAGGGAAACAATTATTACTTAACATGCATTTGGGTACCATCAAATCATATATCAGAATTATAATTGTTCAGCTAAGCTATAAGCTTTCTGTGTCTATTTCCGTTGTGTTTTATGTGTTTATGTATGTTGCACATTAATAAAGTGTATGTATTTATGTATATTGTACATAATAGAGTGTATTATTTATGTTGTACATGAATAAAGCGTACATGTTCATGTACATATAATAAAGTGAGTCTGTAAACTCAAAAGAACATTTAAAAATGGATGCCAGTCGCTCTTTGAGTGAGATGGGCAGTGGCGAAATTCGAAATATAAATAAATAAATATTGCTTATGAGATAATCTACCTAAGTCAAGCCTATCTGGCTTAAGTTTACGTCTTCATCTTTCCGTTGTGTTTTATGTTTGCTGTTGGGATATCTTTCTCAAACTGTCTACTAGCCAGTTTCTGGCTCCCACGCAACGTGTAGCAACATGTGGTCGTTCTGCACATGCCCAGGACCCCCGTGCAAATTCCTCCTCTGTCGCCTCGCCCCCAAGCCCTGCAGTGCAGAGAATCGGAATGCCTGAAGAAAAAGCAAGATATAAATCTAACCAACTAGCAAGGAGGTCAAACCAGTCAATCCTAAAGGAAATCAACCCTGACTGCTCATTGGAAGGACAGATGCTGAAGCTGAAGCTGAAATACTTTGGCCACCTAATGCGAAGGGAGGACTCACTGGAAAAGACCCTGATGCTGGGAAGGACTGAGGGCAAAAGGAGAAGGGGACGGCAGAGGAGGAGATGGTTAGATAGCATCACCGATGTAACGAACATGAATTTGAGTAAACTCCGGGAGACAGTGGAGGACAGGAAGGCCTGGCGTGCTACGGTCCATGGGGTCACAAAGTCGGACACGACTTAACGACTGAACAAACAACAACAACAAATTCAGACTTGACTCGTCCCTGTGGGTACCAGGTTGACTTTTAGGCTGGATTCACGCAGTGCACTGACCCTGGAAGGGGAGATAAGCAGACTCAGCTGGTCTGGGGCTCTACTGCCCAAACAACTGAACTACTGAAAGTACCAATGCCGGGGGCTGCCACCCCATTATTCACAGGATGCCAATCACCTGGAACCGAACTTCCATGTCCCTCATCCTGTCTGGCCCCAACTTTCAGCACTCTTGCCTGACAAATTTTAATCCTTTTTGCAAGGCCCCAAACCCTTTCCTTTTTCGTCCTCTCTGCTCAACATTTCCCACGTCTCTCCACCCATCTTTTTTGCTGTTCCTACCAGAAGTAGGAGGCGTGCCTGTCTGACAATGTTCGCATCCCTGTGTGGTCACTGTTTGCGGGGGGGGGGGGGTACAGTAATTAAATTTATAACTGCAATACCTTTATAGGTAATTTGTTTTGAACAGGAGTTTTTAATTCAATTTAAAGAAATTAATATATTTTTGTCCTAGTCTTGCTTTTAGAGCGGGGTACACACATATACAAGTGTGCCCAAGGCAAATCTCTCAGATGGGCACCCCCAGCGGTGAGCTGACCCCAGGCTGCAGGGGGGAGAAAGTGGGGAGAGGGCCACACGCCCGCAGGGGGTCCTTGTCCCCTTAAGGGTCTCCCCTCCCTCCTCAGTCATCCAAAGCTCTCCCCCATTCCTCTTCTACTGTTACACTCAGGGACTGCAATGGTATGGACCTTGGGAGGCGGGGCGAAGAGATGCTGTGAAGAGATGCTGCCAAGGGAACGGCCAGATAAGGGAGGGCAGAGCCCACAGCTGGATAATGGGTGGAGAAAGAGGCTCAGAAGGGACCCTCCCTAGCTTCTCGGGCTGCAAAGGAGATGGCGGGAGATTTGTACTTTCAGACTTGCAAGATTCTGTTAATGTAGCCTTACAATTAAGCAGAATTAGCTGATCTGGTTGTGTTTCCTGTCTGGTCCACCTGGGAAGGCTGACAGGGACTTTCCCCTCCATTCAGAAGAAGCCACTCTTGTGTGCAGCTCTCACACACCCCCTCTCATCAGATGCCCCCAACCTAGACACCCGGAAGTCTCTCAGGGGTCTTCTTCATAGCCACCTACCAGTCCATCAATAAGCAGATATTTATTTATTTATTTATTTATTTATTTATTTAATTTATCACCACCCATCTCCCCCCGATATGATACAATCATAATGTTTGCTGCCCCAACCCTGCCTGTTCAGGCCTCCAGCTTACTTTTCAACTTCCCCAGCAGGTAAGAAAGCATCAATAAATCATTCGCTTTAATATTAAGGGAGGGTGGGAAGAAGGCGAGTTTTCACAGATGGTTGAAGTTGCAGATTTAGCCATCTGTCGAAACTCGCTCTTGGTTTTGCGCAAGGGTTTTGCATTTGTGAGCCCAAACATCAGCTCCTCTTGGACACGTTTTCTGGACTAGCCTCTTCTAATCAACTGATTAGGTGGCTCCCTTTGAACCCTTGACCTAACCAGATTGCTGGGCTCTCTGGGGACAGGGACTTAGCGTTATTTCAGAGGAGCGCTAAATGGTATTCAAAAGCAGCCTTAACGACTTCTGACAGGTCTGGGAAAATTATACAATGCAGCAATCTCTCTCTCCCCCATTTCACTGTGCAACCTCCTCCCACCTACCCCCACCGCACTGCTAACACTTGCAAGCTACTATTTAGGCTGATCCAGATCTCTGAGCTGGAGGAGAGGAAGCATGCCTGCATAAGCCCATAGTAGCCAATAAGAATCCAGCTGGTCCCTCCCCCAGGGGTCACCTGACCTCCACACCAACCAAATGGTCAGTGAAGCTCTTCAGCTTGTGCCTACAGCAAAACTGCTACCACTTGAAACCACCACTTGAAAGGGAAAACAGTGCTGTAACTCCAGAACAGCTAAATATGTTTTCTTTCTTTTTTACATGTATATCCCACCATGATAAAACAACTTTATGCTGCTTCAGGTATGAACGTGGGATGTGGCGAAGGCCATGCCATGAGGACACAGCAGAAATAGCAAGTTGATGGTGTATGTTCGTGCCAGACTAGGTGCAAGGGGGAAGTGCCATAGCTAGGATGCAGAAATCCAGATGACCACTAGATGGTAACAAGGAACTCATGGTTTCTTCATCTCATGATCATTTGGAGGTTCGCGGCCAGATGTGGTAATCCTGTCTTGCTGTAGTGGTGTGCTGGAATGACCTTGGGAGACACGAGGAAGAGCCGCAGACTAGGCAACAGTCGGATAAGAGGCATCTGAGCCCACAGCAGGAATGGGGGTGTGGCACACGTCTCAGAAGGGACCCTTCCTAGTTTCTTGGATTATAAAGGGGGGGGGGGAGATGTACTTTCAGACTTGCAAGATTCTGTTAATATAACCTTTCAATAAAGTAGAATTAGTTCATCTGGGCGTGCTTCTTGTCTGGACTACCTCGCAAGGCTGATATCAACCTTGCAAGTCTGAAAGTTGTTGTTGTTATTATAAGTGGCAATTCTATCTGTGGAGTCCTTGTTGCTCTCTGAACCATGTTGTTTTCTTGCAGACGTTTCATTGCCAGACCAGGTAACATCTTCAGAGCAAAAAGGGAGTGGGACTTGCTCTCTGTTTATATACCATGGCTTGCCCTGCTTGTGTTGGTGGAGGTGTTGTTCTCTCCTTAGGAGTTCCTTGATTGGGCTGTTGTTTGCTGCTTGGTTGATTGATTGAGTTAATAGTTCCTTGATTAGGGTATATTGTGCTGTTTGATTGTTCCTCTGGTGCTAATCCTGGTGTTAATCTTTGCATATCTGGGTGTTGATTGCTGGCAAGGAGGTGTTCTGGTCTTCTGGCTTTTCTATTGTCTCTTATGAATGGTAAGTAAATGTTGTTTACCTCTATGTGTCTGTTGATGGCTGCTTTGTCTGAGTGCCAAGCTTCCAGGAATTCTCTAGCGTTTTTGGATTTGGCTTGGTTTAAGATGCTCAGTTTCCCAGTTGAAAGTATGGTTGAGTCTGTCCATGTGGTGTGAGATTAAGGAGTTTTCATCGTGTCTTCTGACTGCTAGTTGGTGTTTGTGGATGCGTTCCGCTAGTCTTCTGCCCGTCTGTCCTACATAGTGGCTGCTACAGTCCTTACACTGCATGTTGTAGATAACTCCTGTTTTTTCTTCTTGGGCTACTGGGTCTTTTGGGTTACTTACGATGTTCTGAAGGGTTTTGGTTGGTTTGTGTGCTACGGTGATGCCATGTGGTTGTAACAGTCTGTTAGTAGTTTCTGAGATGTTTCTGATCTATGGCAGTGCAATCCTTTTCATAGCTTCTGTTGGTTTTGCTGGGAGGACCAATTCTATCTGGGAGGACCGAAGGGAAGCACGGCACCTGCATGTTTAGAGCATTGCTTATAAGCACCTTCTTCGTCTCTTCCTCTGATAAAGTGTGCCGCAGCTCATGAAATAAACTGTGTTAAGCAGAAAAGGGTTTTGGCTTCATCAGGGGAATCCTGATCACTTCCATAAATCCCTTTTCCGGGTACTGAGGCAACTGCCTAAAACAGTGTTTCTCAACCTTGGCCGCTTTAAGATGGGTGGACTTCAACTCCCAGAATTCCCCAGCCAGCATTGCCCTGTTGGAGAATTCTGGGAGTTGAAGTCCGCACATCTTAAAGCGGCCAAGGTTGAGAAACACTGCTGGGGAGGCTGAAAAACTTGAAATGGAATACACAATACATGTTTCAATGGCTGCTGACATTTATCTGCAAATGCATTATATGGGATCCAGGCGATTTTGCAGCTAGATTTTTAAGTAGCAGAACAAGGTATGTTGTTATGTTGAGAAATAATTATGCTGAGAAATATTATGTTGAGAAATAATTTAACTTTGACTGAGTCTCGCATTTTAATTTCCAGATGAGATAGTGCTGTTTCTACAGTGTATCTCAGAGCTTTTCAAACTGTGTGTCGCGACACAAAAGTGTGTCGCCACACACAGTCTGGTGTGTCGCCACACAACCCGGAAGCGCTGATCATCATCAGCGCTTCCGGGTTTTCCCGTGGCGACACACCAACAGCGGCGCACAAAAACCCGAAAGCGGCAGCAGCGCTTCCGGGTTTTTGCGCACTGCCGCAACGGCAGCATTTCCGGGTTTTCCCGCGGCAACACACCAACGGCGGTTGGTGTGTCGCCGCGGGAAAACTTTGGAAAGCCCTGGTGTATCTAGTGATGTGCTTTGCAAATGATATGAAACTATTACTGTTCGTGAGTTATATCGTGAAACCAGTCCTGGGCTCAAATCTTCTTGTGTGCCAGTTGCACACCCCTCTCTTACCATTCGTATCTTCCACTTAGTAGTAACCTCTGCAGAGGTCTGGTGGTGTGGCAGATCACAAGAAGAAGGGAATTTGCACTATCATGAAGCTGAAAATAAAAGGCTGGTATATATTTGCCCAGAAGCCCTCAAACCCTGCCCAGGGTTTTCTCCCCAAGCGGATGCCAACATTCATCCAATAGGAAGCAATAGCTGTTTTCCAGGCGGGGCACCTGCAACTTGAGAAGATGCTCGAAAGGGATTTTTCAGAGATAGGGACAGCATTCCTGCATCAACATCTTGTACGTCACCCAGTCAGTGGAGGTGCCATAGTTGCATTTCGTTAGCTCATGTTCCAGAGGTGTTCTAAAGCCAGAGGTGTAGAAGGAATGGCATGATCCTGATAGGGAAGGGAGGTTGGAGGCTCCATGTTCTGGTGGTTTCTGTAGATGACAGCTTGTTCCTGTTGCCAGCTCAGGTTTGCCAGTTGCAGGGAATTGTGCATGGAGAACAAGCTCCTTGGGAAAAATTGCCCCATGCAGGTAGTTCTCGTTTAGCAGCCACAATTAGGACCAGCAACTTCATCATTAAGCGAACCCGTCGCTAACTGAACCCGCGACTCTGCTTATGATCTGACTTCAGCTCTCCTTCGCTTGACAGACCCACGAAGGTTGTCAATGCGAGGATTGGTCGCAAAGCTACTTTTTCATCACCGTCGTAACTGAGAACGGTCGCTAAACGAGGCCATCGCTAAAGGAGGACTATCTGTATAGGAAAAAGGCCTCTGCAGGATTTCTCATATTTGACCATTGGTGACGCATCCTCTGCTCTTTTTGCAGAAAAGCCTGCAGCTAGAGGACTGATCCCGGGCCTGATTGTAGCTGTTCTCCTCGTTCTGGTTGTCGCAGTTGTTGCCGCATGTGTGTGGAAGAGGAGAGGTACAAGATGTTTCTCTGCCGTGCACACCCCTTGCAAATCCTCCACTGACCACGTCCCAAGCTCCTGTTCTTTTTCCTCCTCGCTCCATCCCAAAAGAGGAAAAAGATTAGCCAGAAAGTCACCCCAGCATCTGCTGGCCACGGGGTGGGCACGCCCTCGCCCTGTCCCAGGGCACCGTCTACCACGCCATTCGTGTCCGAGCGGCGGGAGGGCCCAGCCATTTTAATCTGGGCTCTTCCCTGGACCCCCCAGGCCTCCAAGCCACCGCCAATGCACAAAGGGAAGGGCAGGGCTTGGACCACGTGGCTGTGGCCACCACCTTGACTTTTTTGACTCTTCACGGCACTGTAGAGGGGGAGGAAGGATACGGGCGAAGAGCGAAGGGCTCTCAGGAGGACCCCCTTGTCTATCAGCTTCCCAGAGGCAACGTCTGTATCAGGGGTGGTCAGCCACCCACGAACGGCCTCTCCCTGCCCCGCCAAGAGCAACTTCTTCAGCACCCCCTGCTCCGCTGCCACCTTTGGGGAGCTGCCAAGGGGTTGGGCTGGGCACATCTCCATTCCTGATTTCTCCAGAACCAGCCGCCCAGCAGAAGCCCTGCAGCAAGCTGGCGGGACGTCCCTGGCAAGTCGGCACCTCCAGCAAGGACTGGAGACCCAAGCTCTTTGTTTAAAAAGCTACCTTCGACAAAGCTGCATCGCTGCCCCCCGCCCCCGCTTTCCGTAGAACAGCCGCAAGACACTTGCACCAGGCCCCGGCTCTGCTCCGGCTTGTCCGCCCACTTCCTGCATTTCAATGTGGTTCCTTTTCCTTCCGCAGCTGGCAAGAGCGACCGACTCCGCTTTGCAAAAGGCTCAGGTAACCAGCCCCCCTACCCCACCCCCCCAGCAAACACCTGCCAAATAAGACAGGAAGTTTCGCCACGCACACACAGAGACCACAAAAAGAAAAAAAAAGCCTAGAAAAGGGCAAGAGACTTGATTTGGGGATAGGACACCTCCAAAGGTGGGCAGATCAGGAGATCCGTGGCCAGCGGATGGCTAATTTTCAGGGGCTTCCCAGGTCTGGGAGGCGGGTGCCCCTTGAGGTTTGGAGGGGCCGGGCGGCACTTAGCTCTTGCAACAAACCACTAGGTTGCCGTCATCAACAGCAAGGGATGACCGCAGAACCATTTTGTAATTTTCCCTCTGAGGATGCTGCAAGACCAGAAGCATTCTTAGGGAAAAAGAGGATGCTTGAGACAGTCCTGTGTCATCCTCCCCTCACCCTTGCATTTTAAAAAATTACAACATTCAGAAGGACTGTGGGGAGGGGGCAAAGGAAAGGCTGGCCCTTGGCCTTCAGGTGTCATGGAAACGTGTTGCTTAAGTAAACGTGGAGTTCAATTGGCCGCAATTTTCTCCCCGCCGCAGGAGAAGCTGTCAGCCAGGGGCCCCTCCAATTCGGCTCCTGGAACCTGCAGGCCCCTCGTTGCTGGTTTGGTTTGGGACTCCCCCTTTTTAAACTGTTCTCAGTTCGGATGAATGAGGCCCATTCAAGCATGCAGACCCCCTTCATTGCTGAACCATTGATAGCTGTCATCAGTGACAACGTTTTAATCACAGGTTGTTGTGTTTTTTCTCTCCAAATTATTTGGCAGGTGATGCTACAGATCCCTGAATGGGACAAGAAGGGACCTTCTTCATATCCCCCCCCCCCCATCTTCCTCCCTTCCTGTTTTCCCCAGGGCTGGTGACAAGTGTCTGGTGGCCCTGGGGCAAATAACAACAACTACTACAAATAGTCATACATATTGCTTTGAAGCAGAGTTTGAACCATTCTTTAGAAGTTTTATTCCCACTGAACACACAGCCCTTCCTTCCTTCCTTCCTTCCTTCCTTCCTTCCTTCCTTCCTTCCTTCCTTCCTTCCTTCCTTCCTTCCTTCCTTCCTTCCTTCCTTCCATCTGCTGTCCATTCAGTAGATGTTTGCAGAGCTCATGTGTCTGGCTTTCTATAGAGCCTGCTATGATGCAGGATTTGGTCTAAGCTAAGAGAAGTGACCTTTTCAAGGCATCGGGCTCTGTGATAGAAGCAGCACATGGGACAGCGAAGAAGATCCCTGGCATCTACCTCAGCCCACCTGCCTGGAAGTAAGCTAGAACAGGCCTCAGGATGCCTTTCGCCCAGAGCGTTGGAGGACCTCTTTCCGCCGAAGCAGGTTCCAGTCAATGCTGTCCTCCTGCTTGCTACAGTGAGGTTCAGACGTTCTGTAGCTGAAACAAAACTCTCCTGAGACCGCCTGGCCTTTCCTCGGAGGGGCGTCACGTTCTTATGAGTTTCACGCCAGCATCCGCGGGGCAGTTTCTTAGTACCTCTCAGCGGCCGCAGAAACTCCAGGCGGCGCGTCGTAACGTAGCTTTTTCTCCACCGCTTTGATGCGGGCTGCAGAGCCTCATCTCGATCGTACGCCATCCTGCTCCCGGTCACAAAGCCGGTGTGGGGCCTCCTTGTGGCTCCCCTAAGATTGTCCTTGGAAACTTAGGCTGCCTCCTTTCTAACAGCCTGAAGCATTGGGGTTGTATCAGATCGTGATAAAAGCTTCACTAGAAAAAAAGCTACCTCCTGGTTTTACCCGTCTGAAGCTGGCGTAGACCTAGTCAGCTGCATCTTACTTGGGAGCGTACGTAGCGGCACAGATTCGGATCAGCAGACGAAATTTGTGATTTCTACCAAATGGTGGGACGCAAGGTGCGCTGCCTGTCCTCGAGGGATGCTCTGGGGACAAGAAGGGTCAGGAGGCAGGCGAGGGAGGACATTTCGGCTCACGCTGCTCCATCCTCAGGAATCGCAGGGCAGCTCTGGAGAGCAGGCAGACTGAGTTTCCCTGCAGGGAGAACAAGGGACAGTAACAACAGCAAAAACAACAGTCTGAGGGAGTCAACAATGCAGTAAGATAATGCAACTGAAAGTTGATCACTTTTTTGCCATAGAATTTCCTTCTGTCCTATATTAATTCTCCTTTGTTAATTATTTTCATCTTAATAGTTAACTTTCTTCTTTCTCTTTCTTTCTTTCTTTCTTTCTTTCTTTCTTTCTTTCTTTCTTTCTTTCTTCTTTCTTTCCTTCTTTCCTCTTTCTTTCCTTCTTTCTTCTTTCTTTCTTCTTTCTATAAAAAGGAGAATAGTTGAATTAGGGCAGAATGAAAAACTGACAAAAGAACTTGACAGGGATGTATATGGGGGGTCAACAGTGTCAAAATCGGGGGTGCAGCTGGGGTGATCAAGGACTACAAGGTCACCAAGATCCCTTCCCAACCTGTGATTCTATAAGCCCCACCCATTTTTACATGCATGTGACACAGGTTGCAAAGGGGTGGGGCTTCAATCATCTAGTTATGCCTGACATTTTGGCACTCTTGAGCCTACCCCCATGAGCCCCCCCCCAAAAAAAACCTGACAAATGTTCAGAAACTGAAATGGATAATGAACCAAGTTAGAGACTTCATATTTACTTGTAACTGACATCATGATGATGATGATGACCTGCCTTATGTAAATGATCCCTTTTAACACATAACTGGAGTTGCCTGGATGTGATGGATAGTTGGATAAGTAGAAATAGATGATAGTTGATAGATAGAGATATGGAGATGGATGGATGGATGGATGGATGGATGGATGGATGGATGGATGGATGGATGATAGATAGATAGATAGATAGATAGATAGATAGATAGATAGATAGATGATAGATAGAAGATAGATAGATAGATAGATAGATAGATAGATAGATAGATAGATGATAGATAGATAGAAGAGATTGATAGATGATAGAATTGATAGATGATAGAGATTGATAGATTATAGAGAGATAGAGATAGATATAGATAATAGATGATTAAAAATAGTGAGATATAGAGATGGAGATGGAGATGGAGATGGAGATGGAGATGGAGATGGAGATGGAGATAATATTTGAGACCTAAAAGGTCTGACACAGCACCACAAAGAAGTGCTGTGCTCAGAAAAGTTTAAAATAATAAATAGATTATAAATAATATTGGTGTCTCTTCATACTGACAGACTTGGCATGGATAGCAGGAAGGACAATGTCCAGGTCCACACAACACACCAAAGCCTACTAGTTTTATGTTGGGTTAGGTTTGTGTATGTGTGTGTCTTAGGTTGATCTTTGGTTAGCTTATGATGCCGCACGTTGTACAATCCAACATCATCTGGTTTAATTCAGTAGCCAAGGCACGTATGTCGTGACTTGTGGTCCATGATCTGAGGGACAAGATACGCCCCTGCAACAGAAGGTCCTCTCTTCGTTCTCTTCCGATGAGGACTGACACAGTCCTTGGATCTTTTTCTAGAAATTTTGTATTTATTTTCCTTTTGTGGGTTGTGCCTTGGAAAACATGACTTCAGAGGGCAGATAGGCATACACAATGTCCTTTCCGGAGACAAAATCCAGCGTCTGGCTGGTGAAGGGGTGGCCATTGGGAAGGTGGAGGAAAACATCCTATCTTCAGGAAAGAAGTGGAAATTAACTTGGAACTTACAGAGGCATGAAGGAACAGAAGAGACCATTTTCCTAAGAAAATGAACTTACTGTCAAAAAGATAGGGGAAAAAATAATAATTTGGTGCACTTTTTGGTTGCAAAATGTTTTTGTTTGAACAGAAAGCCATAGCTAACGTTATGGTTAGAAAATGTTTACATGTGTAGATTACAGAACATGATACTTGTTTTCTCTTATGGTATTTCTAAACAAGAAATATAAATGGATTTAAAATAAGAATGCTGGGATCTCTTGTTTTTAAGGATGGTGACAGGTTTGAGGTTTTGTAACAGTTCCTATCAGTACAGTGAAATGTTTGTTCCTAGGTTCTTTATTTTGGATCCAGGTGATCGGACAGGATTTAAAACTGTGTTTCTGTTTGTTTTTTTTTGTATTTTACAAAGGGGGGTTGTTCTTTTTTATTGTTTTAAATGGCTTTCTTTTCGGGTCTTGTTTTGTCTGTTCTAACATGAAATAAAACATCTATGTGATTAAACTTGCATGACTAACTGACTGACTCCTTGGGCCAACAATACAACTTAATGAGGTTAGCACAGAATCATTCCTGTTTATTAACGCTCCTTCCCCCGCTTCTGTTTTTGATGTTCAGTACCATGTTTAAACCGAGCCCTTTAATTAAATTAATTGCCTGCTTCAGTGAATATCAACACGATAATTAATGTCAGCTCTATTCGCCATCGTTTGGGAGGGGGAGACGTCCTCCAGGAACAGAGAAAGAAGAGAAAGAGAAGAATTATTACACTGAGACTTTAAGCCTGCTTATTTTTTCTTCTGTATCTTGCACTGAAAAGGATCGGGAGTGCCCATACATTCACAACTATCTCTTGAGGGGGACTGTGGCCCATCTGGGTAACAGTCATACTTTTTCTTTGCAGAGATTGAAGATCCCACTAAGAGTGATACCAACTTAATAGGAGGTGTGCCCAAGGTAAGTCCATAAGAAGGTAAAACCTTAATCCAGTCCGTAAAAAGTCCTCACAGTCTTCCAAAGCTCCGTGGGTGGACCAGGGCAACTCGCTAGTCCGTTGAGGTCCAAGTCCCCCCCTTGGTCTCGCCCCCTAACCCTCCGGATCTCTACCCAGCCACCGTGGGATTTGATTCCTGCCTGGATTCTTCTTGGAATGCCATCAGCACATTCCCGTGTCCTCCGTAAGGGGGATGAAGACCCTTGAAATGAAATCTGGAAATGTCACCAGGTTTTCAAAGCTTAGCCTTCCTTAATCCAGGGCTTCTCAACTCCCAGAATTCTCAGCCACGGGCTCTGCGCCTGGAATCCTGGAAGCTGAAATCCACACTTCCAGAAGATGCCCACCCACGTGGGAAAGGATGCCCTTTCTCAACAGAATAAAATGTGATTGCATGTTAAAGGCTGCCTAGATTTCTCCCTCTTTTGCTGACTTAAGTCGGCTTCATAAGGTCTTCTCAAATGAGGATTTTGCACAATGCTCCTTAAAGACCTCAAGAATGAAGGCTGATATACCTCAAGGCCAGGAAGGGGCCAGGGGGCTGAGGGGGACCCTCTCGCTATGGGTTGGGATGTGGTGGTTGTTCTTTGAGGTACTGTGGTTTTAAAGTTGTGTGTGTTTTTTTTCTTTTGTAAGTTACTTTGAGCCTTGTTGGGTTTTGTGACACAAACTATGGTAGATGAAAAGAAAAGAAGTGGCTGATGACTGTCAGTTAATCACAGAGGAAACAGGCAGGAACTGACTTTTTTGCTTTTCTGAGGGGGAAGGAAAGTGTGAACTTTAGATCTTACAGCAATTATACCATTAAAAACACACCTCATTAAAATTACTCATAGCTGCTTCTTTTTAAATTTTCCAGAATGACGTTCACAGTCACCTGTTCTCTGCAGCAAGGCTGCTTGACAGTTGTACCATCAAAGTAGATGATCACTGCGCAAACCATCGGTGGAATTTATTTATTTATTTATTTATTTATTTATTTATTTTTATTAAATTTATATTACCGCCCATCTCCCCCAACGGGGACCCTGGGCGGTGTGATGATGATGATGATGATGATGATGATGATGATGAAGAAAATATTAAAAGGTATTCACTTTCAGGAGCTGCAGATCACTTCATTGGAAGCATAGAATAGCTAGACCAGGGCTTTCCAAAGTTTTTCCGCGGGAAAACCTGAAAGTGCTGTCGTTGCGGCAGCGCGCAAAAACCCGGAAGTGCTGATGATGATCAGCGCTTCCAGGTTGTGTGGCGACACACCAGACTGTGTGTGGTGACACACTTTTGTGTCGCGACACACAGTTTGGAAAGCTCTGAGCTAGACCATAGTTTCCAATTTCCGATATCACAGAAGCCCAACCGCCCTTTGGGGGCTGACTCTGCAGCCCCTGAAACAGCTAGAGAGGCGGTGTGACTTTTAAAAATAAAACATAAAATAAAATGCTTTCCTGTTCATGCAGATATCTTGGGGTGAATGACTACGCCACGCCGTAGCCAGAGTCAGAATGAGCCGGTGGTCCCTCCCCACAGCATTGACCCCCTTTCAACTCAGAAGAGCTGAAGCCCTTGCAGGTGACATTTATTTACTCCGCTTTTTCTCTTTTTCTTGCGCTCAGGAGCCAAGGGGGAAGAAAGCCCAGCCACCAAGAAAAGCAGCAAAGAACAGCCAGGAGATGCCCCACACCATCTACACGGCTGTGCAGCACCCCAAACAGGTGGGAAATAGCTACTCTGCCTTCCGCTTACGGCAGCTTTTTGAACGACAGGTCTCGGCATCCCAGCCACATGTGGGGGGGGGGGGCTTCAAAACTTCCAGAGGGGCACCAAGTTGGAGGAGGCTGTGTGGGCGAAACACACACTGGCGCCTAGATTTATTTAGGAATAAATCGTGATTTGGCTAAAAGATTGCAACTTGCGGGTCCTTGGAAATTTGGGTTGGAATCTTTTTTTCTACTGTGACTTTAAATAGGATGATCCTTGAAGAAAAGAAAGCACAAATTTCTGATGCAACCCAGATCGAATCAAAAATCGTCAAATGTGCTGGATTCACACCATGTCAATTCAATTTCATGCCATGTGTCATAAATATTTATATTTGTCAATATAAACAAAAAAGTTGTATTTCAGCCAGCTATTAGAAGCTTGGATTTTGTGTTTACGGGTGTGCCGTCTTCCCATAATTGCTTTCGGCTTCGAAAAGACTCGTGCAGATTCTAAAGTAGAATAGAACTTCCTGCAATCGTACTAAAAATAAACAATGCAAACTTTATGTTAGAAAAAAAGGTGAAAGGCAGGCTGTTGTGAATATGATCACATATTTCTTCTTAAGAGGGAACAATATAACACTTGCTTACCTTTCCGCAAAGCCACTCTGGGAAACTGGATTTCACACTTAAAGGTTGGAGATGCCTAGAAATTCAGACTGGCCTTTTCTGAAGAGATTTTCTTGGCCAAAGACAGGGTTCCTCCAGGCTTGACTCTCTAATGCAGTGTTTCTCAACCTTGGCCGCTTGAAGATGCGTGGACTTCAACTCCCAGAATTCCCCACACATCTTAAAGCGGCCAAAGCTGAGAAAAACTGCTCTAACGGCTTCTCTTTTCCAGGATCCTTCACAAACAGATGATGAGAAGATGCGGAGGAAGAAACAGCGCAGCATCTCCAACCAAGGGGAGAAAACGGTTTATTCAGAGATCAGCAAGTCTCAAGAGGCACGTGGCTTCCTTGCTTCTGGTTCTTTGCAAGGAGGGAGAAAAATAGTCCCATTTGACAACTCTGTATTCCGGTACTGGATACAGTTCACCTAAATCAACCTATTTTCTGGGATGGTGCCACCCAGATTGAATCAAAAACAGCCAGATGTGCTGGATTCACACAACATACTAAACCCTGAAAGGTAGAACCAAACAAGGTTAGAGTGTTTTGCGAACAGAGCCGTGGGGTCTTTCATTGTCAGCAACTTACAGGGTCCTTCCTTGGGGCTGCCACTCCTCCTGCCCTTGAGTCGGGAGAAAAATATCTCACCACACTTGCAGTGTGCTGGAGAGCGATGCTGGCCTTTATAGACTTAAAGGGGGCGAGTTCAAGGTAGCCATCGATAGATTCCCGGCTCCCTTTCGGTCCTTTCCCACCCTTACTCAAAGTGTCTCCTGCTGTCTAAGATGTTTTTAAAAGGTGAGAGAGACTTCACTTCGCACCTTGATTGAGGACTGGCCCTTCTTCCTCTACATTCTCACATTTCTTGCAGGAGTCAAGTCAGAACAAAACAGGGCCCCGGTTCCTCTTTTTTTCTGGCAGATCCCCAAATAACTGCATGCCTGTGTTCTCCTTGGCAGAGTGAAGACCAAAACATCAAGACAATCTATGAAACAGTGAAAAATCCCCCACCTGTCAAATCCTCGGACTTCAGAGCCTTTGTTTAACGCTGCAGCAGGGAAGGCCCCCCAGCGCTGGAGGAGCACCTGAGCTTACCTGAGTTCCCCCAAGGGGTGCCTGGAGGACTTGCAGACGGGCCCGAGAGAGAGAGAGGCGGGCAAGGCCAGGGCCAGCGGCCCCACAGGGATGGCAGCTCCTCCCCGGGCTCAGCGCCCGCTTTCGTTTCTAGACCTGCACCAGCCCAGCAACTCAGCGTTCTTTTTTTTTTAAATAAATTTTATTCAAAGTTTTACAAAGGACATAAAAACTAATACAGACTAATAAAAAGTAAAAGGAGCGAAGAAAGAAAAAGAAAGGAGAAGAGAATAGAAGAGGAGAGGAGAGGAGAGGAGAGGAGAGGAGAGGAGAGGAGAGGAGAGGAGAGGAGAGGAGAGGAGAGAAAAAAGGAAAAGAAAAGAAAAGAAAAGAAGAAAAGAAAAGAAAAGAAAAGAAAAGAAAAGAAAAGAAAAGAAAAAAGAAAAGAAGCTTCCGATTTCTTCTGCAGGAAATATAAGTACAATTACAACATTATCTCTTACTCTATGATTACAAAAAAAAAGCTCACTTTTTTCTGTTATCCCTTTTTTTTCTAATCATCAAAATCACAAATCAGAAGTGCATTTTTTTCCGCTTCATGCAAAAAGCCTATAAGGGGTTTCCAGTCAGCCATCAATGTGGATATTGTTCTTTCTCTGATCAAGGAAGTCAATTTAGCCATCTCCGCAAGTTCCATCATCCTCACCCACCATTCCTCCGTTGTGGGTAATGTCGAACCTTTCCACTTTTGAGCATGTAATAGTCTCGCAGCAGTTATGATATACAAAAAAAAAAAATCCCATGACTTTTTTCTAATTGCCGGTCCATTCGTCCCAAAAAAAAGCAGCTCATCGTTCTGACTAGGGGAGAGGGGAGAGAAAGTGATTCCGTTCCTCTTTGTTTCTTATTTTTACTCGATACCTGAACTGATCATTATCCTTTCCCATATGAAGTTCTCTGAATTTTGCAGTACCTTTTCACCCGTTTTAAAAAATGCATTAAGGGGGGGGGGGGGGAATCTGTATAAAATGCACACTTCTTGAAAATTATTTACAGGAGCATTAAATGAGGGAAGCTTGTCTGTGCACACTGGGTTGTGCAAACAAAAGTGTGGTTTTTTTTTCCAGAGAAATGGGCACCCAAATATTTATATATTTTATGAAAAGTTTTTTTTTTAATGTCGAGTTTGATGAATAAATTGACACCTTCACGTACGTGTACCACTGGTCGCAATATTCTTAGAAACAGGAAAATGGGAGCTACCAATATTGAGAAATGTTGGAAGGGGCCACGCTTGCGCCTGTGACCCTGCACAAACGTGAGCCTGGGCCACCTTGGGCTCATCTGGCATCAAGGCGCCGTTCTTCCCCCAACGTAGCCCGCCATTTTAAATCATCAGCATCCCCCGTCCATTTCTTGGGAAACCTCATGTCTTTGGGGACATTCTAGCTACCTCAGCTATTCTTCTAGGAGTAGAATAGCAAATCTGCTTTCTTGATTTTACCCTCTGTTATGGGTTTGATGCTGTGTTGGACTTTTATTATTTGTGTATTTGATTGCTCTAGGCCACCTGTGTATACAAACGTTTTGTTCTTCTGCAGCTTCCAGATTTGTAGTAAACCAGTTAGGAATAAATAACTTCCATCCAATCATGGAGCACTCCAGGATTTAGGCTGAGATCTACGTTCACACAGTTTGTTATGCTTGGTCAGTTTTAAACTTGTTTTGTTTGCTTGCTTATTTGTTTGTTTTGTGCCTCAGCATACTCTATGATCAGCATAGGATCATGACCATTCATTTAGCGACCGTTTGAAGTTACGACGGCACTGGAAAAAGTGACTTGCAACCAGAACGTCACAGCATCCCCACAGTCAAAATTCAAAGTGATCAAAATTCAGGCGCTTGGCAACCGGCATGTATTTACGACGGTTGCAGCATCTCAGGGTCACATGATCGCCATTTGTGGCTTCTGACAGGCAAAGTCAATGGGGGAAGCCGGATTCACTTGACAACCACGTGATTCATTTAACGGCCACAGTGATTTGCTTAACAACTGTGGCAAAAAAGGTTGTAAAATCGGGCATGACTCACTTAATGACTGCCTCACTTAGCAATGGAAGTTCCTGTCCCAACTGTGGTTGTAAGTCGAGGACTACCTGTATTGTGCAGAGGATCGGCAATGAGGACAGCACATTTCATGCCGGTAGAGTGTTCTGCTGATTCAAAGATGGGTGGAGAAGAATTCAACTCAGAACAGCTCAACTCAACTCACTCTACCCTGCCCTGGGCAGACCCCACCCCTCTGACTGCCTTGTCCAGGTCTGGTTGCCACAAACCAAGGAGGACGCTGCGGAGCTTGAAGCCATGCAGAGAAGAGCGGTGAAGGTCCTGCAGGGCTTGGAGGCTACATCCAAGGAAGAGCAGTTAAAGCAGCGGCTGGGGAATTCTGGGAGTTGAAGTCCACACGTCTTCCAGTGGCCAAGGTTGATGAATTCTGGCTTAGCCTCAAGTGGAGACATGAGAGTTGCCTTCCAATCCTTGAAGGGCTGTCCCAGGGAAGACAGCATGGATTTATTCTCCAGCACACCCCAGGGTAGGACAAGAACCACCGGCTTTTACATCAGAACTTGAAATAAGGAGGAATTTCCTGCCACGAGAGCTCTGAAGCCTCCCTCCTGGAGTCCTGGTGGCTTTATCACTGGAGGTTAAACATGTTAGAGATATCGGGTTTCAACCAAGCACGTCTCACACAAGCTTGAAGGAGGAGGCAGCCTCTGCTGTAACCTAATCTTACTTGCTTTGTGTGGGAGGGGCTGAACCCCAATTTCCTGTTCCCTTCATCTTCTCTCTTTCCTGCTTGAATCTCCTTCCAAGGAGGATGGTCAGCTATGGCTGTCCACATTGCTCACACTTCCATTCAGGTGGGCCACATTAAAAAGCATGTGGGTCTCGTCAGAACCTACTGCTCGCACGCATGGACCGTTTTTACTATGAAACCGTGAGCTACAATAAAACTGTAAGCTCTTTTTATGTTACTTTACATTAACGTTTGAAGTGTGTTTATTTTGTGTTTTGAACTGATTAAGCCTTGTGCAAGTTTATGGGAACGCTTCTGCTCTGCTAAACTAGATAAAACTGTGTGGACTTCTGTTACTAGCATTCCAGAATTCCTACAAGACAGTCATTTGTCTGGGGTGGAATGTGGGTTCGTGCCCTGGCCAGAGGACTGGACTAGAAGACCTCCAAAGCTCCTTCCAATATATGGGTCTATGAGCCCTGGGGGCCCCAGCATGTGAAGTGGAAATAGTTAAAAACAGATTTGCATCTCCCTGTTTTCTGCCATGACCTCTTTAATTTGAAGATTTCCAGATGCGTAGCTACAGGTAGTCCTCACTTAATGACCATTTGTTTAGTGACAGTTCAGATTTACGACGGTGCTGAAAAAACTGACTTACAACCAGTGCTCACAGTTACAACCATCGCAGCATTCCCATGGTCACGTGATCACAATTTGGGCGCTTGGCAACTGGTTTGCATTTATTTATTTATTTAATTAATTTTTATCCCGCCTTTATTATTTTTATAAATAACTCAAGGCGGCGAACATACCTAATACTCCTTCCTCCTCCTATTTTCCCCACAACATTTATGACCATTGCAGCATCCTGTGGTCACATGATTGTCATTTTTTACTTTCCTGGCCGGCTTCTGGCAAGCAAAACTAATGGGGAACCGCGTGATTCGCTTAACAACCACGTGGTTCGCTTAACTACCGCAGTGATTTGCTTAACGACCGCCACAAAAAAGGTCGTAAAATCGGGTCGGATTCGCTTAGTGACCACTTCGCTTAGCAACTGAAATTCCGGTCTCAATTGCGGTTGTTACGCAAGGACTACCTGTGTGTTATTTGAACTTGGTTACAACGAAAAAGGAAGGCAGCGCCTTAAGGACCAGCACACCATTCTCACGTAAACTTCATGCATTGATTGCAATCTACCCTGTCAATGCCAGGTTCCCCCCCCCCCCGCCCCCGCTGCCAACAGACAGCCATCCTCCTCACTGCCTTGGCCCCTCCTCTGGATGTCAATCAACACGTCTGTCGTTCTGATTTTACACTTCTTTGCCGATTGCGTGCCCTGTTAGAGTTTGTGACCTTATTTGTATGGCATAATTTCCCGGCATTTTGTTACTGAGTAACGTACACATTATGTAGCAAATTAATTACAAAGGTGGAGTAAATTAATAAATTATCCAGCCATCCCAAGGGAAGTTTGGAGCCCTGACCTCTGAATTTTACAGGGCAGGGCTGTCAAAGTTCCTCCTAGCTGGGTAGAAATATTAATGAGAGCCAACCAGTTGGATCTCTAGCCAGTTGTAGGCGGAAAGGATGGATGTCTGTCGGTCTGCATCTCCCCACCGATCAGAAAAGTCCTCCCGCATCTCGGCGCCTCTGCCTTGCTCCTGGTGCCCACCCTCCAGGGTGTTTCTGAGGTCAAGATCCCCCAAATTTGGAAGACCCCGACTGCAGAACTGGGGGAGGGGACTGTCCTGACTACGGGTGCAGGAAAAACACGCTGAGACTTGAGATCAAAGCTCTGATGTTTATTATCCTACCACCTAAACAGAATCCAGCTAAACTGACACAACTTGGCACTGCCCAGAGACAGAGTCCTCAATCTAGGGCGGGGCTTTCTTGAGCCTCTTGGGAGGGAAACACAGACTCTCAGTACTACGCATGCATTTCCCTTCCTGGAGGGAGCCCCCTCCATCTCCGCCCGTTATCTCCCTGACAGGGACCAATGTTAGGCCTCCTTTGCATCTGCCAAGCTCCCTTCCCTTCAGTTTCCCCCCCACCCCGCAAGATGCTTTCATGAATAAAGATATGGGAAGCAGAGATTCTGAGAAGAAAGTACCTGAGCAGCGTTAATACCCTGGGAGGTCGCCTGGCCTGACCAGATACCGCCTCGGGCTGCTGGGCGCCCCACCTGCCAATGCAACTGGGCCGTGGGCCGAGCTCGGCAAATGGATTCGGCTGGAGGGGGTTTATTTTGTGGGATGGGGCCTGGGGGTGGGATTGTGAAGGGGGGAAGCCAGACTGAGTGAGGGCAAGCCATACCGTCCAGGTGGGAAACGGGGTGGGAATCTGGGGGCACATGGGGAAGGTGGCTTCGGTATCTTCAACTGACTCTGCCTCCTGACCCCCAGAATTCAGCCCCAGAGCCAGGTCAGTGGGACCTCAGGGGCCCTGGACTGCTGCTCTTGAATTTTTTTTTTATCCGTTCAATCGTGTCCGATTCTTGGAGACTGCCTGGACAAGTCCCTGCAGTTGTCTTGGCAAGGTTTTTCAGAAGTGGTTTGCCATTGCCTCCTTCCCGGGGCTGAGAGAGAGGGGCTGGCCCAGGGTCGCCCAGCTGGCTCTGTGCCTCAGGCGGGACTAGAACTCACGGCCCCCCGGTTTCTAGCCTGGTGCCTTAACCTCGACAGCAAACTGGCTCTCTTGCTCTTGAATAGCAGGTAATAAAGCCGTCCTCATTCAGGATCTTAGGATGAGGCAGCTGACCTGGCATGTATCACCAAGACCTGGAGGGATTGCCAGGTGGCGGTGTTCCCCTCTCGGCGATGTGCCCACCTGGGTTTTGAGCAGGGTACCAGCTCTGAGTCCGGGACCATGGGCAACTGGGTGGTCGTTGTCATTCAGGAAGCCCTGACGGCTTCCAAGGGCTTGACACCCCAGCTAACCAGATGTGACGTTGGGCTCCAGGGAGCAGCTGGGCTCGTTCTTGCTGTACCAGCCTCCCTGCTGCCCAGGGACTCTCCTGCCGGGCTCCACCACTGGGTTGGCAGTGGAGCCTCCGCGACTGATGGGTCTGGGAGGGCTTGGCTCACCCTTGTGCAGCGTAGAGTGAGATGTGGCGCAGGAGTTCACGGTCCACCTGATCCACGTTATTGAGGGCCCAACATACGGAGATGGTCACACCCTTGATCTGGTGCCTGTCTCGGGTCCGTTGCGATGTGATCTAAACAGGAAGACCTTCAGTCCTTTGAAAGGAATATAGCGAACCAGACTAACGCCATTTTGCTTCTGTAACACGCTTGCTTAAGAGGAGGACCGAGTGAGTGAAAATAAGGCGCACACTAGCTGTCAGCTCTGCTCTATCGGCTGACAGGCGACAGGAAAGGCTAAACCACAAAAACCCCTAACACGCCTCTAGCACAGAAACAGCAGGTGTAGACCAATAGGAAGGCAATATTCCCTTGTCTTTGATGTGTGATTTCCTTGTTCTTGACATGTGTGAAGTATAAAAACTGCTATTTGCAATAGCAAGGTGTGGCTTCTCTCCTGCACACTCGCTGCCACAGTGTGTGTCAGAAGTCCACCCGACCTTTCTTTGGCCAAATAAACGCCGTAAGCTAAAGTTCTGCCTCTGTGGTCTTTTCTCCTCTATGTAAACGACTGAGGGTCTTTACACCTTGACCATGGTCAGATCACTCTTTGATGGCTTTTAAGCTTATTGGTGCTATCCCCCCGCAGGCAGGTGGAACCACGTGGTGATCAAATAGGTTCCGAAGGGAGCTTGGGGATGCCTCCCAAGGATCTGGTGGGTAGTTCAACTGAGGTCTTAATGGCTGTCTGGAATGGGCAGGTGGCTACAGCCTTGGGCCAGATGGCTCCTAGGCAGCCTCTCTGGTCCATAGATCTCCTTGGTCTGGGAGATGAGCCAGGCTGGCTGGGGAATTCTGGGAGCAGCCGCCGCCGACGTGCACGCGCGCGCCACCGCACGCCCCCCGTGCCGCCGCGCGCCCCCCCATGCTGCCGCCGTGCGCGTGCACGCCACCGCACGTCCCCCCGCGCCACCGCACCCCCCCGCGCCGCCACCGTGCGCGCGTGCGCCGCCGCATGACCTCCTGTGTCGCCGCCGCGCGCGCGCTGCCGCATGCCTTTCTGTGTCGCCGCCGTGTGCGCATGCCCCCGCGCCGCCACTGTGCCGCCGCCGCCACACCGCCGCTGGCGTGTCGCTAGCGGCGGCACTTTGGAAAGCTCTGACTTATCTGAAAGCATCTTCAAAAAAATGCAGTAATTATTAGAAGTCAGCATGGATTAGTCAAGAACAAGTCTTGTCAAACCAAGCTTATTTCATTTTTTGACTGTATAACTAACTTCCTTAGTAGACAGGGGAATGCCATAGATATAATTATATGCTAAGGTCCTGAAGGAACTTGGGGATGGTCTAGATGAACTGTTATGCCAGAGCTTTCCAAACTGTGTGTCGGGACTCGGCTGCAGTGTCTGGGTGTGTCGCGGCTGCTGCTGCCTCCAAGCCCTGCCAGGATTCTGCGCAGGTCCTAGTGCCTGCCTTGTGCCCTGCTGCCTCCAAACCTGTCCTGATATGATTCCGCGCAGGTCCTAGTGCCTGCCTTGTGCCCTGCTGCCTCCAAACCTGCTGTGATTCCATGCAGGTCCTAGTGCCTGCCTTGTGCCCTGCTGTAAGAGTGTCGCGAAATGATGCATGTCTAAACAGTGTGTCACCAACATGAAAAGTTTGGAAAGCTCTGGGTTAGAACATGGGAAGGCCCACTGGAGAACGTCTGTGGCCTCCTTTGGAAAGGTGGCCGGCTGGGGGGCTGAGGAGGCTCTTGGGACAGCCGAAAGAGGCATTCCCAGGTTCAGTGATGGAAGCCTGAGCGTTGCTCTTGGCGCTAAGAGCAAAAGTTCAAGACGAGACACGCACACCCTCGTCTTTCTTAATCATCCCTACAGTTTCTTCAGAATGTCTTCTTCGCTTCCTCCTGCTAAGAGGAAGTGAAGCCACAATCAAAGAGGAACCGTCTTCGCTCTTTCTATTTCACGACAGCCATTAATCTAGGGAAAAAACCAACAAGAAAGAGCATGTGGCAGCTTTGGATCGTGGCCTTCTTTCCCCTTTCAGGTGAGTTCTGAAGCCAGAGAAGTTTCTTGGCCGAGAAGGGCCCCGTTTCGCCGTGGTAAATCCCTCCCTCGGCAGACGAAGGGAAGGAACAGCATTTGGTGAGGTGGGGCAGCCTCGGAGAGTTTGGTGACTCCTTTGGCTTCGGTTCCATGTCCAAGAGGAACTCTGACAAAGAAAGGGGGTCCCTGGGGGTTTCTGTTCCCAGATTCTTAAAGGCAAAAAGCAGCAGAAGCCAAACCAAAACAAAGAACCCTGGGAAAACACAGATCGGGACAGGGAGGTGGGTCTTTTCCAAAAGCGGGGTTGAATTCTGTAGGCGGAGCAAGTCAAACTTCGAGAGTATTTAAAGAATGCAGGTTTATGTGAGCAATTGGAAAAGGAAACAATTAATAACTGAACTAACCAGGAGCACACTTTTCTTCCCCCAAATTTCCCAGTTTGAATCAGCTTACAAGGCTTTAAAAAAAAAAGCAGAAAAAGAAACAAGAACAAGAGAGAAAAAGAAACTGGATGGCTGGATTCACATAGCATGCTTCATTTATGTTAAAGACCCAGCAGCTGTATTTCCATCACATGCTATGTTTGGCTAGAATTAAATGTGGTTTCTGCCCCCTTTTTGCGGCCAAGCCAAGTGTGCAAATCCAGCTTGCTTGGTTGGTTTACGGTTCGAAAGGTTGAAAGCTCAGAAAATGGGTCAGCTCAATAACCGAGTTTAGCAAGTTGTCTGAACGCAGCGCAGCCCACACGACCGCTGGTCCTTTCAAAGGGTTGTGCAGACTGACCATACAGTACGGTTCTTCTCTCAGACATTCTGGAAAGATCGTAGAATCGTAGAGTTCGAAGGACCACAAAGGTCATCTAGTTTAGCTCTGCAGTGTGTGGGAAAGCTAATTAAAGCATTCCTGGGAGATCACTCTCCAGTCTCTTCTTAAAACCTCCGCAGATGGAGAATCCACAACCTCCACAGGAAGACTGTTGTACAGGCCTCACATATGTTTTTTCCTTATATCTAAATGAAAACGAAGTAGCTGCAAATTACGCCCGTTATTTCTGGTCCTAGTTTTCATGACCATTCCTGATCATCCCCCCCTGGGCACCCTCTTAGAGCCCCAATATCAGGCCTTCCCCCACAGTCTTCTCTTCTCCAGAGCAAACATCCCAGGCTCCTTCGCCTCTCCTGTAGGGCACATCTTCACACCCCTGTGTCACCGTTGTCACCCTGCTCTCAACTGGTCTAACCAGTCTGTAGCCTTCTAGAAATCATACACAGCCCTCCAAGTGTGCTCTCACCAAGGCTGAGGAATAAGGACTCCACGGTTGTCTTTGACACGATGCTTCTTCTGGTGCCGCCGGGAACTGTGTTTGCCCTTTGAGCCGCCGTCTCCCACTGCTGGCTCATGTTCAGCTTGAAGTTGAATCTTGCATGGCGGAGGGGGTGGGGAGCACCTTGCTTTGCATGAATGCCGAAGAGCCAGGCAACGCAGTGACGGAATCTCGGGTCATGCTGGGAGGGAGGCCGGACAGCCATCTGTTGGCAAGACTTCAATTCGAGTTCTTGCAGGGAAGTGCATGGTCTCCATGGTTCCTTCCTATTAGGTTTGTATGAACTAAATTTTTTCCAGTAGACCTTGATCTGAACAGAATCCCATCACTTGATTTTGTAGGTCCTGGAGAACAGCAAAGCAGCCCCCAAAAAGCATTGTTTTTAGGCTTTCCTTTTTTTTCCCCTTTAAATTGGAATAACTGCTGAATATCCTGGCCCACAGAGACAATCTTTCAACTCCCACCAAAAGTAAATGTAGAAGTGTTAATTCCTCAGTCACCCACTTGTATGAATGTTAATTTGATGAAAGGAGGTTGCTGAAAGAAGCAGAGGGCTGAATGTATTTATTGGAGGCATTTATATTCCACCTTTTCCCTGAAGGTGTACATGGAGGGGGGGGGGGTCTCCCTCAATTTCATCCTCCAAAGAATTCTCTTATGTGCAGACATCATATACATACATATCATCTTACTCCCTTTCAGGGTAAGCCGTGTTATGCAAAGTGCAGAAAAACAGTAGGAAATATTAAGCCAAAAGAATTAAAGGCATTAAGGAAAAGAAATGACAACGTAAATCTAGTTTGCCATTCACTAGACCTCTCCATGTCTTTCCATCCTTATAAATCATCCTTGCTTCTACACCCCTATTTCTCACCTCTTTATTTTTGAGGATCTCAAAAGTTCTCCATCCAGCCACAACTTTCTCAGTCTTCTTCTTCCTCCTGACTCTCCTTTCCTCTTCATAAATTTGTTTTACGATGTGATCCTCATTTGTTCTCTCTATATAAGGTAGTTGCATCACTAAAGCACTAATGCTCAGGTCCAAAACCCATTAATGTTAATGTTTTATGTGGTGTGGGTTTTTTTAGTTTATTGTTTGTTTGTTTGTTTGTTTGTTGTTGTATGCACATGGTTTGAGTTGGACGGCCTTATAAATCTAGTAAATAATCAATAAATAATATCGGTCCCTGGGGCACCAGTGGCCCTCTAATGGCCCATTCAGACTCCCTATTCCACCTGACATTTTAATAACAAGTTTAGGTGTTGTTAGTTATTTTCATTTACATCCCTTTCAATCTAACTTTTTATTTCTAAGATAGTACTCCTTTCCCTGGATAAATCCAGAGAAATGGTACACCCCACTGTTCTGCCTGCAAACTCTGACTGGGTGCAGCTGTAATCGGCACCACGATTAAGGAACTGACCTCCAAACCATTTGAATTGTACTTTCAGACTTGCAAGATCCTGTTAATGTAGCTTTGCAATAAAATAGAATTAGCTCATCTGGTTGTGATTCCTATATGGTTTACCCCGTGAGGCTTGAAGCCCATTCAGCAGTCTGTTAGAACTACTGAAATGGAGCAGAGCTGCAAAACACGTGTACAGAAAAAGAATATTGTTTAAAAACAGAGCCCATGAGCATATTAGAGAGATCCAGGTTAATCTTACACCCTTAGCCCACCCAAGCATAAAGAAAGGCACGCTTAGACATGGCAGGTATGAAAAGTAAGTACAGAAGAGTCCTTACGTTTATTCATTGCAAGTACAGCATTTTTGGTAGATAAATGATGTTCCATTTCTTCTTTGTTTCCCTAAATAAAAATCCTTTGCATAACACGGCTTACCCTGAAAGGGAATAAGATGATATGTATGTATATGATGTATGTATATGATAATACCTCTTGCCCTGCTTGCTGCAAGAGATGCGTGTAAAAAGGGGGGGAAATCTCCTAGGCCCATCCATGGCCTAGAATGGAGCAGCACACAGCCATGTGCTTGCTCCCGGTCCAAGGAGGAGAGAGAAGAGAGAGAAAGAGGAAGTGGGAGTGGCCACAAACAGCTTCCTCAAAAGCATGGAGAGCTTGCATCCTAGAGCAGCCATCCATATGCTGATAAGGCATGCTGGATTTGCCAGGATCTCCAACAAGGCTGACATCAATCTTGCAAGTCTGAAAGGACAACTCTCCCCACCCCACCCCCGCCTCCTTTACAGCCTGAGAAACTAGGGAGGGTCCCTTCTGAGCCTCTTGCCCCGCCCATTATGCAGCTGCAGGCTCTGCCCTCTCTTATCCGACCGTCCCCTACCATCTCTTCACCCCATATCCCAAGGTCCTTCCCACATACCATCACATTGCCTGACCTGCACAAATGCACCGCCAGCCTGGAGATGCCAGGCACCGAAGTCACCAGGCCTCAGCAGCCTCTGGTTGTAGAGAAGAGGACGGTCTTGGGGATAAACAGGACCTGGGGCACCAGTGTTCCTACGGGTGCTTCACCTGGCTCCTGCAAGGCACTCTCCCCCATCTGGTTTAATTGAACTTAATTCAGTTTTCTATTTTGTCGAATACTAATTGGGGTGGCCGGGAGAAAACTACCCTGCCATGAGCTGGAGAGCATCTGCCTTCTGCTAAAAATGTGTGACATTTTGGGCATGTGGCAAATCATGGCTATGAACAGATGACATTTTTTATTAGTCAGGACTTGCTGCGCATTCCGTCATTCCTGGTTTACTAAATGCTGCCTCAGCAGGAGCATGTTTCAGCAGCCCGGTTCATCTGGAAGTGTGAGATTTCAGGGGGATCCAGTTTACTTTTCCAAACCACAGCCTTTGAACACCATCGAGACCTCTGAACAATGGCTTAAAATGCCGTGTTGTTGTTGTTGTTTCTTCGTTCAGTCGCTTCCGACTCTTCGTGACCTCATGGACCAGCCCACGCCAGAGCTTCCTGTCGGCCGTCGCCACCCCCAGCTCCCCCACGGTCGAGTCCGTCACCTAAAATGCTGTAGAGAGGAGATAATCTATCTCTTGAGGCTCTTCGAGGATACCTTGCAATGTTATTTTTTATTTTTCCAGCCCTTCAAGGAGTGGAACCTGGCTCCAAAGGGGGCTCAAACGGGTCTCTGCAAGTGTTTCAAGATGGGTTCGCCAGGAACAACAAGACGGTGCCAGAAAATGAGACGAACGCTCCTTGGAGAGCCACGTGGGGGGTCAGCACGACCCCTCTTCTCGTGACTGGGCCAAGCAGCACCGACTACGAGGCCAGTAAGTCTCAAGTAGAGGGGAGGGAGATAAAACAACTCCCAACACGGTGCCCAGACCCCTCTGCCCTTCTCCGAACTAGGAGAGTGAACGCTGGCTGCCGTGGTTCTCTCAGGTGGCCCGGCCTTGCGGAGGGGGCCTCCCTAATTGTGCAGGAGAAGCTTTCCAGTGGCTTTTCTTTGGGACAGCTCCACAGAACCCCCATAGCCCAAGGCATTGTACCCAGGATATGGGAGGGGGAGATGCTGGTGCCGCTCTGCCTCAGAAGATATCCAACCAGGTGGGCCTTCGCCCAGGTCAAGGCATCATCGGTCGGGACTGGCTTATGGCCGACCCTCCCTCGGTGGGTGCCTGGTAGAGAGATTTTCCAGCCAGCCCGTCTTCCCTGAGACGTGAGCAAGAGGCTTTTCGTGGGCGGAGGGGGCTTTCCCATCAAGGCTGTGCCCCATGCTGCCCGAAGAGGAGGTCTTCTTTCTTCCCGGGAAGCTGTCCCCCACCACGGCCACTCGCGCCCAGCTCTTCTGACTGTCCCCCCTCCTGTGCTCCTTCAGGGCAGCTGACGCCCCCAAACATCACAATCCAAGCCGAGAGCGGGAGCTGTCACGTCCTCCTGAGCTGTGCCGTGGCGGAGGGGGCAGCCGGCGACGTGGCTTTCACCTGGCTCCAGGCCAACGGCAGCGTGGTTCTCTCCACGGCCCCGACGCTGCACATCACCGAGTGGCCTCCGCAGGGCTCCCTGGACTACGTCTGCACCGTCCGCAGCAGGATGGGGGAGAGCTCGAACCTGGTTTCGCTGAGGGAGCATTGCCAGGGTGAGCGCGGCTCCCCTTCACTCTGGGGCCAAAAGCGGGGGGTGCTGATGCACCAGAGGGGGTTTCACCGGGAGCCCACCATTGGGGGGGGCAAGGGGTACATTTGGAATTGGGAGGGCAAGGGTTGGGCGTGCTCGCAACATGGCTGCTGTGCCAGTCACAAAACGCCCATCTGGAAGAAGGTGAAGATGCACCTTTTTGATCCAGTAGGTCCCCCAAAGATAAAACTGCAGATACAACGGATGGCAGGTTTTTCTGTCTTTCTATTGTTGTTTAATTAAAATCATCTTTGTTAAACAAGGCAGGTGAGACAGAAGGCAGGCACCGAGGGTGGCGTTCAAGTCATAGCCGTCTCCCCTTTCTCACCCACGGCCTGTCGATGGCTGACGGCAAAGGGATGTGGGCAACCCTCGGGGAGCTTGGCACAGGACAGCCAATGGGGAAAATTCATTTGGCATGGCTCACTCAGGAAGACATCCCGAAAATGTAGAACCGCGGGTTGTGGGGTGGAATGTCAAGAAAAAGTAAAACTTGTACGTAAAGATTACTGCTACAGCCAGTAAGACAAAACTCTCTAATTCCAGCGATGTAGAGTTTGGGCTTATGTTGGTGGTGCAGTAAATCATCCTTTCTTGTCAACATATATAGAGTCATTTATTATTTATTTATTATTTATTAATCAAATTTATCACCGCCCATCTGCCCCCAAAGGGGGACTCTGAGCGGTTTACAGAAAAATCGCAATGAAAATTCAATACAACTTAAGTAAAGGTAAAGGTACCCCCCGCACATTTGTGCAGTCGTGTCTGACTCTAGGGGCCAGTGCTCATCTCCGTTTGTTAGCCGAAGAGCCAGCGCTGTCCGAAGACGCTTCCGCGGTCATGTGGCCGGCATGACGCACACGGAACGCTGTTACCACCCCACCGAAGTGGGACCTATTAATCTACTTGCATTTGCATGCTTTCGAATTGCTAGGTTGGCAAGAGCTGGGGCTGGTGCAGGAGCTCACTCCATCACGCGGGGCTAGGGATTTGAACCTCCGAACTTGCAATCTTCCGATCAACAAGCCTGGCGACTTACCCACTGAGCCACCACGCCCCTCAACTTACACATACAATAAATACCATAAACCTATCGATAGAATAAAATCCAGATGGCTGAGTTCTTTATCAGACCGCGAGTGTAAGGGCCGTGCTAGGTCTAATTTAGGGCGCTAGCCATCCCCAGGCATGACTATTCCCCTTCCCGCTCCAGGCCTGCTGGCAGAACCAGGTTTTTAGATGTTTTCGGAAGTCCAGGAGCAAGGGGGCCTGTCTCACCTCCGGAGGAAGAACGTTCCAAAGGGCGGGAGCCACTGCAGAGAAGGCCCGCTTCCGAGACCCCGCTAGATGGAACTCCTTTATCAATGGGGTCCATAGTGTGCCCTCTCTGCATGACCGGGTGGGACAGGTTGATGTAATAGGGACAAGGCGGTCCCTCAGGTATCCCGGCCCCATGCCATGTGGGGCTTTAAAGGTGATAACCAACACCTTGAATTGGACCCGGAAGCAGACTGGAACCCAGTGCAGCTCGCGAAGCAGCGGTGTCACATGTGCTGATCTTGGTGCATCTAAAATTGCCCATTTGACACCAGAGTTGTGTATTTTGGGTTAGCAGCTCCTCCCATTGGGCACGCTGGCTGGGTGTAATGGCATGTGAGGAAGACCTTGAAAGACGGGTCGAAGAGATGCTGCCTAGAGAGCGGTCAGATAAGAGAGGACATAGCCCACAGCTGCATAATGGCCGGAGAAAGAGGCTCAGAAGGGACACCCCCCCAACATCTCCGGATGTAAAGGAGATGGGAGAACTGTACTTTCAAACTTGGAAGATTCTGTTAATGTAGCTTTTACAAATAGAAGGGGAAGAAATGGAAGCAGTGACAGATTTTATTTTCTTGGGCTCCAAGATCACTGCAGACGGTGACTGCAGCCATGAAATTAAAAGACGCTTGCTCCTTGGGAGGAAAGCTATGGCAAACCAAGACAGCATATTAAAAAGCAGAGACATCACCTTGCCAACAAAGGTCCGTATAGTTAAAGCTATGGTTTTCCCAGTAGTCATGTATGGCTGTGAGAGTTGGACCATAAGGAAGGCTGAGCGCCGAAGAATTGATGCTTTCGAGCTGTGGTGCTGGAGAAGACTCTTGAGAGTCCCTTGGACTGCAAGGAGGTCAAACCAGTCAATCCTAACGGAAATCAACCCTGACTGCTCATTGGAAGGACAGATGCTGAAGCTGAAGCTCAAATACTTTGGCCACCTCATGCGAAGAGAGGACTCACTGGAAAAGACCCTGATGCTGGGAAAGACTGAAGGCAAAAGGAGAAGGGGACGGCAGAGGATGAGACGGTTAGATAGCATCACCGATGTAACGAACATGAATTTGAGTAAACTCCGGGAGACAGTGGAGGACAGGAAGGCCTGGCGTGCTACGGTCCATGGGGTCACGAAGAGTCGGACACGACTAAACGACTGAACAACAACAACAAAGAATTAGTTTATCTGGTTGTGTTTCCTGTCTGGTCCACTGGTAAGGCTGACATCAATCTTGCCAGTCTCAAAGTACAAATCTCCTGCCATCCCCTTTACAGCCTGAGAACTTAGGGAGGGTTCCTTCTGAGCCTCTTGCCCCACCCGTTATGCAGCTGCGGGCTCTGCCCTCTCTTATCTGACCGTTCCCCAGGCAGCATCTCTTGGCCCCGTCTCCCAAGGCCTTTCCCACATACCATTATATTGGGGCTGACGAGGGTTAAAGTCCTTCCCCGACTTTCCCCAACCTGGTGCCCACCATTTAGCTTGGGGTTGCAACTTCCCTGCTGTGCCAGCTGGGTGGGCCCTTTGGGGGAGAGCTTCAATTTTACTTCATAAAGATGCTCAAACCACGCAGCAATTTTTGCTAGAAAACGTAGGGTTTGGGGAACACTCCAATTTACTTTGTTTTTATTCTGTCCCCCCACAGATCCCTCTGTCACCAGGAAAGGTCGCTCGGCATCTTTTTATGCTAAATATATCGCCCCGCCTTTGGTCGTTCTTGTAGTGTTGCTTGTGCTCTTCTTAATGTACAGACGGAAGAAAGGAAGAGGTGAGACTTTCCTGTTCGTTCTCCAGCAGGAATGCTTGTTTGCAAAACTGGGCTTATTATTCCCTAGATTTCAGGTTTTAGAAGAGCGGCCCTCCTTTGCTCTAAATCAGTGTTTTTCAACTTAAAGATGGGTGGACTTCAACTCCCAGAATTCCCCAGCCAGCATGGCTGGCTAGGGAATTCTGGGAGTTGAAGTCCACCCATCTTAAAGTGGCCAAGGTTGAGAAACACTGGACCAGAGGGACCTTGATGGACAACTGATGCTCTTCATCAAGTCAAGATTCCACCATGTTTTACTTGAGGAGGGCACATTTGGATAGAAAACTCCAAAGGCTAAAAAATCTCAGTCGAGATTTGCCCAGGATTGACAACGGCTTGGAATAAAAATCCACGCTCTGCAATAAATGCAGAACAAGCTTAACCCGATGAGTGAAACAGCTTCCTTCATACAACATGCTAATCTGGGTTAGTGGGGGCGGGGGAGGGGGCTGCCTCAGCATGTTATGTCAGCTCAGCCCATTGAACTAGCTTATGGTTCAGCGTGTTGTGCGAACCAGACAATGGGTTAACTCCATAACCAGAGTGTGCCAATGACACCTTTAGTGTCGGCACCTAAACAAGTCCACACCTCCCTGGAGATTTTACACCACCTGTTTAAATGCCTTGAAATGGGAACTCAGAAGGCAGGTGCTGTCTGGGGAGGCCAGCAGGTGATGTCCTGCTTGGGGCCTCCTGCCAGATTACTACAGACAGTCCTCGTTTAGTGACTGCCTCATTTAGCTACCATTCGCAGTTACGACGGTGATGAAAATTCCTTGCATTGACAACCTTTGCGGGTCTGTCAAGGAAAGGAAAGCTGAAGTCAGATCATAGGCACAGTCACGGTTTCACTTAGCGACAGCTTCACTTAACGACTGAGTGGCCGGTCCCAATTGTGGTCGCTAAACGAGGACGACCTGTACCAGGATTAATTTCAAGGAATATGAGTCAAAGATTTCTTGCAGGCATCCTGACTCTCCAAAACCGACCCTTGGTTGAAGTTTCATAGCCCTCCTTCCACACCCCAGGCTGCCAGGACTGGCCAATGAATCAACCACCAGTCCCGGCAATGGGCAAGCAGCTGGGCAGGGGGCACCCCAAATAAATGGAAAACATGGGGTGCTGCTGCCGTCTTTCTGCCCTTGCCTCCCTCCACCTAAGGAGAGAGGGGGCCCTGCCTGCTTTTCCTCGCAGTTGTACACTCGCGGCAGACGAGGACATACGCAAGCAGCACGTCCTCCGTAGAATTCGGATTCATGCCTGTTTTCTTTCCTGTCCAATAGTAACCCACGGCAGCATGGAATCCATCAACGAATCTTCAGGTACGTCATCTTCGTAACAGTGGCGCCTGGGAGCACTTCGCGGGGGCCACCGCTGGGCCACGGTCACATTTCTTGGGCGCCTGGATGTGAAACCAGGTCAGGGGTGCTGGAAAGCAGGGGGCTGTTCGTATTTTCATCGGGCTGTAAATCAGAGCCGGGGAACCGATGGCCTTTCTCCCCACCTGGCTGGCTGTCAACCCCCAGCAGCCCCAGCTAGCAAACCCAATGGTGGGGGGTGCTGGGTGTTGTAGTTCTAACACGTCTAGAGGTGGACCACACGTTCTCCGCCCCGAGCCTGAAGAGGGACCAATTCTAGTTTCAGACTCCGACAATGCGGCGTGTCCTTCGGTGGAGCAGACGGTGGAAGCCAGCTTTCTTCCCGAGGTAATCTGGTTGCGCCGCGTGGGGGACGGGAACCCCACTTCCTTCCCCACCTCTGCCTGGTCCTCTGCATCTCCTGAGAAGTAAGGGTGGCTGGTCTCCTGAGCAGGAGTGGTGTGTCGCGGAAGGGACGGGCAGGACACCCCCAACTCTCCAGCCACCTTGACTAGGATGAGCCTTTCCTGAATGGCTGCTGCCCCCCAGGACGGTGTCTAATTTGTGCCCTCTTGCCTCGTCACATCACTTTGCCGTGTTTTTGTGCTGATGTGCTTGTTGGAGCTGGTGGAGGAAGGTGCTGACATTCAGGGGCACCCACAGCGGTCAAAAAAGTCAAGATGGTGACTGCCATCATGCATCAAAGCTCCTTTTTTTACTTGTGTTGCATAAAAACGGGCGGAGCTTCCATCACATGGCTGTGCCTGCCATCTTGACTCTTTTGACACCCTCCCTCTGCAGATACACCCTTGCATTTCTTTCATCTTTGTGACCCCCCCCCTTCCAACCCCCTGAGAGGCTCCTGATTCCCCATCTCAAAACATCCCAAAGATGGCAGATCCTTCACACACACACACACGCACACACACGCAAATCTCAGCCATCTTGCTGTCCTTCTATAAGTGGGTTCACAGAACAAACCTAGCTGGGCTGCTGAATTAGCAGATTTCTGGCTTTGTGCAGTATATTATCCATAAATTAACCAAGCAGGCTGGGTTTGCATAATGCACCAAGCCATAAGAAAAGTTAACCAGGTTTGAAAGGAACCTTCCCTAGCACCATGCTGGGCAAAAACAACTGCTGGACCTTAGTTGACCCAGTCTAATATGTTGCACAAACGAGCCAAGAAATAGTTGGACATCACACTTTGTTCAAAACACTTTCCTTCTTTGAATGAAGCACATTCTCTTGCATCCCTCTCGATGAGACCCAGTAGATCAGAGTTTTTCAAACTTGGCCACTTTAAGATGGGTGGACTTCAACTCCCAGAATTCCCCAGCCAGCATGGGTGAATTCTGGGAGTTGAAGTCCACCCATCTTAAAGTGGCCAAGGTTGAGAAATACTGCAGTAGATCAACAATGTGGGAGAAAAGGGCCAGAAACACCACTTCCAAGACAGTTCTCACCTCTCAGCCCCTTTGTCAATCATGGTTGGACAAATTTTTTGCAGCCACAACCGCTTCCCTTAAAACCATTTTCTCCCCTTGGGAAGATGCTCAGTAAGCTGCAGGAACGTCAGCAGGGCCAAATTTTTGCCTCCCTTTTGCTATTTTTGCAGCATTGGTGGATGAGGGTGAACAAAAGCCAGGCATCGTTGCCTTTGCCTTTAAAGTTACACTGCTATAATTTGACTGTTTTGCTCAGAAAGGCGGCCGACAGCCGCTGGAGAGTTTTTAGAGATGCAGGTGTGGATGTGCAGGAATGCAAAGGGCTTTGCTCTTCCTCGCAGGCCGCTAAACCTCTCCCGGAGGAGGACAAGTCCGTCGCAGACGCAGCAGTCATCAGCACGGAGAAAAATGTCTCTGATACGCAGAAGCAAATTTCAACTCAAGCGTGATTTTTGCTTCGGACTCTTGGTGAACACCTTCTCCCCATGTTAAGAAATCCGGGCTGGTGGGGCGGGGAAAGAGGGCTGCCCCCGAGCATAAAGCGGCCCCCTGGCTCCCCAAGACTTGCAAGATCCATGGGGCGGTGTGCCATCTCGCCCCCCCTTCTCTGCAGAAGCTGAAAGTTCCCGCACCATGGTCAAGACACAAGTTGCACCTGCCTTTCCTTAGATCGCTTCTCCGTAATTCCCACCCTCATGAGCCCAACAAGGACCGTTTCCTTGCCAAGTGAACCATGCCCATCGGGGGCTAACTGCATTTGGCTCAGTCTATCATGGAAACACCACGAGGGGTTGAACAGCGACTCCTGAACTGCAGCGTTTCTCTCGATTAGTAGACGACCAAATGTGGTGACCAGGAGCTGCAGTGAACATTTCCACTGGGCGGGGGGTGTATCAAAGGGAGAGGGAGGGGGAATGAAGGGCATCCGGGAGCAATGGCAGAGAGGTCAGGGGAGGGGGCACCTGGCCATCCCTCCCTTCGGGCTGCAGTCTAACCATGGCCTTAAGGTTGAACGGAAGCTCATCTTGCCATCCTAACATTCCTGGTTTTTCAATGGCAGGTCAGTGGATAACAAAACATCCATTAGCCAGGATTTAATCCTGAATGTAAGCACGGAGACCTGGCTGAGGGCTCCCCTTGGCAGCCGGGCAGGAGGGCAGGGAGGTGGCCTGGCTGTGGTCACGGGAAGTCCATCTCACTGACCAGGAGCTCCGTCCACAGTTGGCCAACGTTGAGCTTTGCTGCTACGTCTGGTCTGGTCCTGGGGGGCCCAGGACTGTGCTGGGATACCACCAACGAACCGCCCCTCTCTTCTGGGTCTCTGGAGTGGACTTCCCCAGACTTCCTGTCTTGGGAAGTTCAAGTCAGGAGCGTCTCAGGATTGAACCTCCACCATGCTCACCATGGACCTCCCACGCCTGCAGAAGGCTCACGCTGAATTTAATATTCTGTTTGGCTCAAGCTGGAGATCTGCTTGGTGCAACTCCAGGATCACGGGAAGATCCCTCTTGGTCCGGTGCTACAAATGGAAGGCCCCCCCCCCGCAGAGCAAGACTGGGACCCTCTTCCAGGCCCCTTTGGACTCCGACAGCAGGGAGGGCTTACTTCTCCGCTTCCATTGCGTCTGCACCAACAGGCCAAGGGTGCAAGGTACACATTTAATAATAAACAATAAATATTTTCTTATTCTATCATTTCAGTGATTCCCCCGCCCTTTAAAATTGTGTCTGTGTCTCCGTGTGTTTATCCACAACTCAGCATGTTATGTTGTGTAAACCCAGCCCCTGAAATATGCAATCCCTGAAAATAAGCAAATTGAATGTGTATGTTTTAGCAATTTATCTTCAACTTATCTTTTTAAAGTGTGTCATTACCCAACAGACGACTTTTTCCCCCTGCATCAGCATGAGACATTTTGCCAAGCGGTTAACATGCTTTAAGCATGGATTGCTGACTAAGCTAGAGTTGGCTGGATTCATACAACATACCGTGCCAGAAATGATGGTTTATACTGCCAGAAATTTTAATGCTACAGTTGTGGTTCTATGCTCAGCCAGGACGTATGGAGGGATGCAAGCTTCATTGCATAACTATGCAGAATCAAATTCTATTTTCTTGGGGAAAGGGCTTAAGATTAGTAAACGTCTGCTTCCGTTACAAAACAAAATGGCGGAAGACGCAATTGTGACTGGACACAGGTACAAGGTCAAGTTTGAGCCTACTGTGTGGCGATAAAGGTGCTGAAGAGGAATTACTTCCCACCTGTATTGCATCTGCAGAATGCCAGCCAGCTGAGCCTGTTTCCTTCTTCAGAGAAATGGTCCTGAAGAACCAACTAGTGCAAGTCATGATCTTCTGGCTGATCATTTTGTGGACAAAACGGCTCATATCTGTTTTGGGTGGACAGGATCCAATGAGATGGCAGCGGTAGGTCTTGCAGTGGTATCTGGGAGGATTTTGACTCCTGAGGAAACGGGCAGGATTCTCTGTGGCCACTTGCAGACCTGGCCTCTGTCCTTCTTGATTGGTTAAGGCAGCAAGGAAGTGGGCAATACACTTTCTGGGAGGGGGCGATGCCACCCACCTTGAAAGAGGCACTGGCCCACCGAGAGCAGGAGGCCTGCTCAGATCAGCTTACATTAGACGACTCGCACCTTATCTCCAACCTCCCTTGTGAGGAAGGTGGTGGGGCAACAGCTAGAGACAATCCTGGAAGAAATCAGTTATCTAAACCCAGGCAGGATCAGACCTAGACACAAGACTGAAGCTGCATTGGTCAGCATTGATGACTTGTGGCGTGATAGGAGCATGACCATCCTAGTTTTGCTCAACCTCAGCAGATTTGATCCTTTTGATCACACTATCCATCTGGACCACCTACAAGGGTTGGAAGTTGGAGGCACCATATTATAGTGGTTGCACTCTTTGAGTGGGAGGTCAAGTGGGTTGAGAGATTGGGCCCTCAGGCACTCCATTCTGGGGTGTCTCAGGTCTTGTTCCTCTCCCCTGTCCTATTTAACATCTGTGTGAAACTACTGGAAGAAGTCATCCACCACTACTGGATGAGTATCATCAGTCTGCAGATGATATCCAGTTATACATGTCCACCCTGGTCTGAATGGAGGTTGCTGTGGAAACCTTGACCCAGGCTTGGAACACTGTCGTGGCCTGGATGACTCAGACTCAACCCAAGCAAGATAGATTTGGCTATTCTTTCAGAAGTTCACTGATCCTGGCAATTTACCATCTTTTCTTTTTTTCCTCCCCATCATCATCATCATCATCATCATCATCATGTATTAATGTTACAAGTACACTTGGGGAAAATAGAAAAATTTTAAAGTGGGGAAAAACAAAACAGAGATTTGCAAGTATTATAAAATTAACTATAACATTTCAACACTACAATGATATAAATCTGCATATTAGAATGTCTTACATTAGTCTGAAGGTTTAAATCAATACTAAATCAGTATTTAAGTTGGGCTATTACACAATATTTAGCAACTATAGCCAATTGTACATTATCATTGAAACATTTGCAACAATTTCTGCCTAATCTAGAAAAGTTAACGAATAGATCATTAAAAGAGTAATTATTATAATCTTATGTTAGGGAAAAAAACCCAAACTTTGGATCTACAGTAGTCCAAAAATGGTTTTCACATTGAGATAATTCTATGTCAGATTTTCTTTTTAGATATGAAGTTAGTTTTGGCATGGATGCATACTCCCATAATTTAATTTGCCATTCTTCAGTGGAAGGAATTGTTCATAATTTCCAGTCAGAAGCAGGAAAAATCCTAGCAGCTACTTCAGGTACAAAGCCAGTTCTGAATGCTTTGCAGGAATATAAGGCTTAATACTATTTAATTAAAAATAGTCTGAAAAGGGAACGTGTTTCAAATCTGTTATACATCATTTTCCAAAATGGTTGGCCTTTACAACATGGTCACCAAATATGAAAAAATGATCCAACCTGGTTGTTACATTTCCAACCATTTTAGAGAATTGCCTTTTTTGCCATCCGTATTATAATATACCATTGATAGAGCATCTTATACCAATTTTCTCTAAGTGAAATAGTGACTGTAAACTTGACATTTTTCTTTTATTGATCCCGCCATTCTTGAAGGTTAATTGTTCTTTTTAAATTTTGCATCCATTTAATCATAGCCTTTGTTCATTTTCTGATCTTTACTTCACTGGGAACTTATAAATAAGCCCCAATAAATGATCCAAATTTTGTGTAATAAGTTCTTCAAATTCAGTCAAATTTTGTAGTATTCCTTCCTGGTTTTAGAATTCTTTTTGGACTATACAACCTATTTGTAGATATTGAAACCAATGAGGTGGTTCTAGCCATTCTGAAGAGAGAATCTCAAAAGATTTCATTTTTGTCTTAATTATTAATAATTAGTTATTTTTAATAATTAGGGTTATTAATAATTATTAATTTAGTATTGCAATATATATGAATCATTGTCCCTGCACTGATCAAATATTTTTATACGTTCTCCTTCATGAAAATATTTAATATCGAAGCAAGAGACAATTGATCTGAACCAATTCTTTCTTGTATTTTATCCTGTTCTTTTAGAATGCTTATTATTGAATGACCCCTTATCAATTGTATTTTCCTATATGTATTAAATCAAAGATATTTACACAACCCATCCAAGTTTCGTTTCTTCTACAGAAGCAATCCGGCCATAAGGTGTTGAAATCCGATTAAGCAACTTGCTTCGTAATACAATTTAAAATGTGATATTGCCTAATGTTTTTGATTATTTTTCTTCTTTTTTCATATATATCCACACATATTTTTCTTTTTCTTTGTAACTAGTTTCCAAATAATAAAAATTTAAAACATTAGTATCGCCAATCCACCTTGTTCTTTCAAACCTTGTAAAATCTTAACTTTATGACTGGTTTCTTACTTTCCTAGTTTGTATGATCAGTAGCGTTCAGAATATATCTAATATCTCTTTGGGACAAAACCAGTTTGATCAAGGGGTATCAATTCAGTTAAAAGGCTGAATTTTGCAAGTATTGACGTAAAAAGCTTAATCTGCATCCTGTAACGAAACGGGTCTATATAACTCATTTCCCTCTTTATAAATCAAAAGAAATGAACGACTTCTTCCATGAAGGAAGTACTTAGAATCATAGAGTGGGAAGGGACCTAAGAGGTCATCAAGTCCACCCACTGCACCCTGCAGGATTCACTGCACCATCCCCAGCAGAAGCCTATCCCGCCTATTTGAAAACCTCCAGTGAAGAAACCATCCATACCTGACGTTGTTGAATCTCCTTCATTACCTGATTAATGGTTTAATCGGAATTTCCTGGAAGGCCTTGTAGTATATTGCAGAAAATCCATCTGGTTCTAGAGATGGATTGAGCACTGTTCAACATTGTTCAGCTTCAATGTCTATATTACTTTTATTTCCCTTCCAGGAATTGGTTTATTTAGAGCTTAATTATTCTTAATCATTCTTGCTCTGTAAGTTCTGTAAGGTGTATTGTATTGAGATACTCTTCAGTCTGTTCCAAGTTTAATATCAATTTGCTATATAATCCGGAGTAATATTTAACACATTATTTCCTCCATTGTTAAAACATACCTGTGGCCATCCCAGATAGAAGTAACAGTTCTTTTCCCTTGTTCCTTTCATAGTTGATTAGCCAACTATTCATACTGTAATGAATCCCTTATTGTAAATAAAAAAACATCAGGAGTTAAATTGATTTGGAAGACTTTAATTTGTGTTAACACTTCAGTTTAACATCCATTAAGTCTTCACCTCTAAGATTTCAAGATTCCTTTGTGCAATCTTACTTATTGGATTATGATCCAGCTAAGTGAGAGATACAACTTCCACATCTATTACAGTGGAAATCCAGTACATGTTTAATTCAAGGATTAGTTTTATGAACAGATGATTAATAACTATATTCCTTTGCTGAAGGATCTTTATGTCTCCATGTCTTTGAGAAGCAGAGTAATGGCATGCAATCCTGAATATTTTTTGGAAGTTTCCCAGAAGTCTTTTTAGATAACTTCAAGAGAGGAAACCCGCTTCATATCTCTAAACACCTCCCTCTACCATCTCAAGAAGCTATTGGAAGAAATCTTTTTTAAAAGTTGCTTTATCATTTGGAACACAAATTGAAGCTGTTGTTATTTCCCCTTGATCAGTCCGGAGTCGTAATATTAAAAATGTCCCTTCTTCATCTTGTAATTGTTTTCCCAGAGTCTAAGATAAATTCCCAAGATTCAGGGCCATTCCAGGATTTTCCTGTCTGCCCAAGGCCATACATTTTTGACCAAGTCATTTACATCCTAGCAGATTAATGTTGTCTTTTTCAATATGAATCTCCTGAAGACATGTGTTTTCCTTTTTTTAATAACTTTGCTTTACAAAGGAGAATTGAAGAGCAAAACCAAGAGAATAAATAATTAAATAAATCTAAAAGGACAGCTTTCTGAAATATAGGACTGTCCTTTATAATAAAGAACGCATGGTCACTGTATGCATAACACTTTTTCTACCTATACTTTCCCCCTGAAGTCTAATTTTAAAAAGCTGTCATGAGACCATCCATCCAAAGCTACAATTGATTTTGTTGGAAATGTATGCCTGAGTTGTGAATGTATGGGATACATCTGGGGCTTGTGGCTGCTTAAAGGTTACCACCCCTTAAAACTAGCTGTGGGGCCACAAGAGCCATTGACGATCACTCCCAAACACCAGGGCTGCCTCCACATTGCAAATTCAGCTTTCTTCCTGAAATCTCAGGAACAGGGTCAACTTCTACAACGGGTGGAGATGCTCAACGACTCCCATTTTCCACCGGCCAGTTCAGCTGCAGATCCAATACAGTACATGGCAAGGTACCAGAGGGCAAAGGTGAAGATCATCACTGGGCCGATCCTGATGGTCACAAACCAGGGGCACCTCTGATGCGTTGCGATCCCTTGTGCCAGCTGCGGATGTAATTCTCGGGGCGGCTTTTACTAGCCCTCCCCACCTCATCAGGGGCACACCCTGCCTGAAATGGGGTCTATTTCAACTAGTATTACAGTCAAAATGCTCTAGACCAGTGTTTCTCAACCTTGGCCACTGTAAGATGTGTGGACTTCAACTCCCAGTATTCCCCAGCCAGCATGGCTGGCTGGGGAATTCTGGGAGTTGAAGTCCACACATCTTCAAGCTGCTAAGGTTCAGAAACACTTGCTTAGGAAGTGACCATCTGCCTGTCCCAGTTCTCCTAAAAAGAGGAGTCTAATAGGGGAATGTGGTCACACTATCTGTGTTTCTCAACCTTGACAACTTTAAGATGTGTGGACTTCAACTCACCACCTTGAGCTCTCTGCCCTGAGCCTTTTGGCAGAAGGAACCAATTTTGGTGGACGACTCCTTTGCTCCCTGGACTGCTTTTAATTCTGAAAAGTTGCCACGGACATTGATGAGCCACAACCAGCACTGAGACCCGCTCCTTTCCTGAAAACATCACGAGGCGAGGCAGAAGAGGAATACCCAAAGCTCCAAAAGATGTTTATTTTTTTAGAAAAAAATGTACAATTTTACTTCCTATATTTATGGGAAAAAAAACCCTTTACTAACATTGCTGTAATGCTTAGTACCACTGCAAACTGTAAAAACAAAATTTTATATATTAAAAAAATTTACATTTTACAATTTTCTACAGGCATGCACAAGGTTTCTCAGCTGTCTTTTTTAAAAAAAAATATCAGAAAATGGTTTCCTAAATTCAGTTTGTGTGTGTGTGTGTGTGTTTGAGCTAAGGAGAAAGGCGGTCTTTTAGTACTTCCAGTCTAATAGGGGAATGTGGTCACTCTAACTGTGTTTCTCAACCTTGACAACTTTAAGATGCTGGCTGGGGAATTCTGGGAGTTGAAGTCCACACATCTTAAAATTGTCAGGGTTGAGGAACACTGCTCTAACTCTTTTCTCCCGCTAAACAACCAAGTCTTGCGATGATGTGAAATGGCAGTGAAGTTACTCCTCAGACACCAGGTCTGGATGTGCTTTCAAATTTAAGAGGATCAAGAATGGGCAACAAACGCAGAGGATGATTCCCTCCCCCCCCCAAAAAAAAAAAGGATTAGAAAAATGTCTACTTGCATTCTTCCAAGGCAATGTGCAACTGACTGGGGGAACTTTTATCTTATAATCAACCGTTAGCATGTAACGGCCAGCCACCAAAAAATTACTGTAAACGATCAACCGGAGAGGCCACCCCCCAAAATAAAGAATGGATTACTGACGGACTCGCGTTAAGAGCCTTTCTTCCTAAGAAACTGATCACGCTTCTGCGGCTCAAAGGTCTGGATGCAAACGGCTTCTAACGCCGTGAAGTCTTCTTCTGGACTCGGGAGCAGCTGGAGAAGGCTCAGGTCACAGACAGAACCAATATTGGCTGGGCTGGGGGCACCTGCTTAGAAAAAGCTGCAGCCAGAGGAAAGGTAGACCATCAAGGTCAACCTCTGGAAAAATGGCCAGCAAGGATTTTCAGCTTGCAGCAGCTTTGTTACACGTCTACTGGAAACCTGTCTGCAAAGGAACCCACGCTGCCCTCCATCAGCGGCTCGCTTCAGGGAATGTTATGGCGGGAACGAGGAAAACAAAGCTCACAAGCCCCATATAAATATATAAATATAATGATGCAAGCTCTAATTTCAGGATTTTTATTTATTTTAAAAAGGCAAGGGCTGCAATCCAGGCGAAGCAAAGTCCACCGAGAGTGCCAGGATTTAAACTGGAATATTTGCTGAAGTGGTAAAGCAGCGTTTCTCAACCTCAGCAACTTTAAGATGTGTGGACTTCAACTCCCAGAATTCCCCACGTTAAACGTTAAAATCATTTTAAAAACTTGAATCACAGTGATATAACTGGAGGCACCCCCCCCCCACCCTTCGCCCTCCAACACAAGACCCCAACAAGGCATGGACAGCCAGCAGCCCCAACCCCAGATGAGCACCATATTTCGGCACAGCCCAACCACGGCCAGATTTTCTTTCGGAAAGGTCATCATTTCAACAACCACCAAAAAAACCCCACGTTAGATAAAAATGATACAGCTGTAGAGAAACCGCAGGGATTCCGGTGACAAAAAGAAATAATTTTGTTCCTGAAAAATTAACAGCAAAAAAGGTGTCCTATTAAGACCCGAGACAAATAAGATTGAGTGATTGATCCTCAGAGTCAGTGATTGATCCTCAGCCAATCAGCAATTTTGTTCAACTGTTCAATCAATTTTGTTCAATTTTGTTCAATCAAGCCCGGGGGGGGGGGTGTTGGGTTGTTGGGGAGGACAGGAAAGCCCTCTGCAAGCTGCTTCGTATTGGGGGCCTCTGAAGGTTGTGGGGGAGCGAGGATGGTCTCCCACAGAAACCTTCCTAAAAGAAACAGCCGGTTCCAGTTTTTGCACGTGCAAAAGAGCTTCCTGCCGACTCAAATGCAGGAAAGGGGCACTTTGCTCACCTCACCCCTAAATCCCCCCCCCCCACGCTAAAGCAGGCTCAACCCACGGAGCGGTGAATAGTCCCGACCGTGTGGCCAAGCGAGTGATTCAGAGGAAACTATTTACAACACACAGGATTTCTCTAAAAAGGACAGAGATCGGTATCTTTTTTCTTAAAAAAAGCCATCCTCTTCTTAAAAACTCCCGCCCCAACACCCTTCCGGCCTTTAGGTGCGTTTTGTGTTGGACCCGCTGGAATTCCAGCCGGCCCACGACCTCGAGAGGCTGGACCGGTGGCGCCAGGTGCTGGCTGGGTCTCCACCAGGCCCTGCGAGGGTGCTCCCCGAAGCCTGGTGCGGTTGGACCTGAGACACCGAGGGGGATGACAACAGCATCAGGCGACGTGTGTGTGTGTGTGTGTGTCTGTGTCTGTGTGTCTGTGTGTGCACGTGCCTGCGTGTAGTTTCTTTAAAAATGACATTCACGAAAGTTCCTTAGCACAACTACGTTTGCAGATGCTGGTGAGGACGCCAACAGAGTTAGCCCTTAAATTTGGCACAGTAATGTCCAGCAATTTCACCGGGGAGGGGGGAGAGGGGGACAGTGCTGTCCTTATCACCCACACACCTTCTCAGTTCCTGGGGGCTTGCTTGCTACAAAGGATGGGAGGGGGGTGGAAATGGGGAGGGGGGAGAAATGAAGGTCCCCTGCCCTCCCCCTCGATGGGGGGCGCGAAAGGCTTGGGGAGGCGGGGGGGAGGAGTGGTCAGGCTCTGGCATCCAAAGGTGTAGAGAAGGGGACACAGACGCCACGGAGGGCCTCCCACTGAGCCCCGGAGCCTCTCTCAAACCCGAGAGACGCAGGCCGGCGCCAGGCGGTCGCCCCCTCCTCGCGGGGAGCTGCGTTCCCTGGCATTCAAGCCCTTCGGCTCAGCTGTGGGTCACACCGAGGTCTCCGACTGCAGCCGCATCACAAACTTGTGCGATTTGGGGTCCACGAACTCCTCCGAGAGCTTAAAAAAGGGGATCTTTTTGGTGCTGACCACCAGGCTGAAGTCATGGCGTTTCAGGACGAAGACCACCCCGTCCTTCAGCCCGTTGGTCACGGGCTCTTCGCTGACCAGAGTCCACTGCTTGGCCAGCCACCGGTCCTTGTGGTACTGGATGGTGGGCCCTGCGGTCAGGTAGCGCTCGAGGAACGCCTGCGGAGAGGGGGGGAAGGGTGCATCAGCCACGCGTCTCCAGCGTGGCTTTTAAAGCAGCAGCAAGGCTGGTGCGCCGCTGGGCCACGGTGGTTTACAAGAAAAGTAACTGAAAAGTAATTCCAATGGGTAACACCAACCACAGTCCGTTGTTCAACATCAGGTATAGAAAGACACCCCGCCCCCCAAGTATTTAAGTAATAGCTCAGCAAACCTTTTGAGACGGCAGTCAACAAAAATAATAGCAACACCAACAGTCGTATTTAAAAGGAATGCAATCCTATGAGATTTCCCCAGAGAACCCAAAGATCTCCTGGGTTTGGGCCGTCTCACCCATTTCACCACCCTTTTCATTAGGCCCTTGGCTGCCCCCTGGTGGCGCTGTGGACTCCCTGGTGCCCGTGAGCACCGTGTTGCTAATTTCAGCTAATTTTGGGTTGGTCGAGGGTTAAATGTGACACTGACTTTCCAGCCAATACTGGGCAAACTATTTTAAAACATCTGTGCCCTAAATCTGTGAGCTAAAATCTCCATGCTGTCTCGTAAGGTCACATTTAAGTTGAGGGCACCATCTGTTTACCTTCATACTTGCAGAGGACCCAATATGTTTTAATTGCCTTATAAAGTACACTGAAGAATTCAGTACCCAGTCAAAATGAAACACCAACAGCAACAAAGCTTAAACAAAAAATAAAAAATGGAGAATTCTGACTTCGCAACAGTTCCAACTTCAGGACTGTTCACCATTCCATTCTATTCCATTTGAACCTCCGTGTTCAAGAGCATTCTACCTCGGAATATCAGAGGGCATAAGCAACAGCAGAGTTGATGTGAAAATCTGCCTTGCAGTGTGTTCCCAAATACCCTCCCTGTCAAAGTGGCTTTACAGGTAGTCCTCACTTAACAACCATTCGTTTAGCGACCGACTGGAGTTCTGGCAGCAGTGAAAAAACGGCCTGTGACTGTTCCTCGCACTTACAACCGTCGCAGTGCCCCCATGGTCATGTAATCACAATTCGGGTGCTTGGCAACCATCACGCGTTTACGACGGTTGCAGCGTCCCGCAGTCATGTGATCACCATTTTCAACCTTCCCAGCTGGCTTCTGATAAGCAAAAACAACAGGGAACTGCGTGATTTGCTTAATGACCATGTGGTTCCCTTAACAACCATGTGATTTGCTTAATGACCATGGTGATTCAATTAACAACCACTGCAAAAGTGGTTGTAAAATCAGGTCTGGATTCGCTTAACCACCACATTGCTTAGCGACCTAAATTCCGGTCCCAATTGTGGTTGTTAAGCGAGGACTACCGGCGCTGGACTTACTGCATTTTCCCATCATGCTGAACCCTGGGCATTTACTTAGGACTGAATGGAAGCGTGGGAAGCCAGGGGGGACCCCCGGGGCTACCTTATCATTACAGAAGCACAGGAGCACCCCAGAACATTATCAAAATTCTCTTCTCCTTTGGAAGAAAACTCCCAAAGGAAAATCCTCAACCTCAACCGGACTATGAAACGGTAGGGGAAAACGCATGGGACTTTTCCGCCCCCACATGAGCTGTACTTGACACGGGCGAAACGAGAGAACGGCCTGCCGGAGCATCGCCCCCAACTCTTTTGGCAGAATAATTCAACCAGGCCACGGGATCTGCCATACAGACCACCAGCCAAATGCTGTCCTGGTCTGCGCTGCCCTTCCCACTCCACCACCAACCGAAGGGAGCCACCTCCCCTCTCCCCTACCTTGGGGGTCATGTCATGAGTGATGCAGAACTCCAGATGCTGGAGGATGCTCTCCATCGTGTGGTAGGGCTGCTGCTTGGTGGTGCGCAGGTACTTCTGCATGGCCCGGGCCATGGAGGCGAAGATGGCCTGGGCAGCCTCCCGGGGGTCCATGATCTCCCGCGGGTTTTTCTGGTCCTCCTCCTGAAGCCGCTTGATGTGCGTGAAGGCCTCCTCCACGGCCACCACCAACCTGCGGAGACCAGGGGCCCGGGTCAGAGCAAGCCACGGGCTCCGTAGCTCTCCCCCTCCTCAAGGAACCCACCAGGACAGAGAAGAGGAGAGGAGAGGAGAGGAAGAGGAAGAGGAAGAGGAAGAGGAAGAGGAAGAGGAAGAGGAAGAGGAAGAGGAAGAGGAAGAGGAAGAGGAAGAGGAGGATCCACCTTCAGCACAGAGTGAGCTGTCCACAATGCCATGGACCTTCACAGGCATCTCCTCTGCAGCTTTTGCCGCCAGCTGGGCAGATGCCCCAAGAGGTAAAGGATGCCCAAAGTGCCAAAAACCACGAGTGGCAGAAGAGCAAGGAGAAGAGGGCACCGAGGAAGTCCATATGCCCTGTGACTTCTCTCAAAGGACGCCTGGACTCGCTTCACCCTCCAACTCGGACACGGCCGTTCATTCGGCGTTCAACATTTTGACTGCACAATTTGTCTTTCCACATTGTAATCTCCTTACAAGGCACTTACATGTGAAAAGCACATTGCAACTCCCTTAAGCTCCACGTTAATCCTATTATTACTTAGGACGACGACCCACGTGAAGCTTTGAGGCGCAAGAGCCATTTCAGGCAAAGCGGCGAACTGAATCCATTTTCCAAATCAAGTCATAAACTTTATGATACCTCCAGACTGATCCGACAGTTCACTGAAAGCGGAGCTGCTCTGAGGCTTCTTTTCCCAAACCGACTCAACAATTCTCACAATTAAATTTGTGACTAAATTTGAAGTATAAATAAATACAAATAAATTACAAAGGTCTGATCTCAGCCTTAAGGAACCCTCCCTCCGCAGAGACCTGAGCGTAGTTTTTTCTCGGCTGGGGGAGACCCTTCAGTCCCCCCCCCCCCGCCCTGCTGGCCCTTTTGAGGGGACACACCTAGCTCGCCGCTTGCGCACCCGACGTTCATGCTCGGCTTCCTCGTAGTAGTATTCGTTGTGACTGTTGTCCCGCCTCCGGGCAGCTGCAGCAATAACAGCCCGCGATTGGCTAGTTGAGTTGTTTGTTGTGTTCTCTGGACGGAGGTAAAAGGGGGGAGAAAGGGGAGATCAAGGGGGTTATTGATTGGAGACAGTTCCCTCGCCCGATGTCCTCCCTAGGTGGAGAGCCGTAAATTCCATCACTCCAGCCAGCTCTATTCAACTATGGTCTAGACCAGGGGTGGGGGACCTTTTTTCTGCCAAGGGCCATTTGGATATTTATAACCAGGGACCGGGGGGTGGGGTTTCTGGGATTTCCACGGACCAGGGGCCGGAGTTTGTGGGCGGGAGCCAATCACAAGCACTGGGGGGTGGGGTTTGCGGGCGGGAGCCAATCGCATGGAAGGGGCGGGGTTTGCGAGCGGGAGCCCCGCGGGCCTTATACAGCCTGTGGGCCTGACGTTGCCCACCCCTGGTATAGACCATACCATGGGGTTGTGATGCCCCCAAGATAAATACCATACTGTACAGTTGTGTTGCCCCAAGATAAATCCCCACATGAACACCCAACCAGCCAACCCAAGTTTAACCTTGGTGGGGGGGGGGAGGACCCTAACTCCAGCAAACCCCATCATGGGCCAGAATGGCTAAGGCTCTGGAGAAGTGGGAGAACAGTAATGGTGGAACTCACACCCCACACTTCTCCCGGCTACCGAATAAACCTTTCCGGTTCTGCACAAGCCACTCAGCTAATCAAACGGGATGGATTTGCCCTGTAGGCTAAGCCATAAAAAGTTAAGTCAATCTTGGATGCAGCAATATGGGTTACTGGGCAGAGGTTTTGTGATATCTTACAGTCATATTTTGTATTATTCATAGTATAGTGGTGCATTCATGAGTAAACCAGCGACTATTGATAAGTATAAAGTGTAAGGTAGATTATGGGCATGGGAAGGAGGAAGGGATAGTTCCTCATGGGGGTGGTTAATTCCTTAATTTATTGTCCTTCGTTTAATTCCATCTCCAACTGGGTTTATAATTATTTATTAATTTTATATATTGTACATTGATGTTTTATCCTGTTTTAATCTATTTTATTGTAAACCGCCCAGAGTTCCCCGTTGGGGGAGATGGGCGGTTATATAAATTTAATTAAATAAATAAAAAAATTTTTCTTAGTTTGTATTTTTAATTTAATTTTTTACAAAAATAATTTTGTATTTTAGTGTTTTTTAATTTTTCTTTTTAAGATTAAAGATTGTCTTGTTCATTGTGGACGTATAGAATGAATGAATGAATGAATGAATGAATGAATGAATGAATGAATGAATGAATGAATGAATGGCCAATCTTGGGGGAAAAAAACTAAGCTTAATCTACGGTACAAACGCTGCTGCTTAGGCCTTCAACGGACCAGCTAAGCAAGTTGTGTGAATGCGGCCAGTGTCTGGAGACCGCACAGCTGGACCTCTGACCAAACTACATAGGAAGTGGGAGCCGGAGTCCATCTCCCAAGCCACAGCTCTCTACCAATCGCCACTCCAAGGTCAGTTTAATTAAGGAACTCAAATAAATAGGAAGTAAAGGAAGAGTCTGTCTCTGGGACAGGGGGCTGCAGGCTGGGAGGGGGCTGGGCCAGCCTTTGCCAAGCGCTGGTGGAGAATCCTGTGCCTTGCAGTCCCCCCCCCCCCTTGCAGGAGGAGGAAGGTGAGCATAGCGCCTCACCCCTGCTGAAAAATACAAGCAAATAAGCAAAATTGGGTCACCCAATCCTCCGTTTCATAGTCTAAAGCAGTGTTTCTCAACCCTGGCCACTTGAAGATGGGTTGACTTCAACTCCCAGAATTCCCCAGCCAGCCTGGCTGGCTGGGGAATTTTGGGAGTTGAAGTCCACCCATCTTCAAGTGGCCAAGGTTGAAAAACACTGGTCTAAAGCAATGTTCTTGCTCTGCAATCAACATTTCTATCCAGCGGGTGGGGGGGAGCAGCGTTTAAGCTATATAAGCAAAATTTGCGGTTAAGCAAGAGCCGCAGGACCAACGGCTGGGCTGGCACAGTTATCAGAGGTCACACTCCCTGGCACAGCCTTCCCCCAGCCTGGCACCCTCTAGGCAGGCCGGCCCTGCCACACCAGCAGCTGGGAACTCGGGAAGCTGCATCCCAAGACAAGACATCTGGAGGGCACGAGGTTGGGGAAGACAGCAGAAACCCCCCCCCCCCATCCACCCAGGTCCAAGAACCTGGCCATCAAGCTGGACCTCCAGGAGACCTCGTTAACGCCTCTCCCCCTCGGCAGGTAAGCTTGAGAACTGGAGGAGAGCGACTCTTGGCCGCACCGAGGACGCGGCTTCAGAAGGGGCCGCGAACGCTTACCCTCGCCAAGCGAGTAGACCTTGAACCCAGACATTTTCTTAGACAGAACTGACTTCGGCAGGTTGAGGAGGGCCGGGTTGTAGACAGGGAAATCGTGGTAATAATTCTCCAGGATCCACACGGCAACTCTCTGGATGCTGCAGGGAGGGAAGCGGTAGACCCAGCTTTATTTCGACACAAGATAATGGCAATCACTGAGGGATCCAGTTACAGGTAGTCCTTGCTTAACGACCGTTCATTTACCGACTGTCCGGAGTTACTATGGCGCCGAAAACCCAACTTGCGACCGTTCCTCGCACTTACAACCATTGCAGCGTCCCCACGGTCATGTGATCGCGATTCGGACACTTGACAACCGTCGCGCATTTACAGCGGTTGCAGTGACCCACAGTCACGGGATCACTATTTTCGACCTTCCTCGCTGGCTTCCAATAAGCAAAAATCAATAGGGAGCCACGTGATTCACTTAACGACCATGTGATTCACTTAACGGCCCTGTGATTCACTTAATGGCCCTGTGATTCACTTAATGAGTTGCTTGGTGAGATGAAGAGGGCGAAGGCCAGCCGGGGTGGCGGGGCGCAGGGCGGCAGGGGCCTCGGAGCGCAGGACAGGGAGGGTGGCTCGAGCTTCACACCAAGCTGCTGGGCTGGGGCGGCCGGAGCTTTGTGCCGCGGTGCTGAGGCGGCTGGGGTTTCGCGCCACAGTGTGGCTTAGGGGCTCCTTGGCGTGCCACGGCTCTGGGGCTTCTTGCCCACTGCGGTTCTGGGGCTGCTTGGCGCACTGCGGCAACAGGGCTGCTTGGTACAACACAACAATGGGCTGCTTGCCACGCTGCGGGGCTTGAGGTGGCACTCCTGAATGGCGGTGGTGAGCACAGCGGGGAGGGAGGGGAAGAACACGGTGATCACACGGAGGACAGGGAGGAAGGTCCACTGGGGGCAGCGGTGGGGGACGGTGGCAGGGGAACACAGTGGCCTCTTCATGCTGTTCAGGGCAGCCAAAAGGGCAGAGACGGGGGGGGGGAATAGGTGGGTGGGGGGATTGGAAGGGGAGGCGATCCTTCGCCTTGGAAGAACCGAGGCTCGGGGCTGGGAGGGACCAAGCCAGGCAAGGCTTGGATCGGAGTGGGTCCTCACCTAATGACCAGCGGGATTCATTTAACGGCAGCAACAGCGACTGCCGGAACTGCCGTAGCTAAGCAGGGCGGTCACATTATGTTTCTGTTAACAACCGCTTCACTTAGCGACGGAGTTGCCAGTCCCAATTAGGGGCGTTAAGTGAGGATTACCTGTCAATACATTATCATGACCGTTTCCCATGTATTTAATAATTTCTATTGGAGGAGGAAAAGTTGGTGGCAGTTTTGGAGGTGCTGCAGAGACCTCGGGGGTCCGGGGGGGCTGTGGAGCTTCAGCTGCACACCCCATGACCTGCCCCAGAATCGAGACAGCAGCCTCGGCCCCCCCAACGGCATCTTCTTTCACCCAGTCAGTTGTGGCCCTGCCGATCGCACAAACGTATCCGCAACGACCTCTGCCGACCGGCCACCCGTCCTTACCTGAGGTGCCCCACGTTGTAAAACCGGCTGGCCCCGTCGGTGGAGCGCACCACCTTGAGGGTGAAGTGCGGCTGGAGCTGCCGCAGTTCGAGCAACACCACGGCCAGGTAGTGGACAAAAAGCAGCGCGTCCACGAGCGAGACGGCGTACTGGACGATGCCCTGGTAGTTGGTGTCGCGGGAGTCCAGGATGCGCACGCCGTAGAAGAGCCAGTAGGAGGCCACCAGGAGGAAGATCAGCACCATGAGCAGGGCGCGGAAGACAAAAATGCGCGGCAGGAAGGCCTTGGGGCGCCGGAAGAAGAGGGCCCAGCTGCCCAGCAGGAGGATCAGCAGCTTGAAGGCCACCGAGATGAAGAGCCCCTCGCAGGGGGTCCCGCAAGGGCTCAGCTGCTCACCCCACAGCAGCTGGGGCAACAGCATGAAGGCGATGGGGGTCAGGAAGGAGAGGAGGGCCAGGGCCCCAGCCAGCGAGACCCCCAGGTGGCGGGAGCAGTCCAGGTGCGCACTGTCCTCCATGTCCTTGGTGATGCGTGTGATGTCATCGTGGGAAATGCTGTGCTCAGACGTGCCGGTCACCACGGTGGTCGTCTCGCCCCAGTTGTCGTCCTGCCAGGGAACAAAGGCCACACGGGCAGCTCAAGGGGGGAGCAGTCACCAGCGAGAGAGAAGTATGGCCTTCTGGTCAGGAGAGCGGTCCTCTCCGGTTGCAAAGGGCCATGCCTGGAAAGGACCCCCGTCCACAGCACCATGCAGGGACCCCCGCTGGACAGGCGGCAGTCCTGCAGACCCCCTTCTGCACTTCGCCTCCCCCTGCTGGGGGCTGGGGCTACAAAATGATGGGGGATTTGGGGAGCTGCAACCCAACACACCTAAAATCAGGGGTGTTATATCCCTTCCCTGCTTTTACTGGTCATCCGAATGACAACTGTGAACTGCTATATAACCTACGCCTCTTAGTAGCCCTTTCTCTCCAGACTAGCAGAAGCTTAGAACTTTTTAACTTTAGCACAATTTAACAGAGATTGCACAATTGGACGGACTGTACCAGTCCCGACTGGCTAGCTCCCCAATTCATGTGGCAAATGGGGTGCATGTGTGTGAGATCTGGTGCAATTCCAACTCCCCATCCCTCTCATGGATGTCCTTGTATTTATTTGTTACAGGTAGTCCTCGCTTATCAACCAATCGTTCAGCGACTGTTTGAAGTTACAACGGTGCTGAAAAAAGTAACTTTACGGCGTGTTGTCCTGTGCCTGACCTGTGGAGTTTTCTTTTTTTGCCCCTTGCAGAGAGATTGAAGAAAGGATGTCAAGAGAGTAAGCTGCTTGCTCTTCCACACATCAAAAGCAATACAATCGCATCAGCAGCAGGAAACGGTCAGGCAAAGGAGAGATTCCCTACAGAAATCGCTTTCTTTTTTTCTCCCCCCCCCCTCGCAGAATGAAGAGATTGGAGAGGAAGGGATTTCAAGAGAGTAAGCTGTTTGCAAAGCATGCCTGCGGCTCCCGGCCTTGGGCTGCCGGCGTGATCACATTGCTTTCGATGTGTACAAGGCAGCAAGCAGGTACTCAAGCGTTGCGAAGGGTGGGATACCGGTTAGGAGGTAAGCAAAAGCTGAAGGCGTGACACTGACTAGTCTTGCCTCTCCCCAGTTGGAAAGCAGTCGTGGTCACGTGATTTCCCACTTAGCGACCACTTCACTTAGCGATGGAGTTGCCAGTCCCAATTAGGGTCGTTAAACGAGGACTACCTGTATCGTTATGCTCAACGTTTTATCATAATCATTCCAAGCAGGGCTACAAAATGAGACAAATAAAATTGCAGCAGAACCAGAATAGAGCACTGAAAATGTGGGAGCAGGACCAGAGAGACGCAGGTCCCAGTTCAGCTGCAGCAACTGTGGGCTAGTCACCCTTCCTCCGCCCAGCCTACTTCACAGGGTGGTCGCTGTGAGAAAATAAGAGAAGGGAGTGCTCCATACAACTTCTTAACTCCTGGATGAAAGGCAGGATATAAACCCAATACAGGTAGTCCTCGCTTAACAACCATTCATTTAGCGACCGCCTGGAGTTACGATGGTGCTAAAAACTGACTTACGGCCATTCCTCATAATTACGACTGTTGCAGCGTCCCCACGGTCACGTGATCGCAATTTGGGCGCTTGGCAACTGTCGCACATTTACGATAGTTGCAGCATCCCACGGTCACGTGATCGCCATTTTTTAACCTTCTCAGCCAGTTTCCGATAAACAAAAATCAATAGGGAACCGCATGATTCGCTTTAACGACCAGGTGGTTCATTTTACAACATGATTTGCTTAACGACCGCCGCAAAAATGGTCATAAAATCAGGTCCGGATTCCCTTAACGACTGCATTGCTTAGCAACCTAAATTCTGGTTCCAATTGTGGTCGTTAAGTGAGGACTACCTGTAAGATAACTGAAGGTAAGAGTGGAGCAGAAGTAGAATTCAACACCACATAGTTGCAAGATGCAAGGCAATTTTTCCTGCCTTCCTCCTCAAGCACATGCCTGAAATAGGTTCCTACAGGGAAACATCCCAAAACTCTAGCAAAAGGACCCTTCATTCCCTGGGGGAGACACTCCAGAAAATGCCCCAGGAGCGGACGCAGAGGCAAGGACAAGGGCCAAGAAGCAAGGTCAACGCCCGTCTTCCCAGCGTACCCAGTGAAGCCACTCACCCTTTCGTCGCCTCGGGTTGACTCGTTGTCCAGCAGGGGCTCCCCGGGAGCCTGGATGGTGACAGACTTGTCCCCTCGGCTCCCGTCTCGACTCTTGGAGCGGTGTCGCTCCCGCCGATCTCTGTGTGGGGCAAAAAGGGGGTCCTGAGAGTGAGGGGTGGCTGCTCAGTTCACAGCCCCTGCAGACGCCCGTCTTCTCCCGAACTGCCAACTCCAGGCGCTCCGTGGTGACAAGGAATGCAGGGTCTCCCCCCAGCTGCTGGTTTGTGGAAAGAAGTTGAGGAGCAATGTTCCCAGGTCACAGGAAGCCATGGTGGGCATCCAGAGCATGTGAGAGGTGAGGCTGGTTAGGGATCTGTCGTAGTCCTATTTTAGGGCCTCCACCACAGATTTTTCTCTTCCTCAACCCCAAATGGCGGAAACTCTTCCTTAAATTGTCTACAAGCACAGAGGCGGCTCTGAGGGCCACAAAAAGGGGGCTTGGGGGCATCCTCTGCATGGAGCCATAAACCCAAGATTTAGGATCCAGGACAGCTGGAATCGTCACGCTAAACCTAAGCCAGCCAGCCAGTGGACTGATGTAATGTGCCCTTGTAGACCTCACACCCTGACAGTGCCCTGCTTTTCCTCAGGACCCACTGGATCAGCCCCACAGTTGGCAGTCCCTTGACAATGACAGCTGGAGGGGAATCACGATACACACACACACACACACACCAAACTAGCCATGAAGGGGGGAGATCTCAAATCCTTTTCCCAAGGACGAGGGGGCGGGACCTGAACAGTTGAATTATGTCCCCCACCAAAACCCACAAGTCCTCAGGCTGTCATGGGGCCAACGTGCTTCCCCCACCCAAAAAGATTGCACTCTTGCAGACTGTGTACGTGAGAGTCCCACCAACCTCCAGCACCTGTGCAAATTTTGAGACGATTGGAAAATGGGATGGGGAAGCTAAATAAAACTGCAGAGAATTTCCAGTGGTAGAAGTTTTATGCACCTTGCCGTGTGTCCTAAAAGTAGAGCTGGTCATCAATACGATAGGTCGAGGGGGCACCATGGGTTCAGTGAAGTTGCCAATAGAGTCAGAATCTACTAAGGCCTCTGATAGTATTTCGGAGCCAGTCTGTGTTTGTAGGGTAAAAGGAATTACTGAATACAGATGTGTTCCTCTGCACATCTGGGCTCTGCTCAATTTCAGGTTACTCAAAAGCTCCTGAACCCTTTGGTTTCATTTCTCCAAAAGCCAGCTTTAAGGTGTCTGATTGAAACATGCTCTGCTCTCAAGTATGACATTTTGTTGATGCTTCAGAAAGTGGCGGGGAGGTAGCGCAAAGTGCGTAGGCTCTCCACAATACAGACATAAGCCCTTGTACTTAAGCAGACAATAGTCCTGCTATTCCCAGCTATGCGGCTTCAACTTTCAAAGTCTCTGATGTGTGAGTGGAGCAACTAACTAAAGAATAGGATTTCCCCTTCATGGCCACCATCTGTCTTCCACCAATTGTCTTCAAGCAGACCCAGATTAATGCCATCATAGTCTTTAGGATGCTTTCATGAACAAGTTCATCCTGCATTTCATCTGACAATCCCTCTTTGAACTATCAATCAAGCCTCTTTTCTTCCAATCCACACCCTGACTTAATAGCGGTTCTGGATATAACGTTTCAGATGGAACAAGCTTGTTTCAGGAACAGACCGCCTCTAGAATAAATGCCTTGAAACATTTGCAGCATTCCAGAAACTGCCCCTCACGGAGCACCATTTCTGGTAGATTTTACCCCACCTACTGGGCTAGACAACCATCATCTTGACTAATTCATCTCATTTCCGCTTCGTTCTGATGCTAGAGCAAGGCACGGTCAACTTGACTGATGATTAGCTAGGATGCTAGAGGGTCTGTAGCCACTGGGTTAATTTTGGATCCCTAGAGCAGAGCTTTCCAAACTTTTCATGTTGGTGACACACTTTTTAGACATGCATCATTTCGCGACACACTCTTACAGCAAGGCATTATTTCGTGACACACTCTTACAGCAGGGCATAAGGCAGGCACTAGGACCTGCGTGGAATCCTGGCAGGGTTCGGAGGCAGCAGCAGCCATGACACACCCAGACACTGCAGCCGACACACTAACATGTCCTGACACACAGTTTGGAAAGCTATGCCCTAGAGCAGAGCTTTCCAAACTTTTCATGTTGGTGACACACTTTTTAGACATGCATCATTTCGCGACACACTCTTACAGCAGGGCATCATTTTGTGACACACTCTTACAGAAGGGCACAAGGCAGGCACTAGGACCTGCATGGAATCACAGCAGGTTTGGAGGCAGCAAGGCACAAGGCAGGCACTAGGACCTGCGTGGAATCCTGGCAGGGCAGGTTTGGAGGCAGCCAGGCACAAGGGAGGCACTAGGACCTGTGCGGAATCCTGGCAGGGCTTGGAGGCAGCAGCAGCCGCGACACACCCAGACACTGCAGCCGACACACTAACGTGTCCAGACACACAGTTTGGAAAGCTCTGCCCTAGAGAATGGCTGTTCTCCCACAGCAATGGAACTAGGAGAGGGCAATCAATTTGTCAAGCTTCACACCCAGTTCAGCCATAAATCATGGGTCCTTAATTCAGCCTTCTTAACATAAGACTGCCAGATACAATGCAACTTTATGAGAATCATTATTGCAGACAACAATGAAGCCTCAAATGCCAGAGTCAATTGCTTAGTGCAGCACAAAAAGTCACCACCTTTATATAGGTCTGCGCTCCAGAACTGTTTCTCAATCTCAGCAACTTTAAGATGTATGGACTTGAAGTATGGACCAGCTTGGCTGGGGAATTCTGGGAGGTGAAGCCCATACATCTTAAAGTTGCTGAGATTGAGAAACACGGCTCTAGGGTTTAAACTCTAGGCTTCTTCCTTTGCCCTCCAGAATTAACTGACACTTGGCGGGTCTCTTGGTGACCTGTGGGAAATGGGAAGGGTCCCAAGCAGGACCGAGTTATGTCACTTCCCAGAAGGACTACCAAATCCAGACTGCAGAATTCCAGACCATCACTAGATGGCAGCAAAGACGTACACTTCTCTGGCATCCAGATTTCTGCAACCCAGATAGGATACTCCCCAGTGCCTGTGATTCCAATGAGGCTGTTTGCAATTCTAGAGGTAGCAAGCAATGATCAAGTTCCTCCCTGTCCACATTTTGTTCCATGTGTGATCTTACAGAGCTCTACCAAGTCTCTCCAGATCCTTCCAGGATCGTCCCCATGGCCCCTCCTCCGCCGGCCCCAAACTCAGCCCCGCTGTCTAGCTCACCTGGGCTTCCGGGAGCTGCGCGAGTGCCCCGATTTGTAGGAATACCCTGAATACTGTGATTCGTTGTCCATGTTGTCGGAACGCCGAGCCTTGTAGCGATCCACGTTGATGGATTTGGATCTCCCGGGCCCTGGGACAGCCACCAAGGCAGCCGCTGCCTCCTTCAGAGTCGGCTTCTTTAGGCCAAGGGGCACCTTCAGAAAGTCAACTTTCGCCCTGAAGGACTCTATTTTGATTGGCTGGCTGGGCACGACTTAGAAGAAAAGAGGCGCACCTGTATGAAGAGGAAGGCAGAACAGGTTTAACCCCTCATCTTATCCACCCAAAAGGTCCCCTGAGTGAGACACACGCAGGACAATCTAAGAGGACAAGGAGCTAAGGGACTAGGAGATACAGGTAGTCCTTGCTTAACGACCACAACTGTGACCAGAATTTCGGTCACTAAGCAATGCGGTTGTTAAGCAAATCCAACCCGATTTTACGACCATTTTTTCAGCGGTCGTTAAGCAAACCACGTGTTCATTAAGCAAATCATGCAGCTCCCCATTGATTTTGCTTGGCGGAAGCTGGCTGGGAAGGTCGAAAATGGTGATCACATGACCGCGGGACACTGCGGCGACGGTCGTAAATGTGAACCGGTTGCCAACTACCCAAATCGTGATTGCGGGGACACAACGGTCATAAGTGCTGGGTTTTAGTGCCGTCGTAAGTCCAAACCTTCGCTAAACAAATGGTTGTTAAGTGAGGACTACCTGTACATTGATTTTTTAAAAGCTGAGGTTGCAAGTAGAAAACCAGCACCTTAAGAAAGTGAAACTGCAATCTTCTGCCCTGACAAACTAGCTTTCTGCATGCAGAGATTCCTAATGCATGTCATTATAGCTTGACATGCACACTTTCTGAGAAGATCTGTGGTGAGTTACCCTGTTTCTCCAAGAGATCAACCCAAGAGAATTAAGCACCTTTTCAACGTCTCTGCCTGTTTCGTGCAGGGAGAAACCGGGCGAGGGATTTCTTTTTGTTTCCCCAGGGGATGGAGAACTCCTCCAGCAGGTTCTCAGGGCATGTGTCCAGAACAGCCCCACGGGTTATCTTCGCCGGGACTGAATGGAAACCCAGAGAGACATTCCCACGTACCCCTTGGCTGCCTGGTCACACAGCTGTGCTAGTGTGCCTTTATAACTAAGGGAGTGCAAGAAGTAGTGCCACACTTCCCCCATGAGAATTCCATGCGCTGGCTGGGGAATTCTGGGAGTTGGAGTCCACACGTCTTAAAGTTGCTGAGGTTGAGAAAGACGCTTTAATTCCTATCTATCCCATTAGGGAAGTGCGACGCTCTGGTTCAAGGTAAGGGCCATTTCTGCCCAGCCACACGGACAAACAGGCCACGCTTCTGGTGGAAGAGTGGGCCTGGGCTGGGCCTTGAGATACCGCTGGTGGAAGAGGAGAAACAGTGGGCCAAGCAAGAAGCAGAAAACTTCCCTTTCCAAAGGAAGCCGGCCCGAGGGGGGTGCCAAAACTTTACCCAGAGCTGCGCGCACCCCACCCTTCTGGAGGTAGCCAGTGCTAGAAAATTAAGCGTGATTGATGTGTTCATTAAGGATCCGCTCTTCTCTGCGCTTGGTGCCTCAGAGCAAGAGAGGGAGAAGCCAACTGGAAGATTGGCTCGTTCAAGGCTAGAGCCGGCTCTGCTCCAGGGCGCCAGGAGTCTGTCGGAACAAGTCGGGCGCAACCACTCCGGCAGGAAGCTGAGTCGACAGAACTCAGATCCTCCGCAGAAGAGCCTTCAGAGAAAAGTCCCAGATCCAGTTCTCCTGGGGGAGAGGACCGGAGTTGAGGGGCAGGGCACATTCTTGGCACCAGGAAGTCCTGGATGAATGCAATGCTGGCATTGCCAAGCGAAGCTCCTCCAGGGTCGTCTATTCTCAGAGCTGCACGGGAAGCCTGGCACGCAGGAGTCCTCCCACCAGCTTTCTCCTGACGAGCTGGCAATGGCGTCTTTAGGGTAGAAACAACAAGGCAAACTTTTTGCTGAAAACCTGGATGGAGTTAGATCCATTAAAGGGAACCGACGATGCATATTTGTTATCTGAGGAGCTGCAACTGAAGCATTACAGGTAGTCCTCACTTAATAACCACAATAGGGACCAGAGTTAACCACCCAGAGTCATTGCAATACGAGTTGGGCGGTAAAGAAATATGAGAAATAAATATAAATAAATAAATAACGACCCAATTTTACGACCATTTTTACAATGGTCGTTAAGTGAATCCAGCTTCCCCAATGAATGTGCAAAAATACAGGCAAGCAGGGGGAAAGGTTCATGAAAGACCATTTCGGCATTTTGGGTCACATTTTTGTAGATTTAAAACAAGTAAAAATTAACTAATAGACACCCAGACACCCTTTCGAGAAGACACCGATGGGCTGGAGAAGAAGCTGCATTCAGAATGCAGCACTGGTTCAAACAGTGTGATGGGACCCTATCATGGTGCTGTTGGGGCAGAAATTGCGTCACCCATTACTTTCATTCTGGAAGAAGTCTCATTAGTTTCTTCAAATGTCTGTACCTCCTTCTGAATTCCATTCATGGTTTGAAAACAGGAGAGTAACTGAACTGGACGTTGTTGTGTCTTTTAAGAGGGCAAAAACTGATACTGCAAGCTTCAGACGTGCCTTCTCCCTCCATGGTGCCACGGACTGAAGATCCATCAGTTGGCAGCTGGGCTTTACGACAAGGACGGCACCAGTTTTGGTATGTTTCTTCCAATGACTGCAACTTTTTCCTCTAAATTATTTACTGTTAGCTGCTGGCGATGCCCTAGAACAGTGTTTCTCAACCGTGGCCACTTGAAGATGTGTGGACTTCAACTCCTAGAATTCTGGGAGTTTTTATTTTTATTTATTTATTTTCTATCCCACCGTTATTTTTTTTATAAATAACTCAAGGCGGCGAACAGTTGAAGTCCACACATCTTCAAGTGGCCACGGTTGAGAAACACTGCTCTAGGACATTTCTAAATGTCTCCCACATTTCCTGCTTGAAGCAGAGGGTTGATCAAGATTACCTTTGGCTCTACCGCCGGACTCTTATCCTGGTCCCATTTTTTAGGACTGGCCAATATTATTATTATTTATTATTTATTAAATTTCTACCACCGCCCATCTCCCCCCCAAGGGGGAACTGGGCAGTTTACAACAAAACCACAATTAAATACAAAGCAAACCAGAGATACAATAAATATAAAATACAAATAACAATAAAATATAAATAGAATAAAATCTAGATGGTTAGAGTTCTCTGTCAGACCGTGAGAGTGAGGGCCATTCTCGGTTCATTCTAGTATACTGAACAGTACTAATATACTGAACGGGGCGTGGTGGCTCAGCGGGTAAGACGCCAGGCTTGTCAATCGGAAGATCGCAAGTTCGGAGGTTCAAATCCCTGGCCCCGCGTGACGGAGGGAGCTCCCGTACTCGCCCCAGCTCTTGCCAACCTAGCAATTCGAAAGCATGCAAATGCAAGTAGATGAATAGGTACCACTTCGGTGGGAAGGTAACAGCGTTCCGCGCGTGTCATGCGGCCACATGACCGTGGAAGCGTCTTCGGACAGTGCTGGCTCTTCGGCTAACAAACGGAGATGAGCACCGGCCCCTAGAGTCGGACACGACTGCACAAATGTGCGTGGGGAACCTTTACTTTTTTACTAATATACTGAACAAAATGAGCTGGAATTTCCCAGGATGCCAAAAAAGGATCCTAGATTAAGACTAACCGGGGCAGCCTGCTGTGCAGACATAACTACTATTTCTTTACCTGACCTGATCAAGCATGTTGTGAGAACCCAGCCTAATGTTGGCTTTGGGCTCAATCCTCAGTTTTCCCAGCTGAGAAAAGGATCAGGTGAAGGACATCTCCTTCTCTCTCTCTCTCTCTCTCTCTCTCTCTCTCTCTCTCTCTCTCTCTCTCTCTCTCTCTCTCTCTCATCCTGAAACCCAGAAGAGGCAAATGACCTAGTTTAAGGAAACTTCCTTTGCTGTGTGCTCAAGACCCAGAAGACAACTTTCCTCAACGTTAGCCCTTCAGACGTGCTGGTCCACAACTCCCAGCTTCAAAACAGGCGGTGATAGCAAACAAGTCTTCTGAGAAACTCAGGTTTTCCCTCTCTCCAAAAAGAAATTTCTAGACGTTCTAGCTTGGGAAAATGCATGTAATTATCCAGAAGTGCAACATCAGCCTGCAGGGCTCCCAGCAACAAAGGTGTGAAGGTTTTGCGGTCTCCACCCGCAAGAAAGTGAACCAGAAATATGCAACGCTTATGTACACCGTCTCCGTACTGTCTGCGCCACCGAGGTTCATCTTTACTGTGTGCAGAATAAAATGTAAAAATGGCTTTATAGATGCTCAGCTGTTTCCAAATATCCGACCAAGCTCCATGCTTGTTGTCTGATAGACAAGAAGCCAGACAAGATTCAAGAGAAGCAAAGTAAAAGCAAAATTATGCAAACGTGGACGAGGAGAAGCTCTTCTCCCCTTCCCAAAATACTAGAACCAGAGGTCACCCAATTAAACTGAATCCTGGAAGAATCAGGACAGACAAAAGGAAGTATGTTTTTTTTTTACTCAATGCATAATTCAGCTTTGGAATTTGCTGCCAGATGTGCTGCTGGCTACCAGCTTGGCTGGCTTCAAAAAGGGGTTGGACCGATGCATGGAAATCCTGCTATTAAGCTATTAGCCTTGATGGTGGTGCGTCTGCCTTTGAAGGCCATCTACTGCAGAGCTTTCCAAACTTTTCATGTTGGTGACACACTTTTTAGACATGCATCATTTCACGACACACTCTTACAGTAGGGCACAAGGCAGGCACTAGGACCTGCGCAGAATCCTGGCAGGGCAGGTTTGGAGGCAGCGAGGCACAAGGCAGGCACTAGGACCTGCGTGGAATCACAGCAGGTTTGGAGGCAGGAAGGCACAAGGCAGGCACTAGGACCTGCGTGGAATCCTGGCAAGGCAGGTTTGGAGGCAGCCAGGCACAAGGCAGGCACTAGGACCTGCGTGGAATCACAGCAGGTTTGGAGGCAGCAAGGCACAAGGCAGGCACTAGGACCTGCGTGGAATCCTGGCAGGGCAGGTTTGGAGGCAGCCAGGCACAAGGCAGGCACTAGGACCTGCGCGGAATCCTGGGAGGGCAGGTTTGGAGGCAGCAGCAGCCAGGACACATCGACACTGCAGCCGACACACTAACGTGTCCCGACACACAGTTTGGAAAGCTCTGATCTACTGGGAGACTAGTGGACTTCCTTGTGAAAACAAGCAGAGGGCTAGATGGGCCGGGGGTCCGACCCGGCAGGGCATGGCTTATATTATATTCGTAGGAGGTGTCATGGAAGTTCCTTGCCTACAGCTTTAGGGAGAGGGCAAAAGGGGGACTTCACGAAGTGCTTTGCTCCCATAAAATTGGGGGAGAGGAAACCACGGGATCAAAGCAGAGGAGACCCCTTGCCTGCAGGCGGCAGCATGTCCAAATCTCTGTTTGCCCTACAACCTCTGCAGAGGAGAGAAGGCCTCTTCGGTAGACCTCCTCTTCTTTCATCATCCAGCAAACAGAGAACAGACAATAGACCCTAATCAAGGAACTATTAACTCAGTCAATCAGTCAATCAACCAAGCAGGAAACAACAGCCCAATCAAGGAACTCCTAAGGGGAGAACAACACCCCCACCAACACATGCTGGCTGGGGAATTCTGGGAGTTGAAGTCCACACATCTTCAAGTTGCCTCGGTTGGGAAACACTGGACTAAGTGCTGCCACGGGGCCTTTGCCCAGATGCAGCTGGCACTCCTCCAGCTGCTTTGGAAGCTGAACCCTGCTCTCTTTGACTGGATAAAAATGCTGCAACGTAGTTGTGCAAATACACGCACAGGGGGACCATTGGCAGTAGCTTCCAAAGAAGATGTGGCTGCTTTAAGGATGGAAGAAAAGGGCTTCAGACCTGTGACCACACACCCCAAGGCACCTTTTTCAAAGGATTTACACAGCCCTAAGGAATAAAGTGTCAAGGAATTGGAGGTTGCACAAAAAGTGCCCTTTGCCTGGAATCACACAATCTCCAGGGCTGTCATGCAGAAACGAGAGCAGTTCAAAGGTGTTCCAGAAGGCAGGACAAGGAACAATTGGTTTAAATTTTTAGGAAGCAGATTTTGGGTGGACACTAGGAAAAAACGTCCTAAGCGTAATGGGAAACATTCTAAGGAGAATATAAAGTTTACATTTGAAGCAGCCTGTTCTGTTCATTCTAGAAGTATTTTGAATGGTTTACATTTTAAAGCAAGGTTTCTCAACCAGGGTTCTGTGGCACCCTAGGGTCCCACAAGAAGTCACTAGGGGTTCCCTGGGAGTTCACAATTTATTTAAAAAACTATTTCCAATTTGGGCAGCTTCACATGAAAGAGGAAAGTTTCATTCTTTATTTTCAAAAGGTGGAGAAAGGCTGCTTTAAGTAAATGACACAGTGCTTGTAAATGACACCGTAAATGACATCAGGACTTGACTACTGCCATGCCTTGGACACGCTCCTACCTTTGAGGAGTGCCCAATTGGGGTGCAATAAGCGACTGACTGGTGCCGGATACGGGGGTGGGGTTTGTACTGGGCCAGTCTTAAAAAACCTGCACTGGTTGGCAAGTGCTGTGGGTACGCACTGCAGGCTGATCCTGAACCCCAAGTTAACCAGCACACTGGATGGATATACTGGACGCGCAATGCCCAATCGGATGAACCCATTCCGGCCTAACAGGATGGCCAACGTGCAAAGACAAGGGCCGGACTCCGGCAACATGCCGAAGCCCAAACTGCCCAACCAGACCCAGGATGTTTCTGGGCCTCATCCCTTCCAAAAGACCTGAAGAACATCTCAGGTCGCCACCGGCATTGATGCTTCCGTCTTTCGACGGCCAGAGACTGCAGTTGGGGTGCACCGTTTCTCTGCAGATGCAGCCCCAAGAGGGGGGGGGAATCTCCCTTGGCCTCGGAAGGCAATCCCAGCATTGTGGACTCCAGGGGCTGACGTGGCCGGAAGGCTCCCCTCTCACCTGTTCCGGGGTCTCATCTCCCCCCTTCCCCAGCGGCCCTGAACAGAATGAGATGCCCAGGCAGTGCCTCTTCAGCCTACCCTGCGCAGAACCACACCAGCACACACCCACACGCACACTCACACCCCACTGCAGCTTCCCTGATCTGCATTTGCATCGGACTGGAGCACCTAGATTTCTCTGACTGATTTCGGCTTAGCACGTTGCATGAATCCGGCCGTTACGGCTCGGACGCTGCAGTGGCTACCAGTAAGCAGACAAGGGCTTAGTGCAACGTGGGAACCAGGTCTATTTGAGACGCAGGCCTGGAGACATAAGCAGGCGACCACAGGACGCCAACTGGGTCATGCACTCGAACTGGCACCCATCTCGCGCCCAAGGAGGGGCAGGTGGAAGCTCTGCTAGCCACACATTGACGGCACCCAGCTGCCGCTAAGTATCAGCGCTCCCAGGCCTCCGGGTGTTCAGAGCGCAGATGTGCGCCTGGCCAGGTGGGAATGCTCAGCACCCTCCTCCTCCCCCCCTGCAGGCCAAGCCCCGAAGGACCCTCCCGGAGAGCCCCCTCTATCTGCCTCGCTTCAGAGCCCTTTCGTCTCTGAAAGTCCGGAGCCAGCTCCACACCACGCCCTGCGCTGCGAGGGCAACGCGTGGCCACCAGCTCAAGAGAGGCAAAAGAGTATTTCAATGCGCTGCGCACGCCCAGAAGTGACGGCCATTTCTGATGGTGGGACGCCGAAGATTTGACCACTGGCTTGCTCAGCCTGCAAAAAGGGGCAACGGCCCGTTAGATTTGGAGGCAGGACCCCATTTTCAGGGCTGAAGCACCACACCGTCCCACCGCACAAAGAGCACACAACTGCAACAGGGGGAAGCTACTCATATGGTGTAGACCAGTGTTTCTCAACCGTGGCAACTTTAAGATGGGTGGACTTCAACTCCCGGAATTCCCCAGCCAGCCATGCTGGCTGGGGAATTCTGGGAGTTGAAGTCCACCCATCTTAAAGTTGCCACGGTTGAGAAACACTGTCCTAGCCTATGGTTCGGATCCTTGAGACCAGCTTTCCCCACCCAGACCTCCTTATGCCACATCTGGGCAAGGCACGAGGAATCAACGAGATTAATTCGCTTGCTTCACTCTCTCAGCAATTTTAACTCCCGTTATTATTCATCGCACATTTCCTCCCCCAACACGGAGTCCACCAGCCTTTCACTGGGCAGTCCCGCCTAGCCCCGCCTCCCTGCTTTGCCAGACAGATGCCAAGCCCCTAAGCCACAGCTGGATGGACTTGTCCAAAGGGCGTGCAAGGGCTGTGAAATGGCAGGACTGCAGCAGAATCGGCAGAGACTCTCTCCGGGACCCACTGCATTCTCAGAACAAGGCTTCCTTGGAAGAGCTTTATGGAAGATTGGGGACAGGGGAAGGGGCTTGGAGAAGAGGAGAAGGAAAGGCAGCAGCAAAGTGTCCTCAATGTGCAATCAACCTTAACCCTTGAGGCTCAGGACTGAGGTGACCATGGCCATGCTGGGTTTCAGGCCGGCTAGCAAGGGGAGAAAGTGGGGCTCGGCGGTGGAGACCCTGTGCTGCATGCAGGAAGCCCACGTTTAATACCCAGGAAGGGGCCCCAGATGGCAGGTGATGGGAAAGGGTCTTCTCTGCCTCAAACCCAGCAGAGCTGCTGCCAGGAGCAGCCAGAAATGCGGGGCTGGGCAGTGCCAATGTAGCTTCCAGAGATCTTGAGCTATGAATGAGATCCTGAACCCAGGAGGCACCTTTGTACATTCTTATTTATTAATAAATTTATTAATTTATTTATTAATAACACATTTTATACCACCATCACTCATGGTAAAATAATGCAATGGTGTGAACCCCTAGAGATCTGGGTCTAACCCACTTGTCTTGCCACTCAAAGAGGCAGTTGGAGGTGTGGTGACACCCCAAGATGGGAGAAGAACTCAGCAGAAAACAGCATTGTGAGTTGGCGCCGCAGCAGCCTGGTGTACTCCAGATGTTTTGGCCTTCATGGTTCATCAGCCAGCACGGCCACTGACAGCTGTAGCCCAAACCTTCTGGAGGAGACCAAGTTGCCTCTTCCTGCAGGGTGGTTAATTAAGGGATATCATGCATGCCTTTCCCCAGGGGCAAAATTCAGTAAGACCAATATTCAAAGCCACTGCAAGCAATTCCACCATTCTGAATCCCCTCCATTCAAGACGCCCATATGTTTGCTAAGACTGAAATGAATCTATTGTCCAAGTCAGTGTTTCTCAACCTCGGCCACTTGAAGATGGGTGGACTTCAACTCCCAGAATTCCCCAGCCAGCCATGGGAGTTGAAGTCCACCCATCTTCAAGTGGCCAAGGTTGAGAAACGCTGGTCTAAGTCATTCAGTATGGAAGTCCTCCACACCCAGCCTACTTTTGAGCTGCCTGTTCACACCAGATTCTTTTCTACTGCCTGATCCCAGGCAAGATGGAGAGTTCTCTTAGAATCTGGACGCAGCCAAATTTGCAAGGGAGAAAGGGAAAGAAACAAATCTAATCAAGGGAAGAAATAACGTTTGTTGGATGTTCAAAGGTCCTGGCGGCCAGTCCCATGTTTTTCACATTGGTTGAAGCTGTTCTTGCAACCATGTCTGTCCACCGATGGGCAAGCAACAGAGGGACTTCTGCTGATCTTATCTATCACATCACCTGGGCCTTTCCTGGAAAAACCAGAGCTGCCCCACCTGTAGGGTTGTATCTGTGCAAAACACTCGACTGGGGGCTGCTCCAAAAATGGCCTGACGTGCCAAGAGATCCACCATAGTGACTTTGTACCTGGAACTTTGGAAGCCCCCTTTAGACTTTGGAAGCCGGCTGTCAATTTCTCTCAGCTTCATAGGGCTCTTGAGGGTTACCAACTTCCTGAGACCAAAATTTTAGGGTCAGAGGCAGCTAATGCTGATTAGTTCTGCGGGGATTTTAAATTCAGTTTGTTTTCTTGATCCTGCATTGTCCTGCCTATCTATTCTTTTCTTGTATCTTAAGCCACAGGGCCCAAAGTGCCCTTTTCTTATGCGTACAGATAGAAACTAATACCTCTGCAAATGAATAAGATTGTTTGAGAAAGGTATGTTACTAATCTCTGGCCTATACTGAATCTTGGAAAAGCAAGTGGAATGTTCTTATAAATAGCACCATAGTTTTTTCTCAGCACTGACCCTAAAAAATAATTTACAATTCCTTCACGTTTTAAAACATTCTGCCCATTAAGTTAATTCGTCTAGCCCAGTGTTTCTCAATCTCAGCAACGTTAAGAGGGGTGGACTTCAACTCCCAGAATTCCCCAGCCAGCTTGCTGAAGTTGAAGTTACGTTGAAGTCCACCCCTCTTAAAGTTGCTGAGATTGAGAAACACTGGGCTAGCCCTTGAAAAGCCCCAACAGGTTGCAAATCAAGATTTTGGGGTAGTTCCTCCCATTAGCATCCTGTACCTCACCCCCTTCCAGATGTGCGGACCATCTCCCAGCATGCTCTGCAATAGTCATGCCGGCCGAGGCATTCTGGGAGTTCGAATGCACACATCTGGCATCCCATCTAGGCTAAAGCGACACGTCAACACTCTGCCCTTTAGATGAACGCAACAGGAAAAGTGGAAAATTTTGTTTTCTGCAACTCCCACCCCCCAAATCCAGAGAGTGTGGGGCTGAAATGGGTCAGGTGGGGCCCTTGGCCAGCCCAGGCAGCTCACAAAGGGGGGAATGCTGCAGCAATTAAGCGCATATCACAAAGTGGGGCAGTAGATAAATTCTCCCCCCCCCCTCCCCACTGTCCAAACTCCTCCAGGGAGGGGGGGAGCTGCAACTTAAAGGAAGAGGCCAGCCTTTTGTGAAAAACCCCTGGGGAGTTTTGTACATTTATCATGGCCGGGGAAACAAAGCCTGGCCTGCAAAGGCGCAGGCCCGGTTGCCAAGGCAATGGCAACAAGGCCGGGGAGCTTGCAGACCAGCATCCAAAGCGAGGGGAGGGGGGTGGGGAGGGGGGCCAAAAGAGGGGGAGGCCTGCCCCGCATCACCCCCTGAGCTTTCTTTGGTGGAAAAGAGGGTTTCTCAGGAAACAAGGCAGGAGGGAAAATGGGGGGGGGGGGGCGCAAACATTTTGAACTAGGCTGGGGAGGGACTTCTTTGAAAAGAATGGGGGGGGGGGGCGGGAAGGCTGCAGTTGACCAAGCCTTATTCAGCGCTGGCCTTGGGGCGACCGAAAACAAGGAGCAGCATCTTCCTTCGGCCCCAGCTGGGGCCAGGGGAGGGGAGGAACCCTTTTCAAAGGGCCAGTTCTGAGTAATGCACGGAATTAAAAAAGAAAGGAAGGCCTCTGCACAGCCCAGGCTCTGGGGCACGGTGGATTGCCTTCATACAGATGCAAACGCCCCAGCTTGATTCCCAGCAGCTCCAGGCACGGCTGGGGAACAGCCCCAATTAATGGGGGGGGGGGCAGCTAGATAAGGCAGCTGCCTGCATGCCAACAAGCCCCAACTAAGAGGAGGGCCCTGTGGCATCTCTGAATGGTTCCTGACCCGAATCTCTAATTCGGTCTGTGGAGGACTCACAACTGGATTAAGACAGGGCCCCCCAAATGAATGTCCTGCTCCCAGGCTCCAGAAGGCCCGTGTAAACGTCCAGCAAAAGGGCATCCTTGCCCGTGTGGAGTCACAAGAGGTGGGTCCAGAGGCTGCCTCCACGACAGCTGCCTACGACCTTCCCCTGCGATCAACACACGCCTGCACATCCTGAAGGGTTTTCTCTGCAGCAGTGAGGCTACACAACTGCTCTTTAAAACCCCAAACATCAGCAAACATGTTGCTGATACTCTACTGTAATTGCTCTCTTGCTCCAAGGCGCTCACACAGCCCGGAGGGTTCTCTCCCGCACTCTCATCTCGGTTACACGCCCAGGATTTTCTTAGGCTTCGAAAGAGCAACTCACCCAAAGTTATCCAGGGCATCTTTGGCTGAGCCAGGATTTGAACCCTGCCTTCCCCTCACACCCCCCACTGCACAGATCCATACGAGGCACCAGAATCCACCTTCACCCAGTCCAGATGCGACCATACAAACATACCAATAGAAGAAAATACAGGTAGTCCTTGCTTAACGATCACAATTAGGACTGGAATTCTGGTTGCTAAGCAAAGCAGTCATTAAGCGAATCTGACCCGATTTTACCACCTTTTTTGCGGTGGTCATTAAGCAAATCACCGTAGGCGTTAAGCGAACCACATGGTCATTGAGCAAGTCACACAATTCCCCATTGATTTTGCTTGCCAGAAGCCAGCCGGGAAGGTTGAAAACAGCAATCACGTGACCATGGGACGCTGCGACGGTCATAAATGTGAGCTGGTTGCCAAGCGCCCAAATAATAATCACATGAACGCTGTGAGAGTCGTAAGTGTGAGGACCGGTCGCAAGTCGGTTTTTCTAGCACTGTCGTAAGTCTGAACCGTCACTAAACGAATGGTCATTAAGCAAGGACTGCATGTATCTTTAGGTCAGGGTTGAACTGTGGAGTCCTTGGTGCTCTCTGAGCTTGGTGGTTGGCTTGCCAATATTACGGGTAATGAAGTGTCTGCGAGCAAACCACCACCAAGGACTCCACATACAAACATGGCTTGCAGTCCTAGAATGGTAAACTCATCCCATTTTGGACAGAGGATTTATTTGACGCTGGAGAGACGGCGCGTTCTGTTTTCCAGTAGGTGCTTATTCAGGGCACCTCTCAGAATTTTCAAGGCCCAGCACCCTCCTCTGTGCACAAACACACGACGTGCGAGAGAGGAGAACCTCGCACGTGTGAGAACTCCCTGCAGTGCTGGCCCTACTGGTAGCAGTGACCTTCTCACCGCCCCACAAGCCTCATGCCTGATACACGTGAATGTCCGTCGACACACCGCAGCCAAAAGTCCCAGAGTCTTGAAGACAGTTACAGAGATAAATCCAAGATCTTGACCTGGAACCCCACCCCGTCACTGATTAAAAGCAGCTTCCGCTAAGCCTCAGTTCCCAGGAATCACGGCCAGAAGGAGAACATGCCAAACCACTCTGGCCGGCCATCTCAGATTAAAAAATACATATCCGGGAAGTTTTGTAGCTCCACATGGATCCAGAAAGCGAATTCTTCTCTCAGGCAGCAAGCAACATGTTAAAATAAAGGGGTAAAAAATCCCCTTCGGGCAGAGGTGAAGGTCCACATTCCAGGCAAGACGACCCACAATCCCAACTTAAGCAACACTCACCAACCAAAAGGGTGCTGAAGGATCTTTCCCGGGTTGCCCACTCAGCCCCACCAGCAGCTGGACATAGCAGGGCCGCCGAAGCGCTCCGCAGCTGGGCCAGACGCTCGCTCCTGTCCCGGCTAGCGCGGCAAGTCCTCGACTTCAGCATCTACAAGGGTTGCCATGCCCAAGCTCCAGAAATGAGCTGCAGAAAGAACCAAGGTCCAGTGTGAGATACGCAGGTAGGACGGCTTATTATTTATTTATTTATTTATTTATTTATTTATTTATTCATTCATTCATTCATTCATTCATTCATTCATTCATTCATTCATTCATTCATTCATTCCTTATTTTAGCTACTGGCCACAAAAATTGGATATACCATCAAAAAAGTATCTTGGACAGCTGGAGGAAGTCAAGGAGAAGGCAGCTTGAACCACCTTTATCCTGCAAGAAAGGATGGAGAGAGACTCTGGGCGTTTTTTGACAGGGTGGTGAAGGTGCCACAGAATCAAGCTGTGAGAGGTGGCAGCTCGAGGATGGCTCCATTGGCAGCACTTCAGGATACTGAAAGCTCTACAGAAATGGGACATCCGGAGTCCAACCCACGGAGGAGGAGATACAAACACAGAGAGAACAGACCCAGAGGGACAAAGGTGGAGGGATCTGCAGAGTCACAGAATCGTAGGCTTGGGAGGGACCTTGGAGGTCGTCTAGTCCAACCCCTGCCCAAGGCAAGAATCCTCATACCATCTCGATAGAAGCATAGGCATGTCCCAGTGGTAAATGCCAACAAGGACAGAAGTAACATTACACTCCCTCTGGGCTTGGAAAGGCAGTAGGGCCGTGTTTCTCAACCTTGGCAACTTTAAGATGTGTGGACTTCAACTCCCAGAATTCCCCAGCCAACATGGCTGGCTGGGGAATTCTGGGGGTTGAAGTCCACACATCTTAAAGTTGCCACGGTTGAGAAACACTGGAGTAGGGTGAAGAAAGGTTTAACGGGTTGAGAAGTTAAAAGAAGCATCTCAGTGATAAAATAGGTATTTCACTCTCAACTCGAGCATTCAGGTTGAGGGCCACTTGGGTCCAGTGGGCTTATCAGGTGAGCTTCGTGGAAATTATGCACACCGTGGACTTGAGACCCAACCCTTCAGATTCACCAATGAAATTCCCTGGCAGAATATTCAGGACACACAACCGTTCATTTAACCCACCAGATGTGGGATTCGCAGAGCAAGGACTGAAGTTAGCAAGGCGGGTAGCGGAAGAGTCTCAGGCCAGAACAAGGCCATGATGAAGGTACGATGCAGGTGCCTTCAGCATCCAAGCGGAGAAGGGACAGCGAAGAGTCCACTGCCACGTAAGGACAAGAGACGGAGGCACAGAGTTTAAACCCTGCATTATCAGCGCCCAAAAATCCCAAATTACCATCAATATTAAAATACGTTTTGGACGATTCAAAGCTTATAGTTTATTTAATAATGATTAAAGATTTTTATGGTGGGCATCAGTTATTTGTGAGAATGTTGGAACAGTGTTGGTCCAGTGTTTGGAATGTTGGTCCAGTGGTTAAGGCAATGGGCTAGAAACCAGGAGGCTGTGAGTTCTAGTCCCGCCTTAGGCATGAAAGCCGGCTGGGTGACCTTGGGCCAGTCACTCTCTCTCAGCCCAACTCAGCTCACAGGATTGTTGTGGGCAAAACAGGAGGAGGAAGGAGTATTAGGTCTGTTCGCCGCCTTGAGTTATTTATAAAAATAATAAAGGTAGGATAAAAATTTGAATGAATGAATGAATGAATGAATGAATGAATGAATGAATGAATGAATGATAGATAAAAAATAAAGAGCTGGAATACCCACACAGCCTAGAGCAGCGTTTCTCAACCTTGGGAAATTTAGGATGTGTGGACTTCCAACTCCCAGAGTTCCCCAGCCAGCATGGGAGTTGAAGTCCACATATCTTAAAGCTGCCAAAGTTGAGAAACACTGGCCTAGACAATAGTTAAAGGTCTTGCTATCTTAAGATTTTTTTTCACATTCTTTATTGGGTACCCCAGAGAATGTTTAAAAGGGGTTGGTTGTCAACTTTGTGTAAATTCATAGAGGGGCACTTACTCATGTGATAGAAGAAGATCAATGCTGGACTTTGGCTATTCTGCCAATCATAAGCAGTAACAATAAATACCCATCAAGTGCAGAAATATAGAATTAGAGCCACATTTATGAAAATTATAGGATGGTTGTTGTGGGTTTTCCAGGCTGTGTGGCCGTGTTCTGGCAGTTTTTGTTCCTAACGTTTCGCCAGTAGTTGTGGCTGGCATCTTCAGAGGACAGGAGCACAGCTAGAAGATTCTCTCTGTGCCCAAGTGGAGGCTGTGTGTTCCTGCTGGTGTTTATAGCTGCTGAGAGGTCATTTGCAAGAGATTGGGAGAGGGTTTTTTGTGGTGATTAGGGGGTGTGGTGCTGTCATGTGTGGGATTAGCACATCTATTGTGTGAGTTGTTTGTATATTTCTGTGGTTGAGTAGAGTTCGTTGACCTTTTGCAAGCTGTGCTTTTCAGGACTGGCAGCCAGGTTTTGCTGATCTTTAGGCTTTCTTCTTTTTTATTGAAACTGTGTTGGTGTTTATGTATTTCAATGGCTTCCCTGTATAGTCTAACAAAGTGGCTGTTGGTGTTGTCCAGTATTTCTGTGTTTTCAAATAAGATTTGGTGACCAGTTTGTTTGAGAGCATGTTCAGCTATTGCAGATTTTTCAGGTTGCTGTAGTCTGCAGTCTCTTTCATGTTCTTTTATCCTGGTGTGGATGCTGCGTTTTGTGGTCCCAATATATACTTGTCCACAGCTGCAGGGTTTGCAGTAAACTCCTGCAGCAGTGAGGGGGTCCCTTTTGCCTTCTGCTGATTTTAACATTTGTTGTATTTTTCTCGTGGGTTTGAAGACTGTTTGGAGGTTATGTTTTTTCATTAGTTTTTCCATGCGGTCCGTGACTCCTTTAACTCCCACACATGACAGCACCACCACCCCTAATCACCACAAAAAACCCTCTCCCAATCTCTTGCAAATGACCTCTCAGCAGCTATAAACACCAGCAGGAACACACACCCTCCACTTGGGCACAGAGAGAATCTTCTAGCTGTGCTCCTGTCCTCTGAAGATGCCAGCCACAACTACTGGTGAAACGTTAGGAACAAAAACTGCCAGAACACGGCCACACAGCCTGGAAAACCCACAACAACCATCGGATTCCGGCCGTGAAAGCCTTCAACTATACAAAATTATAGGAGTGCTGAGAAAAATCTTCAAGAGGACCAAGGCCGTATCTGCTAACCATCCCCTTGGCATGTCTGGGAAGCCCACATGGGATCCATATACACATCTGTCTCCAACCAGGCGGCTTCCAGATATGATGGAGCTGCACCCAGTCTCTGCTGGCTGGCTGAAAATTCTGGAAACTATAGTCACAATGTAGCCTATTATATAGGCTATATAGTGACCAGCGAGGAATATCACAGCCCATACAGCCTGCAAGCCCTTCACACACCCTTCAAACCCAAGAGGGACTGAATCTAGACAACAACTTCCTCCTGTAGGATCTATCTAGAGCAGAGCTTTCTGTTGGTAACATACTTTTTAGACATGCATCATTTCGCGACACACTCTTACAGCAGGGCATCATTTCGTGACACACTCGTAAAGCAGGGCATCATTTCGCGACACACTCTTACAGCAGGGCACAAGGCAAGCACTAGGACCTGTGCGGAATCACAGCAGGTTTGGAGGCAGCAGCAGCCGTGACACACCCAGACACTGCAGCCGACACACTAACGTGTCATGACACACAGTTTGGAAAGCTCTGATCTAGAGCTTTGCAGCCACCTTTGGAAAGCTACCAGCAAGCCCTTCGGTTCAGGCAGACGTTACGCCTAAAGACACACTTTTCAGTGGTAGGGACATATTAGCAGAACAGTCTCCACAGCCAAGTTTGAAGGCTGCCACGTTGGCAGGTTTCAGTGGTCAAAATCCTTAGACGGGCAACACTTAACCTGACAACAGTACTTGTGAAAAAGATCTTGGAACGGTGGCTGATTGCTGGCTGAACATGAGCTGGCAGAGTCACGGACTTGCAATGCAGTGTCAACATTATTTTGCAGTTTCCAAAGAAACCATACCATTTTGTTCTCCTTCGGTAAGAGCCCTTCTCAGCTGCTGTGTCCAGTTCGAAGGATCTCGTTTTTTAAAAAGACTCCGAGAAAGTGGAGCTGGTTCAGCACAGTGCAAACAAGGATAATTGGAGGGTAGAGGTAAAGCCTATAATGAGAGATTGAAAGAACTGGACGAGTTTAGCTTCTTTTGAGAAGACCGAATGGGGACATAATTGTGCTCTTCAAATACCTGAAAAGATGTCCCAAAGCAGCTGGAGGAATCCTGTTCTTTCGTCTCAGAATGTGGGACACGGAGCAAATAAGTTGCAAGAAGGCGGATTCCAACTGAACATTCAAAAAAAACTTTTTAACACTAAATTTGACAGTGGAACCAATGACCTCAAGAGGTGGGGAGGCTCCCTCACGCTGGACGCGGTCAAACCACCTATCCGGGATGCTTTAATCTAGATTCCTGCACTGAAATGGGGTGGGGGGAATTCAATGGCCACCATTTATTTATTTAGGAAATGTATATCGCTGCCCACCTACCAAAGAAATCCTGGATGGTAAAGAGACATAAAAACATCACCCAAAATTTGCAAATCCATTGGAGAAAAGGTAAGTTGAAGCCCCTAAAAAAATCTCATTACTAACACATCAAAGACAGCCACATTCTACTCTTCGAGTCTTTCCCACGGAGGGAATGAGGCCCTTCTGGTTTTAATCATAATTGAATGGAACTGCTGGGGGGTACCTGATTATTTTTTGGACGTTCCAGGGTTTTTGATTATTTTAACCGGCTGGCTTGCTTTCAGAAAGAGTGCTGATATTTTAAGAGTAAAGCAGGGTACTAACATTGATAATAATTAGAAAAGAAGCCTTCCGTAGGGAAAGGGATTGATTCCTGCAGTAACTCTCTTTTGGCTGCGACTGGAAATCTTCAGCATGCAGGATGTGCCCGTGGCCACCTGAGCTGCGGAGCTTCGTTTGCGGAAGGCTGGGGAATTCTGGGAGTTGAAGTCCACATCTTAAAGTTGTTAAGGTTGAGAAACACTACTCTAGAGACAACAGAGCCAAAATCTCTGGCTTCTTTCTCCCAGAGACCCCGTAAGTCCCTTTAAAGTCCAGGAATCCTCTGTCAAAATCAAGGAAGCATCTGTATCTTCTCACAGCCATTACAGAGGTTCCTTTAATGGAACTGTGCAACTCAAACAGCTGGATTTATATTTCCAAAGTTGGGATCCAGCTTTATGACTTCGTAAACTTTATGGGATCCCTACAGCCAGTCAGACCCAATTGATGCATCTCCGTCAGCTAACTTCCTCCAGACCCGCTTCAAATTCCTCCCACTTTGGAACTGAAAAGAGGTTTTCTTGAGCTTTAATCACCTTGCCAGACTGAAGAGGACACAGACATTTGAAACCCTTTTTAAACTTTCTATCAGCCTAATAAAGCTAGTCCCTTAATATGGGTTCAACCAAGGAAGCTGGGGAAGGGGTGTCGGTCATTTCTCTCCCCAATTTCAGGCCACGCGCACAAAACCCAGGATCAACTCACGTGGGCCAGCCGGCTTCAAAAATATTAGCACTGGTATCTTTTCTAGATCTAATTCTAATCTAATTGACATTTGCCAGTCAATCTAGAACAGGATTTGAAGTCTTCCAGACAAATGGAACTTCCATTTACCCACCCAGACGGTGCTACCTCTCCAGTTGGGATCGCACTTCTTCCAAGCCAGTCCTTTCTCCCCTAATCCTGCAATACCACCAGAAATGATGTGCACAAGAGCTGACCCTGGTTGGGCCACATTTGATTTCATCGTGATCTGTTGAATAAGCCACATTGAGTTGATTTCACACAACATGCCTCAGTACGATTCCAGTACTGAATAGCCATATTCACCCAACATCTAAAGACCTAGTAGCCACATTTACATAACATGCTAAACTTGGTTAGCTTTAATTTGCTCAGGTTTCCTGTCGCTTCCTATGTTGTGCAAACCTAAGCTTGTTTGTTTAATTTATTTCAATGTCTGGCGTGAACCCCGAAAACGGATTAATTCGGGAACCAAGTTATATGTACTGTGTGAACCCTCCCTGTCAAGGAAGTGCCAGCTGAGGCTATCAGCAGAACTCTCATATATTTATTGCAAAGTGTGTGACTGAAAAGAAAGTACAGCCAAGTTTCTCATTAAATGCTTGAAGTTCTGCAAACAAATGTCTGTCAGTCAACTATCAGAATTGCAGAAGAGAAAAAGGGACCACAAGTCTGTGCTGGTTCTTCTCATGACACTCGTCCGCCTTTGGAAATAACCTGCAAACCCTTTAGAACCTCTGTAACCCAACCGTGACCTTCTGCAACCTGCTATGTGATCAGAGCTTCATCCAAGTCCTATTGATAGATAGAGGGATTCTGGTTAAACAACACACAACATACGTACAGTGCCATGCCTTTATTGAACACACTGAACCAATATTCACTGCTTTGTCAAGAAAAGTACGGAGAACTTCTAGTAACCGATGGCACCTCTTTTCAGAGGGAAGACTTCAACCAAGGGTTTCCTGTACCTGTCGATCAATCCTACACATCATTCTGGAGACATTTTGGCTCATTCTTTACAAAACGGCTTCAACTCACATTGAAGATATTGGGGGACCGTCTTGCACGGATGGCTCTCTTCAGCTCAGGCCCCAGCGCTTCAGTTGGGCTAAGACCAGGAGTTTAAGTCAGCCATTTCCAAATGCAAATTTTCTTCTGCTTCAACCCTTCTGTTGTAAATTTACTCGTGTGTTCAGGGCTGTTGTCATGTTAAGTTTCAACTTATGGACAGACACCCGGACATTCTCCTGTCAAATGGGCCGGTACAATCCAGAATCCGCTGTTCCTCACGGATGGGGGCCACCCAGGTTCTGAGGCTGCAAAGCAACACCAAATTAGGATGCTCCCACAGCTTTACGGTTGGAAGGAGAGCTTCTTCTGCTGGAATGAATGCACTTTGATCTTCTCCAAGCGTAACATTTCTCGTTAAAGCCAGAAAGTTCAACGTTGGCTCATCCCTCATGGCTCCAACAGCTGCTGGATCATCCAGGTGTTCTTCGGCAAACTTGAGATGGAAGCAATGTGCTTTCTGGACTAGAAGACTTTCCTCCTTGATGCCCTCCCACGGGCACCACTTTTTCCCTCATGCTGGACTCATGGACACTGAAATTGGACAATGCAAGACTGGTCTGCAGATCTTCTGCCATTACTGTGGGGTTCTCCGAGATCTCCTGGAGAATCGCACGCCTTGTTCTTGAGATGATTCCACTGGATGACCGTTGCTGGGAAGAGTAACAATGGTGTTTGATGGAGGCTGTCTCTGGCAATGGTCCGTAGCCCCTTCCAACCTCATGAGCATTGGCAACCTTTTTCTGAGGTCTGCAGAGTTTTCTTTTGATAGGGACATAATTCACTTCCACAAACTTGAAGAACAGACTCCAAAAGTGTCAATCAAATTGTGTAGGGTTTTTTATAGGGAAGGTCCCTCAAACGTACATCCAATTGTCATCTCATGGACAACTGATTCAATTTACGCCCTTAAGAGCACCAGATAGCCTTGGGTTTCCCATACTTTCGCCAACAAAGACAGTGACTATTAGTGCAACAATTTCAATAAAGACATGGCACAAAACATTATTTTGCATATTGTTTGTTTAACCAGAATCTCTTTATCTATTAACAGTATTTAGACGAAGCTCTAATTACATTGCATGTCACAGTACAGCAAGATTATGGATCACCATAATTAAGCATCACTATAATTAAAATTCCTCCAGCCAAGGGGAGTCCACCATTTCCCAAAGCATGTATGTTCCAATTTTGAATAGCAATTGCCTTAGGAAGTTTTTCCTGATGTCCAATCAGAATCTGCTTCCTCATAATTTGCACCCATCGTTCTTCAGGAACCACTCTGAACGATTCTGCCCTATCTTCTACATGAATCGTTCACATGTTTGAAGCCAGCTAACCTGAGTCACCTCAGGGATACACACGTCCAGGGCATTTTCTTGGCAGCAATATCAACCTAGTCTTCATTTTTTCTTCTAACTTTCTAATTCTCCTGGAATTTCCTGATAGTCTTCCATCCACACCCCGGCCAGTTCTGACGTTGCTTCGTTGCTTTAGATCAGAGCTTTCCAAACTGTGTGTCGCGACACAAAAGTGTGTCGCCACACACAGTCTGGTGTGTCGCCACACAACCCGGAAGCGCTGATCATCATCAGCGCTTCCGGGTTTTCCCGCAGCGACACACCAACGGCGGCACACAAAAACCTGAAAGCGGCAGCAGCGCTTCCGGGTTTTTGCGCGCTGCCGCAACGGCGGCACTTCCGGGTTTTCCCGCGGCGACACACCAACGGCGGTTGGTGTGTCGCCGCGGGAAAACTTTGGAAAGCCCTGCTTTAGATTATCCAGGCCTGCCTGTTTAGAAACCATCGGAGCGAGACTATAATGGAGTCCACCCTTTTCTGACACACTCGCCACCATTAAAATTAGGTGGAGGATCATGGAGAAAGGTCTTCCGTTTGGGATGAGCCGGCTCCTTCTAGAGCAGTGTTTCTCAACCTCAGCTACTTTAAGATGTGTGGACTTCAACTCCCAGAATTCCGCAGCCAGCCAGAATTCTGGGAGTTGAAGTCCACACATCTTAAAGTTGCTGAGGCTGGGAAACACTGCTCTAGAATCTTGTTCCACTTAATCCAAGTGCTGCAATTGAGAAGCCTTTGCTGTAAGGTCCGGGCCATGTTACCCTTCCCTCCTCCTGCTAGGATTAGGATCTAGGCCTGCTCCCTCCAATCTGGGAGCCCTCCAGACTATGGACTTCAAGGGCCAGCAGAATCAGGGTGGAAAATGCAGGGAATTGGGGCGGCCCGCCCCAAGGGGGCCCAGTGTGCAAGGCTTTTCACTCTGCTGCCTGCAAAGCAGCTCCCCAACGCCCTCAGACCCAGCAGCTTCCTAAGCAACCAAGAATGTCCATTCCCAGCCACCTCGGAGGAACCCCGTTCCGCACCCCCTCATATTCTCACCGTTCCTTGCAAAGAGGCCTCAAGCAGCAGCCTTCCCAGGGTTCACAAACGGATGCTTCCCCAACATCCCACCCCCAACCCCAACATTTTTTCAACGATGAAAAGCGAGTTGAATGTGTTTTAAAACGTAAGAAATTCTTTATTAAATAACTGCTCCCAGCACTCAGCCCCAGATGAGCGTAGCAACCCTGGAAAAGCCCCCGTTCTGAACCTTCACCTCCATGAAAACAAAAAGGGAAAATAATTTTATATTTGCGGTCAGTTTTAGAGGAATAGCTGCATGCATTTTCCAAAGCAGAAACACGTATGACATGCTGACGACTAAGGTCTGGTTTGCATGCGCTAAGCCAAATTGTGGTTTGTTTATATTATTTTATTTTTATTTATTTATTTATTTATTTATTTATTTATTTCAACTTTTATCACCGCGCCAACTCCCCCAAAGGGGACTCTGGGCGGTTTACAAACACATATTAGCTTAGCCGGATGCGTGAACCTAGCCAACTATGGTTTATTCAATACACCGGAGTGAAGCAAATCGTGACTTATTTGTGGCCTGAATCCTGCCTGAAAGATTTGGCTGAGGCTCCAGCCTGCAGGGAACAGGACACGAAGCCGGGTTCACAAAATGGACTCCAATCCACAATCCACAAATGTTTCCACTTAAATAAAAATTAAGCCGGTAATCGACCAACGTGTTGCAATTCAAAAAGGGGACATTTGCACCAATCAGCATGCAGCTTTGTGCATCCCACAAATGGATGGGTGCCAGTCATCCCAGAAAGGGAGGTTTCTCACCCCTCCCTTGACACAGGCCAGATTCCACCTTCCAGACAACCATTATCTCCATTTCAGAGACAAAAACACAGAGCGTTTGCTAAGCAGGAGGGATCTGCTGCCGCTGCCACGCCCCCCTTCCTGGTCCATCTGCAGCCCCCTCCCCTCTCCCCCCTTTCCAACAGGGAGAGTCATCAGACCCTCATTATCTCCGGATCATCCAACTAGGGAGAAAAAGACCAAACCCTTCAAGGAAAGGCCTTACACCCACCCTCCAGAGAGAGGGGGCAGTCACACCCCCAACCCCACCATCTGAAGCTCTGCAGGCTTCACACCAAGATTCATCTTACCAAGCCAGGGGAATTTCTCAGGCAGCCAGAAGACCCTCTGGGTGCTGAACCCGGGCCGGCCATCACAATTCTTGGGGAGGGGGTGGGAAAGCGCCCTTTCCGAGCGGAGCCAGCCAGCCCCAGGCAGAATGGCTGGCGTGCTCTTTGCAGAGAGAAAAAAAGAGCATTCAATTCACACAAGGCACAAGGTCCTCCCACCCCAAGTAGACCCCATATGGGTGGGTCAGGTTCGCCCCCCTCCAAGCCATATACTGAACCCAGCCATCCTGGGTTGCATGTTTACGGCTTAAATGCTGGGCGAGCCCAGACGCTGGAATTAATTCAACAAGCCGTGGCTTATCCATTGGAACCAGGCTGCACCCTGCATTCATAGTTTGCACTAAACCAGAATATCATTTATGGGTTTGGGCTGAAGGGGGCTGTAGAGATGTAGGCCGAGACTCCCCACAAGGATCCTCACTCCAAGCCCTTCGGAGAGCGGGGCTCCTCCATTGCCCCCCCCCCCCGCCTTCTCTTCATCATGACCAGGGCAGAAAGCGGGCAGGGCAGTTATCAGGCCCAGATTCAGGGTTCCTCTCCCACAAAGTGCCTCTGGCTGGGCCCACACATTTTCACAACCTGCTAAGACCACGGGGGTCCCAAGCTCACTTGAACCACAAACTCCTGTCCCGTTTCCCCCAAGCTGCAAATCCGCCTTGCAAACAGCATTTATCCACATCTCCCCGTTTCTGCCTTGTAATCTGAGCCCGTGGGGACCCTGTCCGCCGCTCGCCGGGATCCCCCCTTTCAAAAAATGCAAAATGGAAGGCTTACTTCCCCGGCATAAAACGAGGCTAAAATGAACTCCCCTTTCCAGGCGTTCAGCACCCGAGCTCACGCACTGCACCAAGCCGTAAAGTAGTTTGGGCGACTCTGGCTTGGCGCAACCCCAGCCATTTTACTTCCCGAAGCCCAGTTCACAGCTTGGCACGGCTTGCGGTTCAAGCCGCTGGTGGCTTGTTGAAATGCGTGAGCCCGAGAGACAGCCACACACGCGCGAAAGAGCCTTCGGCCACACAACACCACGCAAGGCTTCCCTAACATCACCCCGAGCGATGCTAACGGAGGACAGCGCCCACATCCGACGCCCACCGAGGCTTGGGCGGCAGCTGATTCACACGTGCAGCACCAGAGCCGTTCCCAACGCTGCGCCCTTCCCAGGCTGAGCCAGGCTGCTTTAGAAAATGGCCCGGATGCCACGGGCCAAAGGCTGGCGAAGGCACCCCCCACCCCGTCTAGTGCCCCTTCAGGGCAGCGCAGGACAGGCAGCCCAGGATCAGAGGGCAAACGGCCCAGCGCGCCCAGAAGCCGCCGCTGCCCTTCTCCTGGCACCTTTCTGGGCCGGGCGAGAGGAGGGCTCCCTGCCCAGAGTCGAGGCTGGTCTCCCAGTACGGACAGGGGATGGCACGGGGGGCGAGGGCGGAGCAGGGATCGAGAGGCGCGGCGTCTCCCTGGGCAGGGGGCAGCGGGCAAGCCAGGGGCGCCAACTCCGGGTTCGCACGCCGGACTCCGCTCGGCTCCTGCACAGCCCCTTCGCCGCCACGCACAAAGCCGCCGGAGGACGCCCCGAGGCTCAGCCCGCCAGGACCTCGCCCGGCCACCGGGCCACGTCCAGCCCAGCAGGGACAACGGGGGGGGGGGGGGCGCGGATTCTCCCAGGCTCCCGCCGGTCGCGCCCCCTCGGGAGCCCTGCCCAGCCCCGGGCGACCGCCTCGCAGCCTCCCGAGGCGCCCCGCCCGGCCCTTCCCGGCCGAGCGGCCTCGGCGCACCTCCGCCGCCAGGCGCCGAGCCGAGGGGGCCATCTTCGCGCTGCACGGCGGCACCCGCGCCCCGCACGCGCCGCCGCCTCCCCGGGCCCGGGTCGCCCCCTCGGCGGCCCCCCCGCGAAGCTGCAGGCGACCCGGCCCGCGCGACGTTGCAACTGCGCCTGCCCCGGCCCGCCGCGCCCCCCCCCCGCCGAGAGACGGTTGCAAAAGGGGGCGAGGGCCGGATTCGCTGGAGGGGGCAAGAACAAAAGGCGGGGGTGCTGAGCCGCATTACCGTCGGGGGTGAGAGCGGCGGCGGCGGCCGCCCCGGAGGGTCCGTCGTGCCCAAGGCGCTCCCGTCCCCGCCTCGCCGGCTTTTGTCCCCGCCTGGCCCTCACCCCAGCCGCCTGCAGACGCCCCGGTCCTCCCTGTCGGGCGGCTCCTTCCGCTTTCCATGCAATTGCAAAAAGGAAACGCAGGGGGGGAATTCCGATCCAGCTGTCCGAAAAGAAAGAAAGGGCCCCGGTCAAGCGGGACTCCTCGGCTCGGGAGGGGTGCAAATCCGGTGCAAAGGGCCCCGCGGGCCCCGCTGGCTGCTCCGGTTCCCCCCCTCCTCCTGCTGCTGCTGCTGCTGCTGCTGCTCCCGGCGTGCGAACGGGGGAGGATTCGAACCTGCGGACTCGGCGCGGCTGTTCCCAGGGCTCCGCGCGCCTCCCTCTGGCGCTTCCATTGTCTCCGCCGCCAAGTTCCCAGCGCCCGCTCTTCCCTATCCCTCCCCCTCCTCCCGGCCCATTGGTTTTATGGTTTACTGTTCAAGGAAAGCCGAGTGGGCGGGGAGGAAAGAAACTTTGCCTACCTTCTTTGAACAATGCTTCCAACACTCTTTTTATTGATTAAAAAAAGCACCCATAAGGAAATAAATTGGAGATCATTTAGTAGTCAGGAGCGAAAGGCATAGCAAGGCATTATTCCCTACCCCTGTCAACAGAATTTTTTTTTTTAATCTGGGTGAATAAACTGCAGTTGTTTGCTCTGAGGACAAGCAGGGTCCACAGAAATAACATGACGGTTTGGTCACATCTGCCATGACAAGGGTGGGCTTCACTAACCACCCCGCCTGAGCCTTGCCTGAAGGACAGGCGTTGGTGGGCTTCCCTCCATTTCAGCAGCAGCGAGAGATCCAGGTGGAGGAAAGAGGCGGTGAAGATGAGTTGGGTATGACCCAGATCTTCTTGCAAGGATCAGCTGGCTGAGCTGCTGACAGCCTGATCAGAAGTCTTGATCTCCTAATCCCCAGATGAGATCAGCCTTTGTGATGCCTTTTCTCAAAAAACTGTCAAGGTTAGCAGGCCGCCCTGGAGCCTTTAAAGCGCCCCCCTCCCCGTTTTGGGAGGTTGTTGGTTGATGATGATAGTGTTGATGATGATGCATGCAGATCAAACTGTTTGTTCAGTTTATCCCATTAGTTATTATTACTTCCCATTGAGCAGTTTCTCAACCTTGGCAACTTTAAGATGTGTGGACTTCAACTCCCAGAATTCCCCAGCCAGCACAGTTGAAGTCCACACATCTTAAAGTTGCCAAGGTTCAGCTGGAAGGAGAGGACTTGGAGGGCGCTGGCTGGGGAATTCTGGGAGTTGAAGTCCACACATCTTAAAGTTGCCAAGGTTCAGCTGGAAGGAGAGGACTTGGAGGGCGCTGGCTGGGGAATTCTGGGAGTTGAAGTCCACACATCTTAAAGTTGCCAAGGTTCAGCTGGAAGGAGAGGACTTGGAGGGCGCTGGCTGGGGAATTCTGGGAGTTGAAGTCCACACATCTGCATTAGGGGATGGATATTTCTCCCAGGAAGCAACAGGGACACCAACAAGGACACAATAGAAGGCTTGAATGCTTCCCATAGCTGGTGGTGTGAAACCAACCAAGAATCTGATGTTCTTAATTCAATTTAATTCAAAGAGTCCCCTGGTTGGGGGAGATGGGCGGTAATACAGATTTAAATAATAAATAGAATAAATAAACTTTTGGGGGGGGGGGATATCCAGTTTAAAATGCAATTTATTGGCTGTGTTCATAAAACCTACTTATCCATGGTTAACCTAACCATAATCTAAAGGATTAGCCAGATTTTCTGGTTTTGAAGAATAGGGCAATCCACAAACTAAACATAGGCGTTTCATTTGCACAACCCCTGAGGCTAAAACGCAGCTGGTAAATTTGGGAACCGGGGAGTGGTAGAAACAGCCATCTTTGGCTTCAGCTACATCTCCTTAAGCCTACTTTACCGAGTAAACGATCCTTGTCTGGGTTAAGGCATCCTGCGGTGGGCTGGGGGCAGAGGTCTTTCCGCTCCACCCATCTTGAAGCCTAATTTTCAGGCTGAAGGCCCCAACCCTTTTCAAACATCGATGCAAACGTTTTGTGGGTCAAAAATGAAGAAAACAAAGAGCACTGTGATAAATGTGTTGAAGAAAGAAACCAATTGTGGCCCAGGGTTATCTGCAGGATATGGTCCAAAAAGTCAAAATGTCATCTGCGATGGTGCAATCGAAGCCCCACCTTTTTAAAAATGTGCAACACATGTCAAGAACACGGGATTCCATCGCACCATTGCAGCCACCAACTGACCACAATCCCAGGCAGCCCTGCAACGGGACATTTTAACTTGGCCACTTGAGCCCCGGTGTCCGCTGGGCAGTAAGAGCTGGGGTCGCTGTGAGAGCGCGTGATGGGGCTTCTCCGTGGGAGCAGCAAAGCACTTGGCTCTGGGGGGGCCTGGGTAGCCCATAGTCTTGCCAAAGTACTGAAACTCCTGGAAGAGGGATCTCTCCCCGCCGCTGCTGGAGGTCCGATGCCACTGCCCCGCCCTGGCAGGCCCCACCACTGCCTCCCCTCTGCCTGAGGCGGCCTGGGAGGGTGAGGGAGCCCTGGTGCATGGCCAACTGTCTTGGGCGGCACCTCAGAGGCCTCTGGGGAACCACGGTGAATCAAAATGCTGGATGAGGCTGCCCTTGGCCTGATCCAGCACAGCAGGATTGCTCAGCTGCTCCTGCCCGGAGGAAGATCTGCAATGCAAGCCTGGAATTTTGCACCTTGACGCTCCAGAGGGAAGCACCTGCCCAGTGCGTGTTTCGAGGGCATTTCTTTTGGCTTTTGCACGAGCCTTTTTTTTTTCAGAACAGAGAACCTGGGTCTCCTGGAAGGGAAGAGCAACCTTCAGCTTCAGGTGAGACCTTGCAGAGAAACCTTTATGAGGAGAACTGGAGTTACAGGTCCGGCTTGATCTTCCCTTGCATCAAGGACTGGAGGACAACCAGTAACTTTTACCTCCCCAGACAGAAATAATTCACTAGCCCATCTCATGCTTTCCAAGCGCTGGAGCTAAAACTCCCAGAGTTTGTGACCATGTATTTATTTATTCAATTTATAAGACCACATAATCCAAATTACGCAAGCCGATGTACACTGGATTTAAAACATCATTAAACAAACAATACTGGGCCAAGTACAATAATGACACTGTAGTGCCAGTCCTTTTTAGTCCCTATTTAGGGGCGTGGTGGCTCAGCGGGTAAGACGCCAGGCTTGTCGATTGGAAGATCGCAAGTTCGGAGGTTCGAAACTCTAGCCCCGCGTGACGGATTGAGCTCCCGCACTCGCCCCAGCTCTTGCCAACCTAGCAATTCGAAAGCATGCAAATGCAAGTAGATGAATAGGTACCACTTCGGTGGGTGGGTAACAGCGTTCTGCGTGCGTCATGTGACCACATGACCGTGGAAGCGTCTTCGGACAACGCTGGCTCTTCGGCTAACAAACGGAGATGAGCACCGCCCCCTAGAGTCAGACACGACTGCACAAATGTGCGGGGGGAACCTTTACCTTTAGCGCCAGTCCTAGCCCAAACCTGTACCCCGTGCTGGCTCTAAGCAAGGCTGAATTTTCACCCAGCAGTGGTGGGCTAGAGGAACGCCAGGCCTAGAGGAGACAACCCTCCAGGGACCTACAGTGGGTTCTGGTGTGTGGCTATGGCAACCTCCTTGGCCAAACAACTTGTCATTATCGCCTCTGAGCTAGGCCAATACTTTGTGCAAACATATCACACAATGCTTCCTGTTCCTTGAGGCCTTCAGCGGCAAGGGAGGGAGAGTGGAGGGGGGTGTTAAGGAGGCTGGTAGAAATTAAAAAAAAATAAGAGCCATGACCCCAGAAGGCCCATCAGTGTCAAAGGAAGCCAGGTGAACTTGGGGTGGCCAAAATCAACTACAAGTCTTGGGAGGGAAGAGAAGTACAAGGAAAGCTGTTCCATGTGGCTCTGCTGCGTTGAGGCAAAACAAAACCATCCACATTCCCAAGCATCCACCCGATCCAGCACATGCAGGGACACAAACAGCAGCCACTTCTGTAGGAACTTTAAACACACGGCTTCTTTTACGCGTCAGATTATTTCTTGCAGCACACCGGAAGTGTGGCCTTACACCAATCCGGAGCTGGCTGGGGAATTCTGGGAGTTGAAGTCCACGCGTCTTCGAGTCGCCAAGGTTGAGAAACACTGCCATAGACCATGGTTTCCTGCTGGGCTGTCTGGTGAGGCTGGGTCTTGCAATCCTTCCAGCCAAGGTGTACCCAGAAGGGAGGGGGTCCCTCGGGGTTCTACCTTGTCCTGGTGCTGCTGAAGATCTGCATGAAGCTGCTGGAGGAGGTCACCGCTGGGCCTTCCGCTCCACTGCTCCCTCCTATCTAATGCCAAGGCCAGGTTATCCAGGCCTTCGTTACAACACGCTTCCACTACTGCAACCTGCTCAATTTGAAAGGTACCTTGAAATGCGTCCAGAAATTGCAGCTGATGCAAAATTCAGCAGCCAGACTGCTGATGCCAGGTGCCAGGATCGCATGAGGCCTGTCCGGAAAGATCTGCACTGGCTGCCAATGGCTGCCTGGCACAATTCAAATGGCTCCTGCCTACCTTTAAAGCCCTCAAGGAACCACCTCTCCCTTTCGGAACCTGCCTTCAGGAGAGGCCCTTCTGAAGGCGCGCCCACTCCCTGAAGTTTGACTGCCAGGTAAACGGGAAAGGCGGATCCCGGGCTATGGAATGCAGGCTTTCATTGCAGCAATCCTATTCTTGTTTTCTACTCCGCATTTTTGTTTTTGCAAGCTGCTTTGAGGGTTGGAATAAGGGGCAGCGTCTTATTTCAATAATAAATAAATAAATAAATAAAGTGGTGTCTCCCCTCTGCCAGGTGTTCTTCTGACATGGGTTTAGTATCACGCTTGCAATCAATCACATCCACGCAAAAGGACCTATCACCAAGAAGAAATATACTTTTTGTGCTTGAATTAGGACACGCGTTGGGATTCAGCCCCCTCACCTAATGCCTGCTGGATGTCTTTTGTACTAGTTCCCAGAATCCGAGGCTACACAATGGAGAAACCGTTTGTGTTTCCTGTTCCATCAGTATTCATTTGCGAGCCTCTCCCACGTTTCTACCATCATTAGTCATCTTTTTCAGTCACAAAATTTTTTTTTCCCAGGTAAAAAATGCCTGAGAGCTCATCTCGAAGTCCGATATTTACTCAGGGTAAATCCCTTGGAAGCCACCTCCCACAAGGTGGCTGTGCGATGACGACAACCTGGTCAGAGTGGATGTCCCTTTTTAGGCGGGTGCAACAAAAACAAGGACCTTGAAACACGCTGAACACTCAGATTTACTGCGGCATCCATTCTCACAAACGAGGAAGTGTCCTGCGAGCCACAAAAGTGCACTGTAAATAACACAGCAGCTTATTTTCTCTCCTTCTGACAGTTTTTTTGCTTTAGATCATAAATCATAGAACCGTAGGGTTGGAAGGGACCTTGGAGGTCTTCTAGTCCAACCCCCCTGCCCAACATTTTGCTCTGTTTCTGCAGTTGCGGCGGGCTTTATCCGCTCTTTTGCGGGGAGGGGGCACACAAGGTGTGGTAAATGCAGTGTTTCTCAACCTTGGCAGCTTTAAGATGCGTGGACTTCTGGGAGTTGAAGTCCACGCATCTTAAAGTTGCCAAGGGGACAGGCGGCTGCCCACGCCCCCCTCGCCAGCCACTCTTCGGCCCGAGGGGGGGCGAGCCATTGAAAAGCAGGAGGGAGGGGCGGGGCGTCCTCTAACTGGCCAATCCAGCGGCGGCACGGGCTCCATTGGGAGCTCTTCATTGAGAACGGAGGGGGCGGAGCAAGAGACCGGAGCCCCAGCCCAGCCCAGCCCCGACGTGCGGGCGGGCGGCAGGCTGGCGCCCTCGCCCGGCAGGCTCCGCTCCCGCGGCTGGATGCCAGCGGCGAGCCGGCCCTTTCCCCATCCCCGACGGAGGACGCACGCACAGCTTGCTTTTCACGCTCTTTTCACGCTCTTTCCCACCTCGCTCGGCCGTCTTCTCTTTTCTAGACGCCGGCCTGGGCGCCGGCTGGCCCTCGCTTGCCCGCTTTCCCGGAGCTGCCCCTTCCGGCTGTGAGATCCCGTCCTCCGATCGGCGAAGGCACCTGGGGAGAAGAGGGGCGCTCGGCGGCCGACGGCGCGTCGCGTCGCGTCTCGCTGCAAGGTTGCCCGTCCAGACCGCACCGGCGCTCGAGCGCCGGCTTTGCGCACAAGCCCCCGAGGCTCCGGCGCCCTCCTTCCTTCCTCGCTCCCTCCCCATTTCTCCCTCCCTCCCTCCCTCCCTCTCCTTCCTTCCTTCCTTCTCCCTCTCTCTCCTTCCTTCCTTCCTTCTTCCTCTCTCTCCTTCCTTCCTTCCCTATTTCTCCCTCCCTTCCTTCCCTATTTCTCCCTCCCTCTCCTTCCTTCCTTCCCTATTTCTCCCTCCCTCCTTCCTACCTACCTACCTACCCTATTTCTCCCTCCCTCTCTCTCCTTCCTTCCTACCCTATTTCTCCCTCCCTCTCCTTCCTTCTCCCTCCCTCCCTCCCTCCCTCTCTCTCTCATTCCTTCCTTCCTTCCGATACTGCTGCTGCTGCCTCAGTGAGCACTTCCCCGCTGGCCTTTTAAAGGGGTTTCCCCACCTCCTGCAATCCCACCATTTCTTGTCCTTTGCTGCTGCCTCTAGATCCATCTGGGACTGTTGGGAAAAACCTGGAAAAGGGGAAGACGAAAGAGTTGCACTCCCCCTCCTCCCCCCCCCATGTCTGATGTCAAGAATGGATGTGCCATCCTCTTATCTACCTACAGATAGCCCTCAACTTACAACCACAGTTGGGACCGGATCTCCCATTGCCAAGCAAGGCGGTTGTTAAGTGAGTCACACCCGATTTTACGACCTTTTCCCTGCAGTTGTTAAGGGAATCCGGCTTCCCCGTTGGCTTTGCTTGTCAGAAGCCGGCTGGGAAGGTCGCAAATGGCGATCACGTGACCCTGGGATGCAGCAGCCGTCGTAAATACATGCTGGTTGCCAAGCGCCTGAATTTTGATCAGGTGACCGCGGTGATGCTGCAATGTCATAAGTGCGAGGACTGGTCATAAGTCACTTTTCAGCACCGTCGTAACTTAGAGCAGTCGCTAAACGAATGGTCGTAAGTTGAGGACTACCTGTACTGGCTGGAATGAGAAAAAAAGCGGGGTCAGTTGCCTACTGCTGCCAGATCCTGCCTGCCTGCAGGGAAGGTGCCGAGAGAGTTCCTTTTCTGGCAGGTGAGAAGGTTGCTCCCCGGCTGGAATTGGAAGCAGGCCTTCTTTGGCTGGCCTGCTCGGGAAGGCTGCCGTGAAGTTCCTCTGTGGGGCAGAAAGGTGGGGTACGGCTTGGAACAACAATAAAAACAGTAATCGTCACCAGGCAGGTAGGAAGATTTCCTCCCGGGCCAGCAGCGCAAGACAAGACAGGACAGGCGCTCTTCTGCCGGCTCCTTGATTCTGCTGCTGTTGGCAAGGAGGGCGAAGGCTCACCTGCGGCAGATCGGAGGATCCTTCCCTGCACGTCAGGGCCTCGTGCGCTGGGCGTACAGTTTGATGAATCTCGCAAACGCAAGAGATCGGTGCAATTCTGGGCCACCGGTCAGCCTGTTGCGTGAAGAGGGCTCTCGCACCACGCCTTCCTCTGCTTGCTTTTGTTACTCTCCAGCACTCTACTGGAGGAGAGTAGATCTGATTTGACTTTTTTAAAAATTCGATTTGGTGCCACCCAACTCCAAATGACTCTGGGTGGCCCACAATATACCAGACAACAGAAAAACAATAGAAAATCTCTGTAGCTCAGGGTTGAACTGTGGAGTCCTTGGCACTCTCTGAGCTTGCTGATTGGCTTGCAGACGTTTCATTGCCCGGCTAGAGAACATCTTCAGTGCTAGAAGGGAGTGGGGTTGAAGGGGGTTGAAATAGGGGAGGGAGGGAGGGAGGGGGAGAAATAGGGAGGGAGGGGAGGGGGGAGAGATGGAGGGAGGGAGGAGAAGGAAGGAAGGAAGGAAGGAAGGAAGGAAGGAAGGAAGGAAGGAAGGAAGGAAGGAAGGAAGGAAGGAAGGAGAAATAGAGGAGGGAGGGGAAATGGGGAAGGAAGGAAGGAAGGAAGGAAGGAAGGAAGGGAGGAAGGAAAATTGGAGGGGAAGGGGCGGGAGGAGGGAGGAAGGAAGGAGAGGGAGAAATAGAGAGGGAAGGAAAGAAGGGGAGGGAGAGAGGGAGGGAGGGAGGGAGGGAGGGAAGGAAGGAAGGAAGGAAGGAAGGAAGGAAGGAAGGAAGGAAGGAAGGAAGGAGAATTGGAGGGGAAGGGGCAGGAGGGAGGGAGGGAGGAAGGAGAGGGAGAAATAGGGAAGGAAGGAAGGGGGAGAAATAGGGAGGGAAGGAAGGAAGGGGGGGAGGGAGGGAGCAGTAGAGAAACCTCCCCCCCCCATAGGGTCCATCAGTCACCCGGGATTGAATGGGCCCCATCTCCCCACAGGGGAGGCTGGCCCTGGCGAGCCAGAAAGAACTCTGTCCATGGTAATGGACTGGTGCTGATGTCCTCCACTATCGGATCACGTCGCAACTACCTCGAGACAGAAACCGGATCTAGAACCCCAATATGTACCAGGCCACCAATGACTTGGGACAGGTCCATGGTCGCCATGGAGGCCACACACTCCTGAGCTGCCCCCGGCTCAACACCAGCAGGTGGCAGATGGAGATCCCCACGCGCCACCAAACTCGGAGACCCTGTGGCCAGCCCAGCGATGGAATCCAGACGCTCAGGCAGGGCAGCAGGGACAGTGGTACCCCAGCAGCAACCCCAGCTGTTCCCTAGAGCCCAGCGTCCTCCACGGCACCTCGCATCTGGCCATCTGTGGAGCGGAGCCTCCGAGAGCCTGCAGGGACTCCCGGCCGCACCTCCCCTGGGCTCCGGGCTGACGCAAAGCCCCAAGTGGGGGGGGGCCAGCTCCAAGAGAGGTGCACCCCTCTGGGCCCACCCAGGTCTCGGTCAGACACACCGGGTTAGCGCCCTCATCCAGGACAAGATCACGCCCCAACCTGGTGCCCAGCAGCCGGAGCCCAGGGCCACTGAGGACCTGGTAGCCGGGCACTCGGGGTAGGTGCAGGGGCCAGACAGAAGCACCATTTTCAAGCAGCGGACGCGATGCTCCCAACTGCAGCCCACCCTTGGATTCCTGCCGTATTCACACAACACTTATCCATGAGGGTTCACTGAATTAACCCACTGGGGCAGCGCAGCACGGCAGATCATAAATTAACCACACCGACTGGATTTACAGGTAGTCCTTGACTTACGGCCATTCGTTTAATGATGGTTCAAAGTTATGACAGCCTTGGAAAAAGTGCATTATGACCTGTATTTGTACTTACGACCGTCATGCCACCCCCACGGTCACGTGATTGCAATTCGGGCGCTTGGCAACCGGCTCACATTTATGGCTGGTTGCAGTGTCCTGCAGTCACGTGATCGCAATTTGCGACCTTTTTTGCCGGTTTCCAGCAAAAATCGTCCATTGGGGAAGCTGGATTCGCTTGACCTCCTCCATAAAAGTGGTCATAAAATCAGGTCCAGTCACGTGGTGACTCGACTTACAACTGCTACAACGTACGACGGAAATTCCAGTCCCAATTGCCTTCACACAACCTGCAACTAATTCTCTGGGTTTGCATGGTAAATTGAACAATAAACTCATCAAAGGGCTGGATTTGCAAAGCAGGCTTGGCTCTAAAATCCTAACTGAGGTTAATATTTAACCAAGGTGATGTGTGGTACAAATGCAGACTCTCACTGACCAGGTTAAGCATGTTGTGTGAATACATTGACTTACAAATCAGAAACAAAGATGGCTTAAGTCTGGATTACTGACTCTCACTTTGTCGTTCACTCCCTCACACACACCCCTTCCCCTTCCTTCATATCTGCAATAATATTGCATTTAATTGTAAAGCTAAGGGGGACTTTTAGGCGAGGTCAGGAAGCTCCTAGCCATCAAGTGTCCTGTGATCTGAACCACATGCAGGTATGTCTCTTGCCAGTAAGTAAAGGTAAAGGTTCCCCCCACACATTTGTGCAGTCGTGACCGACTCTAGGGGCCGGTGCTCATCTCCGTTTGTTAGCCGAAGAGCCATCATTGTCCGAAGACGCTTCCACGGTCATGTGGCCGGCATGACACGCGCGGAACGCTGTTACCATCCCACCAAGGTGGTACCTATTCATCTACTTGCATTTGCATGCTTTCGAATTGCTAGGTTGGCAAGAGCTGGGGCTAGTGCGGGAGCTCCCTCCGTCACGCGGGACTAAAACATCTAATTTAGGGGTTGGGTTGGGACATATGTTTGCAAATCCACTGATTTCAAGAGCCTGGGTTGGCACAGCGAGCTCACTCAGGTCCACGGCAAGACTAAAAGCTCCTTTCACACAACACGTGGCTGGTTTTTGTCACTCCATCCATTGGTTTTATGGTTCACTGTATTGCATGAACCCAGAAACGGATAATTCAAACAAAGAATAATTCGGGTCAAAAGCATCCCAGCTTCCAGGGATGCACCAAGCTTTCTCCGGGCATTTCCTGATGGGGATTTCCTCTCCTTTGGAATGCATTATAAAACCAGGCTGGCGATGGACCTGCAATGCCGGGCGTGGGATACAGACACGCCTCTCCCTGCCTGATCTCGTCTGCCCAACTTCAGGCCATAGTTTGAAGCTGTGGGAGCCAAACAGGCGCCGTCATTGAAGCCAGTGGGAACACCTATTGCAACCCTCGCTTCACTGGTCATCTATCAGAACCAGTGTTTTTCAACCTTGGCAACTTGAAGATGTGTGGACTTCAACTCCCAGAATTCCCCAGCCAGCCAGCTGGCTGGGGAATTCTGGGAGTTGAAGTCCACACATCTTCAAGTTGCCAAGGTTGAAAAACACTGGCTACAGCCCACCTTTCTTTAGCATCCAGGGCAGAGAAATACAGATGTTATGTCATGCCCCCATGTACAAAGTTTTACCTTTCTCTAGTTCTACCGACTGTGGTGTTTTCAGTTATGTTAGCCACCAGGAGGCAGTACAGACCAGTTTCATCCATATTAAGCCGCATTAGAGGTGGGTAGCCGGATCTTTGTCTATGGCAGCGGTTCTCAATTTTTTGACCCTGGAGGAACCCTTGAAATATTTTTCAGGCCTCGGGGAACCCCTGCCCATTCAGGCTCAAATACAGGCCAGAAGTTACAAAATTATTCTATTTGTTTCATGGGTAGGCCTGTCTGTATGCATTAACAATGTTCTTAAACTAAAAATAAAGAATGAAACTTACCTCTTTAAGGTGAAGTTGCCGGAATTGGAAATGATTTTTTAAATAAATCATGATCTCCCAGGGAACCCCTGGTGACCTCTTGCGGAATCCGAGGGGTCCACGGAACCCTGGTTGAGAAACCCTGGTCTATGGGATTCAAACCCTCTCCCAGGAATTGAACTCACGGAACTTCACACTTCAGATGTCTACACACAGTGCATCAGCTATCGGAGTTATCCAGGTCTGGGACTCGGCCATCTTTCAGGGAGGGAGATATAGAACCTATCAAAATGGGCTGCACACCCCCCTTCCCTTAAGCCAGGGGTGGGGAACCTTTTTTCTGCCAAGGGCCATTTGGATATTTATAACCTGGGACCGGGGGGGCGGTGTTTCTGGGATTTCCGCGGACTGGGGGCCGGAGTTTGCAGGCGGGAGCCAATCGCATGGAAGGGGTGGGGTTTGTGGGCGGGAGCCCCGCGGGCCTTATACAGCCCGCGGGCTTGACGTTGCCCACCCCTGCCTTAAGCAAAGAGATACAGATGTTGCATTATGTCATTCCCCTGTGCATTGGTGTTAGTGGTCCTCCTACCTTTATTTTTTATTTTATTTTATTTTATTTTATTTTTTTTGTTGTTTATTCGTTCAGTCGTTTCCGACTCTTCCTGACTTCATGGACCAGCCCACGCCAGAGCTTTCTGTCGGCCGTCACCATCCCCAGCTCCCCAATGGTTGAGTCTGTCGCCTCCAGAATACCATCCATCCATCTTGCCCTTGGTCGGCCCCTCTTCCTTTTGCCTTCCACTTTTCCTAGCATCAGCTTCTTCTCCAGGGTATCCTGTCTTCTCATTACGTGGCCAAAGTACTTCAGTTTTGCCTTTAATATCATTCCCTCAAGTGAGCAGTCTGGCTTGATTTCCTGGAGTATGGACTGGTTTGATCTTCTTGCAGTCCAAGGCACTCTCAGAATTTTCCTCCAACACCACAGTTCAAAAGCATCTATCTTCCTTCGCTCAGCCTTCCTTATGGTCCAGCTCTCGCAGCCATAGGTTACTACGGGGAATACCATTGCTTTAACTATGCGGACCTTTGTTGTCAGTGTGATGTCTCTGCTCTTAACTATTTTATCAAGATTTGCCATTGCTCTCCTCCCAAGAAGTAGACGTCTTCTGATTTCCTGGCTGCAGTCAGCATCTGCAGTAATCTTTGCGCCTAGAAATACAAAGTCTGTCACTGCCTCCACTTTTTCTCCCTCTATTTGCCAATCATCAATCAAGCTCGTTGCCATAATCTTGGTTTTTTTGAGGTTTAACTGCAACCCAGCTTTTGCACTTTCTTCTTTCACCTTCGTCATAAGGCTCCTCAACTCCTCCTCGCTTTCAGCCATCAAAGTGGTATCATCTGCATATCTGAGATTGTTAATGTTTCTTCCAGCGATTTTAACTCCAGCCTTGGATTCCTCAAGCCCAGCATGTCGCATGATGTGTTCTGTGTACAGGTTGAATAGGTAGGGTGAGAGTATACAACCCTGCCGTACTCCTTTCCCAATCTTAAACCAGTCCGTTGTTCCGTGCTCTGTTCTTACCGTTGCTACTTGGTCGTTATACAGATTCCTTAGGAGGCAGACAAGATGACTTGGTATCCCCATACCACCAAGAACTTGCCACAATTTGTTATGATCCACACAGTCAAAGGCTTTAGAATAGTCAATAAAACAGAAATAGATGTTTTTCTGAAATTCCCTGGCTTTCTCCATTATCCAGCGGATATTGGCAATTTGGTCTCTAGTTCCTCTGCCTTTTCTAAACCCAGCTTGTACATCTGGCAATTCTCGCTCCATGAATTGCTGGAGTCTACCTTGTAAGATCTTGAGCATTACCTTACTGGCATGTGAAATAAGTGCCACTGTTCGATAGTTTGAACATTCTTTAGTGCTTCCCTTTTTTGGTATGGGGATATAAGTTGATTTTTTCCAATCTGATGGCCATTCTTGTGTTTTCCAAATTTGCTGGCATATGGCATGCATCACCTTGACAGCATCATCTTGCAAGATTTTAAACAGTTCAGCTGGGATACCGTCGTCTCCTGCTGCCTTGTTATTAGCAATGCTTCTTAAGGCCCATTCAACCTCACTCTTCAGGATGTCTGGCTCTAACTCACTGACCACACCGTCAAAGCTATCTCCAATATTATTATCCTTCCTATACAGATCTTCCGTATATTCTTGCCACCTTTTCTTGATCTCTTCTGCTTCTGTTAGGTCCTTACCATCTTTGTTTTTGATCATACCCATTTTTGCCTGGAATTTACCTCCGATGTTTCTAATTTTCTGGAAGAGGTCTCTTGTCCTTCCTATTCTATTGTCTTCTTCCACTTCCGCACATTGCTTGTTTAAAAATAATTCCTTATCTCTTCTGGCTAACCTCTGGAATTTTGCATTTAATTGGGCATATCTCCCCCTATCACTGTTGCCTTTTGCTTTCCTTCTTTCTTGGGCTACTTCCAGTGTTTCAGCAGACAGCCATCTTGCCTTCTTGGTTTTCTTTTTCTTTGGGACGTTTTTTGTTGCCGCCTCCTGAACAATGTTGCGAACTTCTGTCCATAGTTCTTCTGGGACCCTATCTACTAAATCTAGTCCCTTAAATCTATTCTTCACCTCCACTGCATATTCCTTAGGAATATTAGTGAGCTCATATCTAACTGATCTGTGGGTCTTCCCTATTCTCTTTAGTCTGATTCTAAATTTTGCAATAAGAAGTTCATGATCTGAACTACAGTCAGCTCCAGGTCTTGTTTTTACTGACTGTATAGATGTCCGCCACCTTTGGCTGCAAAGGATGTAGTCAATCTGATTTCGGTGTCGACCATCTGGTGAAGTCCATGTATAAAGTCGTCTTTTAGGTTGTTGGAAGAGAGTGTTTATTATGCACAGTGAGTTGTCTTGACAAAATTCTATCAGCCTATGTCCTGCTTCATTTTGTTCTCCCAGACCATGCTTGCCTGTAATTCCAGGTGTCGTCTGACTACCCACCTTAGCATTCCAGTCTCCTGTAATGAAAATAACATCTCTTTTTGGTGTATTATCTAGTAGGTGCTGCAGATCCTCATAGAACTGATCTACTTCTGCTTCTTCAGCATCTGTGGTTGGGGCGTATATTTGGATCACTGTGATGTTAAATGGCTTACCCTGAATTCGAATTGAGATCATTCTATCGTTTTTTGGATTGTATCCAAGCACTGCTTTAGCCACTTTATTATTAATTATGAAGGCTACTCCATTTCTTCTGTGGTCCTCTTGTCCACAGTAGTAGATCTGGTGGTCATCTGAAGTGAAGTGGCCCATCCCAGTCCATTTCAGTTCACTGACACCTAAAATGTCTATATTTAATCTTGACATCTCACCAATAACCACATCCAATTTGCCCTGGCTCATAGATCTTACATTCCAGGTTCCCATGGTGTGTTGATCTTTAGAACATCGGATTCGTCGTTCACCACCAGCACCGTCGGCCGCTAGCCGTCCTTTCGGCTTTGAGCTAGCTGCGTCATCACATCTGGGGCTAGTTGAACGTATCCTCTGTTCCTCCCCAGTAGCATTTTGACCATCTTCCGACCTGGGAGTCCCATCTTCCGATGGTATACCGACATATCTTTGGTTGTACTGATCCATTTAGTTTTCATGGCAAGAATACTGGGGTGGGTTGCCATTACCTTCCCCAGGGATCGTATTTAGTCTGACCTCTCTGCCACGACCTTCCCGTCTTGGGTGTCCCTTCACGGTTTAGCTCATGGTTTCATTGAGGTGCTCAAGCTCCAGCACCACGACAAGGTAACAATCTCCTTTGCTGGAGTTTATTTTATTTTATTTTATTTTATTTTATTTTATTATTTTATTTTATTTTATTTTATTTTATTTTATTTTATTATTTTATTATTTTATTATTTTATTATTTTATTATTTTATTATTTTATTTTATTTTATTTTATTATTTTATTTTATTATTTTATTTTATTTTATTTTGTTTTATTTTATTTTATTTTATTATTTTTACATGGCCACCCAACTCACACACATTGACCTGCCCATGAGATGCTGGGGTTTTTCCCCTTTCAAATTAGAGCTGTTGCTGGAGCAGAGACTGATTCCTCGGTGCTGAGACAAGCCATCTTTGGTTCCTGAGAATTGTTTGCAGCCCCTCCTGGATTGGGGATCATTTTACAAGTGAAACAATAAAATAAATAAACAAACAGTGAGATTAGCACACATGCACAAACACACACACACATCCTTGGCTATTTTTCAGCTGCTTGGCGGACAGATGGGATGCAAGCAGAAATCTCAAATGTGCAGTATTTGAGGAAGAAGATATTTCTAGCAATTAAATCAGACGATCACATATTCAACGAAACACTTACAGCGTTCCAAACCCAGTAAAATCCTGCTATTTTTTTTTAAGTTGCACTTTGTAAGGCACATTTTCTTTAGAAAATAGAAATCAAGAAGACAGATCAAGCTGGTAGTTAGAAGCGTGTTCTCCTTTTTGGATGTCTGCACGTTTTTCAGATGTCATCCCTGTCTGCTCTGCATCAGGTTCTGGACAAAATGAATTGGGAGGGGATCTGAGCCATTCCTTCTAATCCCCAAGATGGTGCCCCCGGTTTTGCACACACACAATACACTAGCTTCAGCAAAAACAGGAAGGGCAGCTTCTGGTTCAGCCGTTGCTTTAGCATGTTGTGACCATGATAGGCTATAATATAATTATTTATTTGGGCATCACTTCTTGCTGTGAACCCAAACATTGTGTTTTGTTAACCAGGTTTAGGATTCAACATGCTGTGTGAATGCCCCGAGATTCACAATTTCAAAAAGCTATATATTAAAATCTTAGTTCTGTTCTTGGCGATCACTCGTAGCCGAGTAAGATTGTCTTCCAAGGGTAAAATCTTAACAGTGGATCCGTAAGTGGCTGTAAAGGCCAATTCTGGATCCGCACAACCTCCCACAACGAGGGCAGAGGTTTCCGGGTGGAAGACGGTCACAACGAGGGTTTGCTTGACGTGCCTTCCTCTTCGCTTGTTTCTCCCTTTCGCCCTGTACTCGTGCTTCTTCAAAGTCCGTAGCGCCTTTAATAAAAGCTGACCTCCAATTCTGTAGCCTCAGTTAAGATTAGATTTAGTATCCACATTTACTTGACTAAAACCTGCTTGGTTTAATTACCTATAAATATTTACCTTCAAGGAGGCTCAGAGAATTTGCTTTCTCTGGTTTTGCTTTGTCCACTAGAGGGCGCCAGCTTCCATGCCTTGGAGCGCTTTGGGGTGTTTTTTTTTTATTCCTAAATATGAAATAAATATTTAAACACTGAATCATCCAAGCTTTAGCACAATCTACAGGGCTCAGAGGATAAGAACCAAGGAATTTCAGGGCAGAAATACGTGTGATCTCCAAATGAAAAGATTTAATGCTCTTTCAATTCAACGTTTATTACAACAAACCTGCAAAGTAGGCCACTATGAGATTCTTGTCCTGCTGCTTGGTAGGGGGAAACTAGGAAACACAAACTTGCCTAGAAAACTTACGACACAACAAGCTTTTACTCTGGGATGTTCCTTGCTGACTTTTAAAAATCAACGATTTTGCATTAACAGTAACAATAGTATGCAATTACCTCTGCGTTGAACGGATGTATATTTTTCCAGGGTAAACTAGATCACTGGAAAAGGAAGAATTCTTTTAATCTTGTAAGCTGCCCGGAGTCACCGCGTTTTAATAAATAAATAAAAAATAAATAAGAACACACACACCAAAAATCAAATTCTACAATGAAACAATCTCGGAAAGAATCTCAAGCTTTGTCTCTATAAAACATAAAATGAAATATATAAAATATTATTATAAAATCAGCAAGAATCATTCAGCATGCAGGCTACTCCCTATATTATGGGACAGCAAGGTAATAAAGTAATAAGGAATTTCCCCCAGGCCCGTGTGGCTATTTCCACACAGGCAGGAAACTTTTTTCTGGGATGTATTTATGTTACTTGTTCATTGCCATTGGATTGGAGCCTTTTTCTGTGAAGGTTGTGTGCTGATCGTTGTGCACCGATCTCCACACATAAAACAAATTCACGCACAGGCGTCTTCCAACCACACCAAACCCAAAACAACCAAAAGTCCCATGGCGACTGACGAATGGCAACGGGGGCAGGACTGTGAAATCCGGAAGCTCCTAGTCATGGACCAGCACATGGGCGGTGGATACGGATTCAGTCGCCCTGACTCAAGGTTCGAGGCAGTTGAGTAGTTCGGCAGCTGTATCCACGACTGAGCAGCCCTATTTAGGATCCACTCTGCTCACCCCATATGGGGAGGGGGCTAGAAAAGGTGCCCTAAACATAGTCTGCCTCATTTTCTCCCTGACTGGATTACCGCGACCAGTGGGGTCACCATCTAGCGGTCGTAAAAAGCACATGAATTTTGGACCGTCTCCCACCCGGAAACCTATGCCCTCATTGTAGGAGGTTGTGCGGATCCAGAATTGGCCTTTATAGCCACTTACGGATCCACCGTTAAAATTTTACCTTTGGAAGACAATCTTACTCGGCTACGAGTGATCGCCAATGATCATTGCGTGGCTTTAAAAAACACCCGATTGCAATGGACTCTGGGCGATCTACACAAGAGCAAAGTGGGAACAATCACAAAGAGAGGCAGATGACCAGCCTCCAGGAACACCCCAGGGCGGGAGATACCAGGGCTCGCCCCCCCCCCCCTTGCCCCATGGCCTGGGAGCACAGCCAGGTTTCTACGGCCATTCAGAACATTGGGGTGGGACCCAGATGGATCTTAGCGGGGGGGGGGGGCGGAGGCTGTTCCGGAGGGCAGGTGCCACAACAGAGAGGGGGCGCCTCCAAGGCCCCAAAGATGACTGTTTGATCGAGGGGACCTGGAGCCCACCCATCTGCCTGGACCAGGGCTTTCCAAAGTTTTCCCGCGGCAACACACCAACCGCCATTGGTGTGTCGCCGCGGGAAAACCCGGAAGTGCCACCGTTGCGGCAGCGCGCAAAAACCCGGAAGCGCTGCTGCCGCTTTTGGGTTTTTTCACGCTGCCGTTGGTGTGTCGCCGCGGGAAAACCCGGAAGTGCCACCGTTGCGGCAGCGCGCAAAAACCCGGAAGCGCTGCTGCCGCTTTCGGGTTTTTGCACGCCGCCGTTGGTGTGTCGCCGCAGGAAAACCCGGAAGTGCCACCGTTGCGGCAGCGCGCAAAAACCCGGAAGCGCTGCTGCCGCTTTCGGGTTTTTGCACGCCGCCGTTGGTGTGTCGCCGCAGGAAAACCCGGAAGTGCCACCGTTGCGGCAGCGCGCAAAAACCCGGAAGCGCTGCTGCCGCTTTCGGGTTTTTGCACGCCGCCGTTGGTGTGTCGCCGCAGGAAAACCCGGAAGTGCCACCGTTGCGGCAGCGCGCAAAAACCCGGAAGCGCTGCTGCCGCTTTCGGGTTTTTGCACGCCGCCGTTGGTGTGTCGCCGCAGGAAAACCCGGAAGCGCTGATGATGATCAGCGCTTCCGGGTTGTGTGGCGACACACCAGACTGTGTGTGGTGACACACTTTTGTGTCGCGACACACAGTTTGAAAAGCTCTGGCCTGGACGGATGGATGCTATAGGCTTGTTTTCTCATAGCACTTTGGCGCATCAAGGCAGGAACGCAGAGAAAGGCTGCTGCATTTTTATCGCCCTTTTGGGAAAGAGCATTTGCTGTTGAGCTGTCTTGGGATCAAAGGGGGTCCTTGTGCTTACTAAGCGATGGGGGGCAAACGTCCTGCCTTTCGTGCCCAGCCCTCCCCATCGGGTCTCGAGCCCCCCCCCCCCCGCCCGCCCGCTTCTTCTGCTCCAAAGGAAGGCATCAGGAGGGAATTGCTTTTTTGGAGAGGGAGGTGTGGCAGCCAGGAAGGGGCAGCCGTGGGGCAGAAGGAAGGCCCCATCGGTTCTCCCCAACAATCAAGAGAGATTTAAAGCATCATCCGCAGGGGAAGAAACAGTTTCGGGGCGGGCAAGGCAGAGTTTGGCCCAGCATCGCCCCAGCCAAATGCTCACCCCTCCTGGCCTTGGGGGGCGCAGTGTGGACGGCCCGGGCTCACCTGTCTCCTGCCCGCCCCCCCCCCCCCCCGGCGCTCCTGACCAGGTGGGACAGGCAGTGGCTGCCTGCCAGTCCTTTGCGGGTGGGTTCTGCAGGGGTATCCGTGGCAATAGGCAGAGTCACAGAGGAGAAGAGCGTGACATCAGCCCCTGGCCCTTACAAGGCCCGCCAGCCACGGCCGGGGGGAGAGAGATGGCGCGGGGCAGGCAGGCAGGCCCACCCAAGACCCCAGGTCAGCCCTCACCCGGGCAGAGGTGCCCCGGCCTCGCGGGGGTTTTGGCACCGGCTCGCCCAGCCCTGGCAGCGGGCAGGCCCACGGCCCAGGACTGGGGGGCCCAAGTCCCAAACAGCTGGGGAGGGGACTGGGAGCCCCCGGGGCCCCGAGGGGATCGTCGAGGGCGAGCCTGCAACATCTGCCTTGCAGCGTCTCCCAACGGGGTCCTCCAAGGCCCCCCATCCTTTCCAACCAGCCCCCCCTCCAGAAGCCTCCCCTTGGGCAGCCGCAGACCCGGGGGGAGGACGGGGAGAGGGGAGGCGGCACTCCCCTGCATGAGCAGCCGGTAGAAGCGCCCTCTTAGCAGAGACGTAGGGGGCACCCACGTCCTGCCTCAACCGTGCCCACGTCCCCGGGGGTCGGGGCACCCTCCCGAGCCGCAGAAAGCGCCGCTAGGAGTCAGGTTCCCATGCTCCCCAGCCAAACGGCAGCCCGGCCACACAGGCAGAGCGGAATGGCGCTGCCCGCGCGAAGGTCAGCGGCTCTGACCGCCTCCCAGCCCTGCTGGCTCTGCCCTTCTCGGAGCACCGCCGGCCCCCTGGAATCACCGCTCCCTCTTCCCAGGCAGGCCCGAAACAAGCCACGGCGATGGACGTGTCCAGGGCCCCCAAGGACACCCCAAGCAGCCGCGGCCTCTTCAACACCAACATGGGGCCCCTCCAGCGTCAGCTGCGCCTGGGCGAGTACAATCTGCTCAAGTGCGCTGCCATGTTTGAAAGCGATTTCGTCCAGGTGAGGGGGCCGAAGGAGCCGGGAGGCGGCCGCTGCCCCGTCCGGCCCCCAGGAAGCGGCTGTGCTCAGGAGTAGACCCAGCCACCGTCCCCCAGCCCCCAGCCGCCCCCAGAGCCATCCCTTCCTTCGGGCTGCTGCCACCCACCCCACCCCCCGGATGCTTTCGGAGCAGCGGTGGCCCTCCGCGGCTTCTCCCAGGTGATCTGTTAGAATCCCAACCTGGGATCCCGAATGATTGGAGGGCCAGAGCAGCCCCCACCCCCCCGCCTGAGGAAAAACAATAGCAAGGGGCAAAGGATGGGGAAGGGAAAGGGGCCCGAGAGAGGCCGATGAAACCAGGCGCATTTGGCAAATGCGGGCAGAGAGACGGGTTCCTGCTGCCCTCCCAAGGTCGGAACTGGGGGTTATCTGTTGAAACTGAAGGCAGGGTCAGCCTTACCAGGTGGACCAGACAGGAAACGCGACCAGATGAGCTCATTCTGCTTTATTGTAAGGCTACATTGACAGAATCTTGCAAGTCTGAAAGTACAAATCTCCCACCGTCTCCTTTGCTGTCCAAGAAGCTAGGGAGGGTCCCTTCTGAGCCTCTTTCTCCTTCCATTATGCAGCTGGGGGCTATGCTGCCTCTTATCTGACCATTCCCTTTTAACACAGATTCTCAGAAAGCCTTCCCAGGTAGACCAGACAGATACGGCCAGATAAGCTAATTCTACTTTATTGTAAAGCTACATTAACAGAATCTTGCAAGTCTCAAAGTACAAATCTCCCACCATCTCTTTTTACAGCCCGATAACTTAGGGAGGGTCCCTTCTGAGCCTCTTTCTCCACCCGTTATGCAGCTGTGGGGCTCTGCCCTCTCTTATCTGGCCATTCCCTTGGCAGCATCTCTTCCCCCCGTTTCTCAAGGTCTAGGGAGGGGAGAAAGACACTTTTTTGCCTCCTCCATGGACTGCTCCACTCATGGCCAGCACTGTTGTAACGTTGCTGCGCCAGTTGAACATGAAGCTTGCTCCTTATCAGTTCCTCCCTCCCAGGCATCCCTGATCCGCCGTGCAACCCTCCTCCATGCCCGCGATGCCCGGGATTTCTGAGCACGTCATGCCGGCCACATGACCGCGGAAGCGTCTTCGGACAGCGCTGGCTCTTCGGCTAACAAGCGGAGATGAGCACCGGCCCCTAGAGTCGGACACGACTGCACAAATGTGCGGGGGGAACCTTTGCCTTTTTTAAATCACCAAGCTCTTCCTTTAACTTGTCCTCCCTTGAAACGGTAGGGAGGCTGTTACTCACCAGCCCTTACTAAGGCAGAACCATGCTCAGCGGTTGAGCATGGCATTGACCACAGTGTGCGGGTTGACGGGCTACCGGGCTGCGCCCGTGTCTTGCAGGTCAGCAAGCAAGGCGGCATCCTCGATGTCCACAACCAAGTGCAGCAGGTGCGTGTCGCCATCGCAGCCACGAGCCCAGGCCTTCTGGTCCCAGACGTGCTGCTGCTGGCCAGGCCGGTCCGCCTCCAACAGCTGCCCCCAACTCTGCAGCACAGGTACCGCCCCCGTGCTCGGAACAGGAAGTTCGAGCTCACCAGGTAAGGCTTGCCGGCCCAGTCTTCCCCTGCCTCGGCAGGGCTGCGTTTTAAGGGTCTCTCCCTGACATGCTGGCAACACCCTGCAAGACGCCTCAGCTCTTCAGGCAGCTGTGCAAAACCTTGAAACTCAAAGTTGAGACTGGTTCGAAGAGTAGTGGGCTTGCTACCTGTAGGCCAGTGTTTCTCAACCTTGGCTGCTTGAAGATGTGTGGACTTCAACTCCCAGAATTCCCCAGCCAGCACAGCTGGCTGGGGAATTCTGGGAGTTGAAGTCCACACATCTTCAAGCAGCCAAGGTTGAGAAACACTGCCATATGCAGTTCTGGCTATTGCAACTTGTTAGCTTATTACAACTTATTAACTTCTTAACTTATTACAACTGGTCAGCAAGTTACGGCAGGCGAGGACAATGCTGTGTTAAGAGATGAGGCTCTTCTGTAGGGTAGCAGCAATCCATGTGGCGCTTGGACTGTCCATCACTTTGGATTCAGAAGCTAAGAGGTATTTTGGAGCATGGCGGTATAAGACGCATAAGCGCCAGTTTGCTGTGCCCTAAGGGAAAAGACAACAGCTGGGGGCCACCTGAACACCCCCGCTCTCTCCAAAGCACCTTTTTTTTATCTTTGGATGGAAGTGCTGCATGGCCCTTATCCACCAAATTCGATTCTGTTTAAGTCTGCAAAGGAACAACACTGGGAAAGAGGCTGGTTCACACAACACACAGGACGAGGCTTCTATGGACTTCTATGGTTTAGAAGGCATTTTTTAATGTTTCCTGTCTCACAATGCTAGGCAACTGCAGGGGCAGTTTTCAGCAGCAGTGGCCAGCGATGGCTCTGGGGTTGCCACTGGCCCAATAGGCCAGCGAATTTGGATCCTCATTTTTGGAAGGGAGGGGGAGATTTGAGGTCCCAGGGGTAGGTTTGGTTGTGTGGTTTAGCTGGCAAAGCCTAATCTTGTCATCTCTTTTGCTAAAGCAGAGGGATGGCGATTGTGGGGGAAACATTTTTAATACATGAATAAAAAATACAGGTAGTCCTCACTTAACGACCATTCATTTAGTGACAGTTTGGACTTACAACAGCACTAAAACCTGACTTAGACCAGTCCTCACACTTAGGACCACTGCAGCATCCCCGCAGTCATGTGATTGTGATTCAGGCGCTTGGCAACTGGTTCGCATTTACGACCGTTGCAGCATCCTGCGGTCACGTGATCGCCATTTTCGACCTTCCCAGCAAGCTTCCAGCAAGCAAAATCAATGGGAAAATTGCATGATTTGCTTAACAACCATGTGGTTCGCTTAACAACCATGTGATTCGCTTAACGACTGCCACAAAAATGGTCATCAAATCAAGTCAGATTCACTTAATGACCTCTTTGCTTAGCGACCGAAATTACGGTCCCAATCATTAAGCAAGTACTACCTGTACTGCAGAGGGGAACGTAAGCAGCTAAGTCTTTCTTGATTACAGCAGCGTATAAACCCTAGCGAATGAATCAACAACCTAAACAGGAGGGGGGCTGGTGCCCCGTGCCAGCCCCCCCACAGTTGCATGAGCCAATTTCATGCCCCTCCCCACAGACTTCCCTTTCCCCCCCCCACCCCCCACCAGGCTCCTTCCGTTGTGCTTCGTCAAGATCTCCATCCACGACCAGGAGAAGAAGCAACTCCGATTCAAAATGGTGACTGGCCGCACCTTCTACCTCCAACTTTGTCCCCCAGCAGACACCAAAAAGGACAATTTCGACTTGTGGGTCAAGGTGGTCCACCTTCTTCGACCCCCCTCAGATATTAACCAGGATAAGGGGCACCAAGACCCATGGAAGTCTGAGGACGTACTCCCGAAAGTAACCATTGTGAGTTGGCCAGCTGGCTGGGGCGTCTGGGGAGATCTGGAGGGCGCCAGCTTGGAGAAGGCTGCTCTAGGACCAGCCCTCTTAGGGAGAGGGGTGCCCCCCCTCCGCATCACCTCTATTCTGCCCCCACAGAGTTCTGCCACCCAGGGCTCCGAAGAGAGAGAGATCTCCATTGCAGAAGTGTTGAGCACCCTGCAGGAAGAGATCCAGGAAGGCCCCAGCAATGCGATGGAGTTCCTGGACAGCCCGAGTGTCCCGCCGAGTCCCAGCCCGACCCTGGTGGCCATTCCAGAGAGGCCAGACAGCCCTCTCCTGCTGGAGGCCCAGAGCTTCCAGGAGCTGCCCTGGAAGGTCTCCCAGGAAAGGAAGAAGGGGAGTCCCACACCGCGGTCGCCCACCAGCAGGTACGAGACGAGCGGTGCTCTTGCCAGGCCAGAGGGAGGCCCAGGAGGTGGGAGGTGGGGCGGGAGGTCAAGCGTGCCCCAGTGGAAACAGCCAGCAGGGCATGAAGTGGCCCGATTCCAGGCTTCGAACACACGAGTCACCCTGCCCTCACCACCTTCTCAGCCTGGCGCTCTTCACGTCCCATAATGCTGGGCCAGCATGACTCTAAAGCAGGGGTGGGCAACGTCAGGCCCGGGGGCCGTATAAGGCCCGCGGGGCTCCCGCCCACAAACCCCGCCCCTTCCACACAATTGGCTCCCGCCAGCAAACCCCGCCCCCCAGTGCTTGTGATTGGCTCCCATCCACAAACTCCGGCCCCCGGTCCACGGAAATCCCAGAAACCCTGCCCCCCACCCCCCCACCCCGGTCCATGGTTATAAATATCCAAATGGCCCTTGGCAGAAAAAAGGTCCCCCACCCCTGCTCTAAAGGCTGTTCTCCAACCACTTTTCCTTGACACTGAAAGCTCTGGTTGCCCAGAATTGCATTTACATTTACATTTAACTAGGATAAAAGGTAGTTAATATGGTTACCTTCCCGTCACTGACACAGTAACTTCCTTTCATCACATGAAACATTGGTGTGGTAACGAGTTTCAGGAGCTTTAGATCTCATGAGCCTCCCTGCCTCCTAAGCATCTCTCTTGCTTAGACTTTGGGCCACATTCGCACAAAAGGCCTTTGTTGTATTTTCAAACTCTAGGACTACATTCGCACAACATGCAAAGCTCGGAGAGTTTTGACCTTGATTTTTTTTTTTTCCTTTTGATGGAATCCATACAGTGCAAAGGATTCGGGCACTTCCTTCAGCCAGAAAACAGAAGGGAAAGGGCTCAGGAAGAAGGGCCAAGAGAAGAGAGAGGCAGTGAACGAAGGAGAAAGAGGGAAGGGAAGAGGGAGACAGATGTTTAATCCTTGGGGCGAACTGAACAATTGTTCTGTAACAAAGCCCAGAAAAAGAGTTTTGTTGATGCATCTCTTTGAAAAGGAATCCCCCGTATCTTATACTACTTATTCATGCAATGTTACTGTAAACCAGACTTCAATGATCCACAGTCACCTGATCCTTTTTTTCCCTATAATAATTTTATTAAGGTTTACACATACAAAGGTAAAAAACTAATACAAACTAAGAAAATATAAGAAGTAAAGAAAAAAGAAAAGGAAATGCAAAGAAATAGGGAAAAAGAGGAAAGAGGAAAGACCGAGAAAGGAAGATATCTAAAAGATGGGGGGGCCCTCCCCTCCAGACAAGTATAAACCATTTCAGTAAGTTAAACGCCTTCTCTAATAAGAAAAAAAAAGAAAAAAAATAATCTCTTCTTCCCATATCACATCCCTTCTTAATAATCAAAATATAAGAAATCATCATTGAATCCCAATAGCAAAGATCTATTAAAAGCTACCAGAGATAACATATAAAGATACTCATCTGGTCCAATGATGCTAGTCTACCAGAGAAAGAACAGATAGCATTGGAGAGAAACTCTCAAGCTGATCCTTTGGCTTCTTTTGACAGACATTTTCATTCCTTCCAATAGACCACATACCACTCACTACCTTTCTACAGGTAGTCCTCAACTTACGACTACAGTTGGGACTGGAACTTCTGTTGTTAAACAAGGCAGTTGTTAAGTGAGTCACGCCTGATTTTACAACCTTTTTTGCCATGGCCGTTAAGCGAATCACCACGGTCATTTAATCACGTGGTCGTTAAGCGAATCCGGCTTCCCCCATTGACTTTGCTTGTCAGAAGCTGGCTGGGGAGGTCACAAATGGCGATCATGTGACCCCAGGATGCTGCAACCATCATAAATACATGCTGGTCGCCAAGCGCCTGAATTTTTATCACGTGACCACAAAGACACTGCGACAGTTGTAAGTGCAAGGACTGGTCGTAAGTCACTTTTCCCAGCACCATCGTAACTTGGAACAGTTGCTAAACGAATGGTTGTAAGTCGAGGACTACCTGTACGAGCATTTGCGTGTTTTAACATTTCTCCACCTGTTTTCCCATTTTTAGTAAACATTTGGCCACGGTACATAAATTCGTTATCTTGCTCTAGCTTTTCACTATTTATATATCACTTGCTATGGTTGATTCTACTTTCCCTGTCAAATGCAACTGCCCTCACCTTTGATGCATTAATGTTCAGGTCCGCATGTGTTGCATCATACAGTCCGTCTAACCTCCGTTGCAAACACTTTGAGTAACAAGCCAACAGCGTGGCATCATCTGCATAAAATGCACACTTTGTTCACATCCTGACACTTTTGTACTGTCACCACAAGCATTCCTTATACATTTATCCATAAATAGTTTGAACATCACCCATCCTTGTCTTGCTTCCTGATCAGTGTTGGACTATTTGCTTAACATTCTATTCCAGAGCTTTCCAAACTTTTCATCTTGGTGACACACTTTTTAGACATGCATCATTTCGCGACACACTCTTACAGCAGCGCACAAGGCAGGCACTAGGACCTGAGCAGAATCCTGGCAGGTTTGGAGGCAGCCAGGCACAAGGCAGGCACTAGGACCTGCGCGGAATCACAGCAGGTTTGGAGGGAGCAAGGCACAAGGCAGGCACTGGGACCTGCGCGGAATCACAGCAGGTTTAGAGGCAGCCAGGCACAAGGCAGGCACTAGGACCTGTGCGGAATCACAGCAGGTTTAGAGGCAGCCAGGCACAAGGCAGGCACTAGGACCTGCGCGGAATCCTGGCAGGGCTCGGAGGCAGCAGCAGCCACGACACACCCAGACACTGCAGCTGACACACTAACGTGTCCCGACACAGAGTTTGGAAAGCTCTGTTCTATTCATTCTCCTGCGTGCTTTGCCTCCATCACATACTGCTCTTATCCCATTCAGTAATCAGCTTTCAACTCAATACTCCCACCACGAACCTTCCACTCCATATTCAAGCAAGACATTCCATAATCCAAGCCTTTCTGCTTTATCCTGGGCTTTCTCTAATCCACAAAGGAACAAGAAACTGTCTTTTTTACATTCACACATTGACTCTCAATGACCTGACGAAGGCAAAATTCTGGACCCTCGCCTGGTGTCCAGCAGTACAAGCAGGCCAATCGGCGGCCGTGGGCCAGCGCAGGACTATCACATGGAATGGTCTGAGTTCTGATTAAAACTATCCCTCTTGCAGAAAAAGCAGATCAAGAAGTAAGTCTAGCAGATCCCACCGAAGCCATTCATCTAAGGGAGGTAAGCAAAGCCGCTGCTGGAATCCTGAAGCCCATCCCGTAACGCTGGGGGTCTCTCCGGGGTCTCTCCTGGGACGCCGTGTTAGCTCAAAGAAGGAAAGGAACGTTCAAATCAAAGGTCCTTGGCAATTTGGAAACAAGGGAGTTAATGCACGATACCCGGCAACCCCTTTGAAATTCTGAAGGCTTATGGGGTGGGACGCTTGCCTGTTCCCCCTTTCTGCTTTTCCCGGGGAGCACCCCTTTGAGACAGCCGGCTTCGGAGCACGAGGGGCCTCGTTTCTGGTTTTGGCACACCCCTGTGGGCACCCTTTTGGCAGGAGCATAACGCCCTGGGCACCACTCTTGCAAGTCCTCGTCCTTGCAAGCCTTCTCAAGCATGGCGGGCTTGAAAAAGGCTCCGGGCATCCCTCTGCTCTGTTGGGAGCAACGAAGCCCGGGGGATGAGGGCAAAGCTCATTTTGCTTCCGGGTCCAATTCAAGGTGTTGGTTATCACCTTTAAAGCCCTACATGGCATGGGGCCAGAATACCTGAGGGACCGTCTTATCCCCATATCATCGACCCACCCCACCCGATCATTCAGAGAGGGCTTGCTACGGACCCCATCAATAAGGGAATTTCATCTAGTGGGGTCCAGGAGGCGGGCCTTCTCTGTAGTAGCCCCCGCCCTTTGGAATATCTTGCCCCCAGAGTTGAGGCGGGTTTCCTCCCTCCCGAGCTTTAGGAAAGATCTGAAAACCTGGTTCTGCCGCCTAGCGTGGGAGGGGGAAAGTAACAGCTCCTCCTGGGGGTGGTTAATACCGTAATGTCCTCCCTATTATTTGAGATACTTGCCAGATTGGATTTTGTATTTATTTATGTCATGTTACTAATTTGTAATTTTATATTCATATTTTAACTTCAATTTTATTGTCAACCACCCAGAGTCTCCCGTTGGGGGAGTTGGGCAGTCATATAAATTTAAATAATAAATAAATAAATAAATAAATAAATAAATAAATATACACGAGACTTGTTACACTGCTGATGGCCAAACTCTGCCAGCAGTGTACCAAAGACACACAAAGGCAAGCTTGGAAACCGTTCCAAGTTACGACGGTGCTGAACGAAGGGACTGGCCCCCGGTCCTCGCACTTACAACCGTCGCCGCGTCCCCGTGGTCACGTGTTTGACCCAAATTTCAGATGAAGTCTTTCCTTTCTCCCCAGCTGCGAGCCAGGTTCCCCGTAAAATCTCTTCCCTCTTGATGGGCTCCTTCGGTAGCAGCCAGAAGCACCCTAAGAGCAAAGAAAGAAAGCGCTGAGCAGCCCCCCCCGCCCCGACCTTGAGAAAAATCAGAGGCCTGAAAAAGACGAAAAGGCCTCCCTCTTTTCTGGAATCTCTGTCATTAATAAAGACGATGACTAGAAACACATTCCTGACCCCCCGTCTTTTGTCCTCTCTTCTAGAACAGGGTTTCTCAATCTCAACTTTCAGATGGGTGGACTTCAACTCCCATCCTTTTATCCTTTTATCCTTTTATCCATTTATCATCCTTTAGATGATAAAAGGACTTAAAATAACATCTCAATATAACCATGACCTAGCCCCAGGTGTTAGGTCACACAGCTACCTAGAAACATATTTAGGATTCCCTTACCAACTTTGCTCAGACTGAAGAAGCTCCTTGGATAAGGAGCGAAACGTTTCCACTGAGAAAATAGAAATCCAGTTGACATGATTCAAGCTACAGACAATTCCACCTGGATGACTGAGAACCTTCATAGACATATTCAACTCCCAGAATCCTGGGAGTTGAAGTCCACCCATCTGAAAGTTGCCAAGGTTGAAAGAGGCTCACCTACATGATAGCATGATGTCTGGTGTCTGCGTGATTCGGACCTCTCTTCCGGGTCTTGGAGACCAAGGGTGTCCCGGCTGCTTAGCAAATTGGGGGTCTTACCCAGACTTCAAGGGATGTCCTGGAGATGGGGGAAAACGGAGAACTACTCCCCCCCCCAACAGCCCTTTCACCGCGCTTTGCAATGAGGAGGGGGGACGCAGCCGTTGCTGTTGCTGTTGGGGGGCTGAGAATGAGCCTCTTCCATCTCCGAATCCTTGATCCACGGCCCCCTGACCCCAAATGGAGGCTGCTCTGGACACCCACCCACCCCGGGGCAAGGATGACACCAACGAGAATTTTGTTGCTGGAGGTGGAGCAGCGTGCAGGACAGGCAGATGGGCAGACCGTAACCTTAAGCCACGGTCAGGAAGGGGCACAACGCCTGCCGTTAGAACACTGGGTGTGCTCTGCGCAGCCTCCAAGCCAAGTTACCCCAGAAGCCTTTAACCCTGGGGGTGCCCGTTCCGTACCCCCGGCTTCTGAAAGCACGAACCCCTCGCTGCCCCGTCCTCGGGGCGAGGCAGCTGCCCTCTTTGGGGAACACAACGTTAACCCGAACTTTCTCGACGGAATTTTCTCTTGCCGCGGGCTGGAGAAACCCGCTTCGTCTTCGTCTGAGCCGAGCACAAAGGAGCCGGGAGGGGTCCGGTGAAGCGGCCCAAGCTGTCACGGGGAGGCTGGGACCTCGCGGGAAGTGGGTTGCCACCGGGCGGGAGTCACAATGCCCTCCGTATGTCGTGGGACGACTGGGCGGCCCCATGACAATGGGCACCACAGACGGGCTGGGGAAAGCGACAGCCTGTTCACACTTTTCGCCCTGATTAATCTGTCTGCTCCCTCCTTGCAAATGCTCGCGGGCGGTGGTGGCGGCGTGTGCCCCCATCGAGGGGGAAAGATGGCGCGGGGCGCTGAGCGGCAGAAGGAGAGGCTGCCGCAGCCGTGGACGGCCCTTCTGGCGAGTCCCCGCCGCCCTTCCCACAGGGGAGGAAGCATGAATGGTGAGCGGCCCTCGGCGGCCCCAGCAGGGTCGCCCAAATGCAGAGCCAGGAAGGGGTCCTGGGCGTTCCAGAAGCAGGCAGGGGTGCTTTGGGGGGTGCAGATACAGACTAGCCTTCCCACCCCTCTCAGAAAACCTCCTTTGCCCGGCAAAGGAACGGCTTGTCCTCCGGAGCAGCCAGCCGGATCGATCGGGCAGACCACTGTCCATGGTGAAAATCTGAAAACTCGGATCCCTCCCTGTACTTTTGATGAATTTGGGGTACAGTAATGCCAACCAGCAGGGTTCTTAAATCCAGCATATCTGGGGAGCAGCAGGTTTATTTGTTTAGTTCCTCCATCCATTGATATGGCTGCCGGATTCATAAACTGGATGGCTTTTGGTAAAACGTCACGTTATCCTACCATCGTCATCATGCTTTAACTGAGAGGATTATTATATATTTACTTCATGTAGCTTCTGCGCTCTTTTTGATCTCTGCACAACAGAGCAATTCCAGTGGAATGATTTCCTTCTTGCTGACAAAGAGATAATGCTGAGCTTTATCCAATATTTATATTTATGTTTCTATTTCTATGGATAACTTTCTATGGCACTTCAGGGCGCTTAAGATGCACCGCACACCTTTGCTTGCCGTATTTTTCAAGGACCCCATAAAGTGGCAACTTCCTCATCTCCATCTTGCAGATAAAATATTTTTCACATTTGCTCACACAGCCTGAAGAAAGAGGGAGCTGGGCTCCCACAACTGTTCAGTGCTACTTCAGCCTCTTCTGCAGGCCTCAGAAAGACGCCCATAGGCACAGGGAACCTAGCAACCTGCTGATAGCTGTGGATACTTTGCACATGGGCAGTTGCTCTGCACACTGTTGTAACATCTTAGAACAGGGTTTCTCAACCTTGGCAACTTTAAGATGGGTGGACTTCAACTCCCAGAATTCCCCAGCCAGAATTCTGTCTTAGAAGGACAAGCAGCAACAGAATTTGGATATTATGGAAGCGTTGTTCTCTTTCCATAGTAGGGCAAAGAGGAAGATTTTCAAGCAACTTGGTTACATTGAGTTTTCCTTTCTTCTCTATGTCTGTGCATTTTCTTTTCCCACAAAAAAACTGGAGTTATTTTCTTAATACAATCTGTCAAAATTTAACCTCAGAGAGGGAGGATAAAATATAAATGCATTTATAACTGCTGTAAAGGAGATCGGAAGCCACCTCTTTTTCTTTTTTTCTTTTTTCCTTTTTTTTCTCTTTTCCTTTTTTTGCTTCCTTTTTTCTCTTTTCTCTTTCATTCCTTTTCCATTGACTTATCACTTTTCTTTCTTTTTTCTTTAAACGTGTATTGCTTTTACTTTTGCAAAAAAAAGTCTTTCATAAAAGTCTGTGGCTTGAATCATGTCAACTGGATTTCTATTTTCTCAGTAGAAACGTTTCACTCCTTATCCAAGGAGCTTCTTCAGTCTGAGTAAAGTTAGTAAGGGAATCCTTAAATACGTTTCTAGGGTGGCTGTGTGACCTTGCACCTGGGGCTAGGTCATGGTTATTTTGAGATGTTTATTTCTAAGTCCCATTATCATCTAAAGGAGGATCGTTAAGATTACCCTGCTGCTGTTGAGCTTGCGAAATGGTCTTAATCTTCCTAGGCACAGAAGACAAAGCAGGAAGGAAGATAGGGGAAGGGTTGTGCCTGAGGCCCCCACCTCTATTCAAGGAAGGATTTTCCTTGAGAGAGGGGTCAAGGAATCCATTTATGCCAACTTGGAAAATCCTTCCTTGAATAGAGGTGGGGGCCTCAGGCACAACCTTTCCCCTATCTTCCTTCCTGCTTTGTCTTCTGTGCCTAGGAAGATTAAGACCATTTCGCAAGCTCAACAGCAGCAGGGTAATCTTAACGATCCTCCTTTAGATGATAATGGGACTTAGAAATAAACATCTCAAAATAACCATGACCTAGCCCCAGGTGCAAGGTCACACAGCCACCCTAGAAACGTATTTAAGGATTCCCTTACTAACTTTACTCAGACTGAAGAAGCTCCTTGGATAAGGAGTGAAACGTTTCTACTGAGAAAATAGAAATCCAGTTGACATGATTCAAGCCACAGACTGTTCCACCTGGATGACTGAGAACCTTCATCGACATATCTTTCATAAAAGTTAATTTAGAAAATATATACAATCTGCCAGAATGTGAGAATGGTTTCGGCCGGTTCTTGTTTTTTTACTATTCGTTTTAAGTCAAATAAAAGAAAACATTAGCAACGGGGTTGTGCATTCTGCTGTTTGATGGCAAGACTGGGGCTCGAAGTGGTCATTTTATCTTATATTTGTACAGGGACCCCTTTCACCCCATTGCAAACGGCCTTGAAATCCATAGACACGAGGCGAGGCGAGAGGGATATATGCCCGCCCCGCCGCTCTGCGCGCGCAGTTTTGGCACAACCGGCAAACAGATTGGAAACCTGGCCTCACTCTGGCTCGTGCGCCTTCAGCGCAGGAGCAGCCATGGGAAAAGCTCGGTCTCCTCCCTTTCATTAAAGCGTGTCCAGGCATGTCCCCCGGGCCCCTCCCCTCCCCTCCCCTCCCCTGCCCGGACAACCATCCCCATCCGTCATAAACAAGGGAGCAGCTGTTTCCATGGCCGGGAATCAAAAGCGTTCCGGCCTTTGGCCCAAGGAGCCGGTCGAGGCTGCCAGGAGGGGGCTGTGGAAGAAGATGGCACCCACGGGGGCAGAGGAATGGCCGGGGAGGGCAAAAGCAGGTGCAAAATGCACGGGAAGTTCAGCTCTTTTTATTTTGACTCCGTTCTTGCAGCAACAGCATCCAACTCGTCGAATTGCTAAGGCTTCTTTGGGGTTCCTGCAAGAAATAGCCTCTCCTCTTTTGCCAAGGGGCTTCTGCTGGCCATGCTGGCACATTCCTAGGGTTTATTTTTCATCACCTTTTATGCTGTGCCCAATGGGTTTAAATCAGTGTTTTTCAAACTTGGCCACTTTAAGATGTGCGGACTTCAACTCCCAGAATTCCCCAGCCAGCCATGCTGGCTGGGGAATTCTGGGAGTTGAAGTCCACACATCTTAAAGTGGCCAAATTTGAAAAACACTGGTTTAAATGATCGGCTCTATTCTCTCTTTTAAAGAAGGTGGTCTTTAGATTGTCTTCTAGTGCTCTTGAATGGCCCTCACCATCTTGAGAATTGTTTTGTAGTGGAAATGAGGAAGGTGGCCATAAATCAATCAAACAGGCTTAGCTGCAGAAGGAAAAGATGGCACCAGGGGACCGGCTGTTCTTCACAAGAGTTCCCTGGCTGTGCCAAGGAGCGACCAGCCCCTCCTGCCTTTTTGTTGTTTATTCGTTCAGTCGCTTCCGACTGTTTGTGACCTCATGGACCAGCCCACGCCAGAGCTTCCTGTCGGCCGTCGCCATCCCCAGCTCCCCCATGGTCGAGTCCGTCACCTCCAGAATATCATCCATCCACCTTGCCCTTGGTCGGCTCCTCTTCCTTTTGCCTTCCGCCTTCCGTAGCATCAGCATCTTCTCCAGGGTATCCTGTCTTCTCATTATGTGGACAAAATACTTCAGTTTTGCCTTTAATATCATTCCCTTAAGTGAGCAGTCTGGCTTTATTTCCTGGAGTATGGACTGGTTTGATCTTCTTGCAGTCCAAGGCACTCTCAGAATTCTCCTCCAACACCACAGTTCAAAAGCATCTATCTTCCTTCGCTCAGCCTTTCTTATGGTCCAGCTCTCGCAGCCATAGGTTACTACGGGGAATACCATTGCTTTGACTATGCGGATCTTTGTTGTCAGTGTGATGTCTCTGCTCTTAACTATTTTATCAAGATTTGTCATTGCTCTCCTCCCAAGAAGTAGACGTCTTCTGATTTCCTGGGTGCAGTCAGCAGCTGCAGTAATCTTTGCGCCTAGAAATACAAAGTCTGTCACTGCCTCCACTTTTTCTCCCTCTATTTGCCAGTCATCAATCAAGCTCGTTGCCATAACCTTGGTTTTTTTGAGGTTTAACTGCAGCCCAGCTTTTGCACTTTCTTCTTTCACCTTCGTCATAAGGCTCCTCAACTCCTCCTCGCTTTCAGCCATCGAAGTGGTATCATCTGCATATCTGAGATTGTTAATGTTTCTTCCAGCGATTTTAACTCCAGCCTCGGATTCCTCAAGCCCAGCACGTCGCATGATGTGTTCTGCGTACAGGTTGAATAGGTAGGGTGAGAGTATACAGCCCTGCCGTACTCCTTTCCCAATCTTAAACCAGTCCGTTGTTCCGTGCTCTGTTCTTACCGTTGCTACTTGGTCGTTATACAGATTCCTCAGGAGGCAGACAAGATGCAGATCCCTCAGCAAGCGGTTTTTACCTCCGAAGCACATGCCAGGTTTGATGGACTGGCTTGATCTTCTTGCAGCCCAGGGCACTCTCAGAATTCTCCTTCTGCCTTTACCAGTATGATTTGTAGAAGGAAAACGGGCAATGCACTGGGTGCATCTCGGGGGCCGGACCCCACTTCCTCTGGCCTTTGGAGAAACCTCTCAAGCTGGGGAGCTGGAAGAGGCAGCGAGCAGAACGGACCCACCGGAGCCCCGCCCAGCCGGCCAGCTTCCCCTGGCTCACCCTGACGGTCCCTTGGCGGCCGGGGTCCATCGTCCAAAAACGGGGGCAAATCCCAGCAAGAGGCCAAAGGTCTGGCTGATTGTCCGATGCCTGTTCTTTGGTTTTAAGCCCAGGAAAAGTGGGGATGCGTTTCCCCAACACCTGGGAGAAAGGGCCGTTATGCTCTGGACGTTCAACATCTATTAGAAGGAGAAGTAGTTCTGGATGACTCTCCTGTTACTTACGAAGGTCTGCTGGCTGCCTTCACTGTGCCGTCAGAGGCCCCCCAGATCCGGCCTTACCCAGTTTGGAATTCTAGGATCACCTAATGAGGAGATGGCGCTATATCTTAAAGGTAATTGACCAAGGCCACAAGCTCTTAGCAAGAAGACTGGAGCTCACTGAACGCTTCATTTATCTGCTAGTTATTACTGCATGAGAGCGAAAGGTCCACTGAATGCTTTTACCCCACAAGGAACCTGAAAGGTTGAGAGAGCGACTCAGGTGTGGTCAGGGAAGGGCTAAAATTGGGGTATGCCCTTTCCCAGCCCAAAATGGTGACTGCCTTCTGCAGACACTGCACTGCAATTGTTTGCAGGAGGTTTGGGTTGGATCTCCAACGTTTCCAGCCTTTCCCCGGTTTGGGGGAGATGGGCGGTAATACAAATTTAAATAATAAATAAATAAATGCAGCAGATGTCTTGCCCTCCATTGCCCATCATCCCCAGCCCAGTTCAGCTAGAGGGCCCAAGGTTGGGGAAGTCTAATTTGAACCAGATTTTAAAAAGATTTTTCAATTACTGTGCTTTTTAATTATACTTTTTAGGTGCCTTGAAAGGCAACTTATTGTCTGTCTGTCTGTCCGTCCGTCCGTCCGTCCGTCCGTCCATCCATCCATCTACATAGCCACAGTCCAGTCACAATAGGTTTTATTAATTTTATTAATTTTTTTCCAGAGAAAATGTTACTGTACTTAGGAATGTTCAAAAGTCACGTGTCAAATGAGTAAGGACGTGTTTAGGAGAAAATGGCAACCAATTTGAACACTTAATATGCATTATGGGGCCTGACTTTTGGTACACCCTGTATATATCTTTTGTACTTCTTGCATTTATATCCCTCCTTCTTTGAAAGGAGCCCATGCTTGTTAGTCACACACACACACACACCGTTTTGTCCTCACAGTGAGGACCACGCGGGGCAGGCTGGGCTGAGGGGAAGAGACCGGCCCAAATTGCTTTGGAGACCGGAGGGAACCCTCCCGGTTGGCTGCAGAGGAGGAGGAGGATGGCTCACACATCGGCACAGCACACCTGGGCAATTCCTTCCAGCCAGCACAATTTTGCTTGATTGTGTACCTCTCTCACTGTCACGGTCACAAGCCCTCCTCCCATGCTGGCTGGGGAATTCTGGGAGCTGAAGCCCACACCTCTTAAAGCTGCCAAGGTTGAGAAACACCGCCCTAAACAAAAAGCATATAATTTCTTTCTGGAGCAGATGCAGCTTCCCAGCAGAGAATCCTTCCTGTCGTGCTACCGCAGATTTCCAGGTGCTCTCGGACAGTACTGGGGCCCCACTCTCAGAACCTCCAGCCAACATGGATACCACTGATTATCTGGGGAGTTGACATCGATCCGTCTGAAGGACATCTCACTTGGGGAAGGCTTAGTCCCCAGGTTGTTATTTATTTATTTATTTATTTGTTTGTTTGTTTATTTATTTATTTATTTATAGTGCTATTTATACCCCGCCTATCCCCTCCCTAGTGGAGGATTCTAGGCGGCTTAAAGGTAAAGGTTCCCCCCGCACATTTGTGCAGCCGTGTCCGACTCTAGGGGCCGGTGCTCATCTCCGTTTCTTAGCCGAAGAGCCAGCGTTGTCCGAAGACGCTTCCACAGTCATGTGGCCGCATGACGCGTGCGGAACGCTGTTACCTACCCACCAAAGTGGTACCTATTCATCTACTTGCATTGGCATGCTTTCGAATTGCTAGGTAGGCAAGAGCTGGGGCGAGTGCGGGAGCTCACTTCGTCAAGCGGGGCTAGGGATTTGAACCTCCGAACTTGCGATCTTCCAATCGACAAGCCTGGCGTTTTACCCACTGAGCCACCACGCCCCTATCCTAGGCGGCTTACAATCATATATATACAATTCAATTATACATCAATTCCAAATATATACAATTCACTGCTCGTGAAGGAAGAGGGGTAAGGGAACCGACTCTATTAGGCTCTGGACTACAATTCCCAGGATGCCTTGAGCCGGCTGCTGACGTCCTGTAGCTGTCACATCCGGGTCCGTGGTCACCACCGCTGTTTGATCTTCCTCTGATCCTTTGATCCTCTCCTCTCCGGTGGAGCTGACTTCCCGACAGGACGCCAGCAAATTAGCCCACTTTAAGGTGGTACCCATTTATCTACTTGCAGGGCTTTCGAACTGCTGGGTTGACAGGAGCTAGGACTTAAGGACGAGAGCTCACCTCATCCGCGGGGTTCGAACTGCCGACCTTTTGATCGGCAGCCTACAGCTCAGCTGTTTAACCAGCTGAGCCACCGCGTCCCTAATAATATTATTCCTGGGATAAGTGCTGAAGTGAGCTTTTTGACTTCTAAAGGTTCCAAAAGACCACAGTCACTTAAGAACCCTCTTTCCCAAATCTGCTTCCTTAAGAACGTCACTCCACTTCTGCGCAATGCTTCTCTCTATGGTCAAAGGGCCCCCCACCTGGAAGAGCCAGGACAAGGAGGCAGGATCACTTTGGGGCAGGTGACCCCAGGCAGGGTGACGTTGGTCGCTTCTGGATGCTCCTTTACAGCACCTTCTGTGCTTGGGATATTGGGCTGGAGACACTTGATGGACCTATTATATTGATCTGGAATGACGGTCACCGCTCTGTGCATCCTAGAAAACAAACGTTTGCAGCTGAGAATGAGATATTGTGCTTCTGAGGAAAGGGTGCACGCTAGTTCACACTGACCTGGGCCAACACACACTTTGCAGTCTCTAAGGTTAGCTAGTTCCCAAAAGTCTCAGCCAGCATGGCCAATGATGATGGGTTGTAGGCCAGCAAATCTCGAGGCAGGCCGCAGGGTCCCATGCCTGTCAACTGGACACCCTACTGTATTTTAGCTACAATAGATGGGGGATATAAGTATAAATATGTCCCCAGTGACCTGGAAGGAAAATTGCTGCGTTGTGTGAGTAGCAAGGACAGAGGGAAGAGAATTCTCACTGGGCACTCAGGAGTTGGGGAGAAAGAGGGGGTAGGTTTGCTTGGAAAGCTTCTCAAGAAAAAACTCTGGTCCACCTCTACAAGGCCTGTTCGCCAAATGTAGACCCAGCCTTACTGGCTGGTGCAGATCCACCTTGCAAACTTGTAGCTCCAATCGAAGAGAATATTTGTAGCTCAAACGTGTAGCTGCCACATGACCCCCGATGACACTATAGTTGGGTTCCTATGTTGCGTCCTCATGGTATTTGGTTGTTTTGGGCTTAGCAGGTTCTGCAAACCAGCAATTATGGTCTGCAGGCCGTAGTCAATACGTTAATTATTCAATAAATTTGATTCAATGACTCAATGAATCAAGGCTTTGCATGATGCCTAAAGCATATCAGCCTAATGCCTTGGGGCACGATCATCGCCTTAACGCGGTTTTCCCCAACCCGGTACCCTCCCAATTTTGGACCGGCTGAGAATTCTGGACATTGTCATCCGAGGCATCTGGAAGACAAGATCCAGATGCAAAGCAAGGTAGATGGAATACAGCTGCCAGAAATAAAAATCTCCAAGAATGTCTGGATAATAACTGTGTAATGGCCTTTAATGGTCCCCTGACTACATTCACACGGGCAATAGGCAGCTCAGCTCAGCTTGCTTATTTATTTATTTATTTATTTTTCGATTTCTATTGCCGCCCCATCTCCCCCAAAGGGGACTTATGGACGGAACTGGTCCAGGCGACCTCATGATGCACCTGGACAGAGAAGCAGCTCACCCCTGGCTTGACGGGGGCCCCCTTCAGCCTTCTTCTTCCAGTCCTGCACTGCTGTGCGATTCCTTCACGCTTTGGAGTGCAAGATTTGATTAGGCTGATCCTAATGGGTGTGTGACTATCAATTACTGCTCGTGAAATTACCCAGCTGCCACCCAGCAGTACACAAGAAAGGGGGGGGGGATGCTTTTTAAGGAGAGAAAAAAAGGGTCTGTCGCTGCCCAGCCCTTTTGCGATCAAATTAGGCTCATCTGCATGGAAGAGTTTAATATTTTCCTGTTTGCTTACAAAATAAATAATAAATAACAATAATATCTGCTCTGCTCTAACCAAACAACAGATATACACATAAATGCGCACATACAGAAGGACAGTCCATAAACATGGATTTTTTCCCCCACCCTCCTGAAATCTTTTTCCCAAACAAAAGTGCATCCACACTGTAAATAAATAACATCTTAAAAAAATAAATACATTAAATAAATACATAAATAGCTTGTGGCACCAAACGGTTGTTCTGGATGTCAAAAAGGAGGGCTCCGTTCCACAGCCACGAGCGACTGCAAACTCTCGCCTTCTCAGCTCCCCAGTGGGACCCCAACAATGCCAGCGGAGGGATGAAGACCAGGCTGTTTTGGGGGTTGCAGGACTGGAGGGGAGCTTCAGGCTGCAACCTCCCCGGCAGGCTTGTGGCGATGACCCAATGTGTGGGCCCTGGGGCCCCAAGAGCCCCACATCCCCGAAGCCCATGTGGCCACTGATCTACCACGGTTAATGCAACAGAAGGGGGGAGTTTTTAAACACAGAGGGATGGATCGTATCATCTGCACTTAATTGCTTGAATGGAAATTAAATTTAAATGAAACCAAGTCAAATTTAGTCCTCGTCCAAGCCCCATTCATTTCTTGTTCCCGACCCTACCTGCTTGGTGGAGTGCAATCTCTTCCCCCCCCCCCAAAAAAAAAATCCAAGGGAAAAGGTGGGACGTCAGTGAATAAATGCGTAACTTCACGGGGGGCTCCCTGGCCAGCCACCACTTGGACGCAGAAGACCCCCAGCCTCTCTGGGCAGGGCTGGGAAAGCCTCCCCCATTCCCCAGGCCCCCCACTACGGGCAATCTAAACTAAATGAACAGAGGGCTCATCTCCAACACAGCAGTAGCAGCACAAGTGTGTGTGTGTGTGTGTGTTGCTTTGTTAAAAAGAACAACGGCCCTTGTGGCAACTTAAAAGCAAGCTATTGCACATAGATTTGTGGCTCACCGTCCCCCATCAGACCTGTAGGGGCCAGGCATCATGAGAGTAAAAGAGGTAAAGGTCCCCCCCCCCGCACATTTGTGCAGTCGTGTCCGACTCTAGGGGCCGGTGCTCATCTCTGTTTGTAAGCCGAAGAGCCAGCGCTGTCCGAAGACGCTTCCACGGTCATGTGGCCAGCATGACGCGCGCGGAGCGCTGTTACCTACCCACCAAAGTGGTACCTATTCATCTCCTTGCATTTGCATGCTTTCGAATTGCTAGGTTGGCAAGAGCTGGGGTGGGTGTGGGATTCGAACCTCTGAACTTGCGATCTTCCGATCGACAAGCCTGGCATCTTACCCGCTGAGCCACCACGCCCAGACACAGACCTGTAGGGGCCAGGCATGAGAATGACGACCCACAAATCCTGGGGGGCCTGAATTTGTTCAACGTCAAAGTGCCATGAGATCCAGGGGGGAACGTTTCCACACTGTCAGTATCAACCAACAGCAGGCATCAAATCCAGTCCTTGGGGGAAAAGCAGACCTTGGCGGCCTCCTGCTGTTTACCTGGAGACTAAAGACAAAACTTTGTCCTTTCGAGACAAAGACGCTTTCCTGGCACAAAGCAGCTGGTGCGTTCTGGCCTTCTTCCTGACATATTTTCTTTCTGGATCCAGGTTGCTGCTTTCAGATCATGTGCAGGAACGTCTTAATTTTTTTTCTCCGGGCAAATGGCTTACAAAGGGCCAGAGGACTGGGGAGAAGGTAGGATCGATCTCAACAGCTTTGGGGTACCTTATTCAACTGGGGTCAAGCACAGGGCTATGAAGCCATCTTCCCAGGATGTGTCAGGTGAACCCAGTAATGGTCCACGTGGATGTGTGGTGGAAGAGGAGCAGATAAAGTTGGAAATTACTGCCATGATCAGATGGCATCACTGAAAGATCTGCAAGAAGGCGGCCACGGGGATCCTCTGCTTTTGTCTGTGTTGGTTTCTTTAACCCCCAAAGAACCTATTTTTAACAGCCCAGTGCTTCTCTAACTAAATCCGCCTCGGGGATGAAGGAAGCTTCTCTGCAGCATTCTGGACTGCTTTTTCCCCTGCTAATGTTCACATTAGTACAGGTAGTCCTCGCACTTACGACCATTTGTTCCAAGTTACGATGGTGCTGAAAAAAGTGACTTGTACCATCCTCACACTTACGACCATTGAAGCATCCCTGTGGTCACATGATCAAAATTCAGGTGCTTGGCAACCGGCATGTATTTATGACGGTTGCAGCATCCTGAGGTCACGCGATCACCATTTGTGACCTTCCCAGCCAGCTTCCGACAAGCAAAGTCAATGGGGGAAGCCGGATTTGCTTACTGATCACGTGATTCACTTAACGACCACTGTGTTTCGCTTAATGGACGCAGCAAAAAAGGTCGTAAATCGGGTGCGACTCACTTAACAACCGCCTCGCTTAGCGACAGAAGTTCTGGTCCCAATTGTGGTCGTAAGTCGAGGACTACTTGTATGTTCAAGTATTAGAGATACGCTTACATTTAAGGTAATTCAGACTGAGTCTAGACACACACGGTTGGGGATGGAAATAAAATAAAATCCAAACTGGTATAGAACCAGCGGGGAAATGCCCCCCAACTAAGCATCTTGGGGGAATGACAATGTCAGGTTCTTGACTACAGATGTCCGTGGTGAAGTGTAACAAAAGTCCTTGTCTCCTTCAGGCTCATGGTGGGACTAGAGAATTCTGGGCAGCTTCTTCTCAACCAGAAAGAAGGCGGAGCATAGCTGAACCAGGAGCACTCCCGCACCGACGACAGGAACGACAGACGAGAGCGCCAGAATGGGGTTCTCATGGACGGTGGCCTGCAGATCGAAAGCCGGAGAGGGCGTTCATGGCTCACTCTTGAAAATGTGGGTCGCCCTGGCGGGCATAGCCCCCACACGCCCGAGACTCAGACATCCAGGACGTGGTTCAGATAGGAGATGTAGCAGATAGCCAGCCGCAAAATCTCGATTTTGGACAGCTTCTTATCGGGAGGGAGGGTCGGCAGAAGCTTGCGTAGCTCCGCAAAGGCCATGTTGAATGCTTCCACCCGGATCCGCTCCCGCGTGGCGTGGGCGGTCCGATATTTGGCCGTGGCTCGCCGCCGCCGCCGCCGCTCCTCCCGGCTGAGGTGCTGAAGGTCCTTCTTCGTGTTGTCGCTGGACTCAGCCCCTCGGGACTGGCCGCACAGGCCGAGGGCGCTGGCGTCTTCCACGGCCCCGCCCCGGCCACCCCCACAGTCGCTGAAGACCGACTCCGTCTCTGAATGGGTGGGCTGGAGGTCAATCTCGGTCTGGTCTGAATTGAGCATGGTGGCCAGGAGGACCACGAGGCAGCCTGGGGGTGGGGTGGGGTGGGGTGGGGAGAGAGGAGAAGGGAAGGGAAGGGCTTCGGGTAAGCACTACACGAGGACAGGCGGGACTGGCTTCGGAATCCACCTCAACTCAGTTCTCATGAAATAATGGAAGGCCACCCAAAGTATGGAGATGGTGCGCAAATTCTGGATGGATCCAGACACCCAGCAATGGGCGCCTCAGCAGTCTATCTAAAAGGACGAGAGAGAGAGAGAAACAACATGGCAGCAATAATATATTCAAAACAATGCCGCGGCGCCAACATTATGCATGTTTACTCTCAAGCCCCCTTGAGATAAACAGGGATTATTCATATGTAAATAAGAGTAACATACCAGGCTCAAATACAACACAGAAACACACAGGCCTTGTTCCTGTAACCCACTACGCCCTAACGTGGTTTCTCCGGGCTTGGCTTAGCAAGATAAACAAATCTAGCCACCATGTTTGTAAATCACGGTTTAAAGGCTGCGTACCCTGCCCTGTGTGGTTTGCTCACTGAATTGTGGCTTAGCATGATGTGTGAATCCAGGCCCTATTTTTGTAACGTTTTATTTACTTGTCTTTATTTATCACTTTTTTTTCACCACCCATCTCCCCCTCAAGGAGGGACCCTTGGTTTAATAGGAGAAGAAGATTGAAAAGCAACCGAAACAGGGGAAAGAATTTATTTGCAAACAAAGGTAGGACGCTAGAAGGACAGTGGAGCACAGGGGAAGAAATAAACACCTTTTTTTTTTCAGCAAACAGAGAAGGAAAAGAGAGGGAAGGATGGGCAGAACGGAAGGGCTCTGAATGGGAAGGAGGGAGGGAAGAGGACAGAAGGTCCCAGCTGACAGGTGGCGAAGAAAGAGAGGAGCTGCCTGGTGTAACAAGAGCCCTTGATAGTAGGGATTTGGTGGCCTGAACATATGGGCCCCACCCCAACAGCTTGGCCGTCCTAAATGGCTAAGAAGGACAGAGGGAGGGGGTGTCAAGTCACTAGTCCTCAGGGCTTGTTTTGAAAAAATTGCAAGTGCTGATATTTGAACCTATGCAACACCCTTGGCAGCAAAGATTGATTCATTGATTCATTGATTCCGTTTCTTTGAACGTAGCTAAATTTTGTTATACTGTCTGTAAAATTAGGCAGACTTTGATTGCCCACTGATGATCCCACCATTAATATTACTATGTTTTGTTTTATTTCATTTTATTTGTATTTGTACAAATTTGTATTTTATTTGTAATTCTGGTCTGTGGCCGTAATAAAATATTGATTGATTGATTGATTGATTGATTGATTGATTGATTTGCAATACTTAGAACCCACCCCACCCCAAAGGACTCAAAAACATAATCATTTTTTTTTCCATCCGTTCAACGGTGTCCGATCCTCAGAGACTGCCTGGACAAATCCCTGCAGTTTTCTTGGCAAGATTTCAGAAGTGGTTTGCCACTGCCTCCTTCCCAGGGCTGAGAGAAAGTGACTGGCCCAAGGTCCCCCAGCTGGCTTCGTGCCTAAGGCGGGACTTGAACTCAGGGTCTCCCGGTTTCTAGCCTGGAGCCTTAACCACAACACCAAACCAGCTCTCTAATCATAAATAACTAAACCCAAAAGAATATCAAACAGCCAAATTAAGCTGAGAAGGAAATCAAGATAAGACCCATGCGGGGCGTCAAGACCCTGGGTGAAACCAAATGTATATTGGAATAAAACCGCTTTCATTTGTTTCCAGAACTGCAGCAAGGTGAGAGCCGCAGGTACTTCTAGGGAAGAGCATTCCATAAAATGGGGGCTCCTACGGAGAAGGCCCGTTGCCCCACCCACGTCACCCGAACTTCATGGGTGGGGGCGGGGGGGACAGACTTTCTTGGTGACCGGACTGGACAGGCAGGTTCCATTCTGGCAAGGCCCGAGGTCTCTCCTGTTCTGGCTGCCAATTAATGACCAGCCCCCTGAATGGGGCCAGAAGCCAACTGGCAACCAGTGCAGTGACTTTAATCTAAGTGTCGTTCTGTATTGGGGGCTGTTCTGCCAGTAAACTTACCCCTGCATTGTCATCTCCAAGGGCAGCACCACGAAGAGCGCGTTGCAGTAGTCCAACCAAGCGGTGGTCAAGACATCAGTTACTGAGATCCTGGTCCCGGTAGGTCATAACTGACACAGCACCCCTTAGTCACAATTTCCCCCTTGTTGTGTAACCAGGAATTGTGAGTCTAGGAAGACCCCAAGTCATGAACCACCTCCTTCTGGGGAAACCCAACCCCGCCCAGAGTTTCCATAGGGACTGGTCTTTTCATGGCGCCCCGATGTCCACCCACATTAGCAACTCCCCTCTTGGGGAGATTTAATCTGAGCTTCTTTCATGCCATCTCACATCACCTCACAGCCTCCAGACACTGGTTCAAGAGTTTGTGGCATCATTGGCTTGGCCTGGTGTGGCAATGTATAATTTAGTGTTGCCTGAAAGGTCTAATAAGATCGAGAGGAATAGTCCTGTGCCCACTACCTTGGTTGTGACGAAAGTCATCCACCGGGGCAACCAATGCCACTTTGAGAGCCAGTTTGGTCTAGTGGCTAAGGTGCTGGGCTAGAAACCAGGAGACAGAGTTCTAGTCCCGCCTCAGGCACGAAAGCCGGCCGGGTGACCTTGGACCAGTCCCTGTCTCTCAGCCCTAGGAAGGAGCCAATGGCAAACCAGGAGACTGAGAGTTCTAGTCCCGCATCAGGCATGAAGGCCGGCTGGGTGACCTTGGGCCAGTCCCTGTCTCTCAGCCCTAGGAAGGAGCCAATGGCAAACTGGGAGCCTGAGAGTTCTAGTCTCGCCTTAGGCATGAAGGCCGGCTGGGTGACCTTGGACCAGTCCCTGTCTCTCAGCCCTAGGAAGGAGCCAATGGCAAACCAGGAGACTGAGAGTTCTAGTCTCGCCTTAGGCATGAAATCCGGCTGGGTGACCTTGGACCAGTCCCTGTCTCTCAGCCCTAGGAAGGAGCCAATGGCAAACCAGGAGACGGAGAGTTCTAGTCCCGCATCAGGCATGAAAGCCGGCTGGGTGACCTTGGGCCAGTCCCTGTCTCTCAGCCCTAGGAAGGAGCCAATGGCAAACTGGGAGACTGAGAGTTCTAGTCCCGCATCAGGCATGAAGGCCGGCTGGGTGACCTTGGGCCAGTCCCTGTCTCTCAGCCCTAGGAAGGAGCCAATGGCAAACCAGGAGACTGAGAGTTCTAGTCCCGCATCAGGCATGAAGGCCGGCTGGGTGACCTTGGGCCAGTCCCTGTCTCTCAGCCCAAGGAAGGAGCCAATGGCAAACCAGGAGACTGAGAGTTCTAGTCCCGCATCAGGCATGAAGGCCGGCTGGGTGACCTTGGGCCAGTCCCTGTCTCTCAGCCCTAGGAAGGAGCCAATGGCAAACTGGGAGACTGAGAGTTCTAGTCTCGCCTTAGGCATGAAAGCCGGCTGGGTGACCTTGGACCAGTCCCTGTCTCTCAGCCCTAGGAAGGAGCCAATGGCAAACCAGGAGACTGAGAGTTCTAGTCTCGCCTTAGGCATGAAATCCGGCTGGGTGACCTTGGACCAGTCCCTGTCTCTCAGCCCTAGGAAGGAGCCAATGGCAAACCAGGAGACGGAGAGTTCTAGTCCCGCATCAGGCATGAAAGCCGGCTGGGTGACCTTGGGCCAGTCCCTGTCTCTCAGCCCTAGGAAGGAGCCAATGGCAAACTGGGAGACTGAGAGTTCTAGTCTCGCCTTAGGCATGAAAGCCGGCTGGGTGACCTTGGGCCAGTCCCTGTCTCTCAGCCCTAGGAAGGAGCCAATGGCAAACCAGGAGACTGAGAGTTCTAGTCCCGCATCAGGCATGAAAGCCGGCTCGGTGACCTTGGGCCAGTCCCTCTCTCTCAGCCCAACCCACCTCACAGGGTTGTTGTTGTGGGGAAAATAGGAGGAGGAAGGAGTATTAGGTCTGTTCGCCGCCTTGAGTTATTTATAAAAATAATAAAGGCGGGATAAAAATTAAATAAATAAAAAAATAAAAAATTCTGTCCCATGACAGTGCCTGAATCCCAACTCATAAAGAGCTTGCTAGATAATCTGTTTCCCATAGGATCCTCAGTAGCTGATTGCCCAGCATGTTCCCAGCGACCTCCTCTAAAATGGGAATGATGGAAGCAGAACAAAGGTTGTCTAGATCCAGGGATAGCTTCTTCAAGAAAGGGCACACCATGGCCTCCTCCAAAGCAGTGGCATCATCCAGTGGCTGAGAACTTCCTGGATCAAGCCCCTCATGCCCTGTCCGGCCATCCAGAGGAGTCAGGAGGGAATGGGTCCCAAATAGAGGGGACAGGATTCAGCCTACAAAGGACTTGATCCACTTCCTCAGGTTCCAGAAGCTCAAAAGCATTCCAGATCACATCACAGAATGGCACCTTGTTCACCACAATAGATTCGTGGTGAACAATAGATTCGCCCATCGTGGAGATGGGCAGTGATAAATTTGAATAATAATAATAATAATAATAATAATAATAATAATAATAATAATAATAATTCTGCCCAAGTTACATCCAAGCCAAAGCAGATGCAAGCAACTTAAGTCTATACAGAAACCCACAAATTCATCTGCAGGCGTTTTACGCTATCCATCTTTCCCTAAATGGGTCCCGGTATCTCTCAACGGTGCCACATCTGGAAAAATCTGCAGATGTTATGCACATGGAGAAGAACTGCCACTCTGCCACTCTTGCTTTCTCTAAGAGTCTTTTCAGTCCCTTCAGTTCCTCACCTCATCAAAGCCACCCAGGATAAGCGACTGAGCAGAGGCCTCACAGGAGCTATCTCTGAAAGAAAACTCTGGCCGTCTCGGTTTTCCACCGAACAACCACCAAGACGGAACTGCCCACCAAATTGTTGGAGAATTCCCCAGGTGTCCTCTGAAAACCTTCAGGACCCGTCGGACATCTGGGTCAACTGTTGCAACTGATCCTCTGCCCTTGGGGGGGTCTGCGGGGTCTGTGACCCACATCTTAACGCCAGCCCTGAGGTGAAACCCAGCTTGGTGGACGTCCCAAATTTCAAAACTGCTGAGCCACTTAGAAACCTTCATAGGACACAGAGTCACCGTAGCATGCGTCACCAGAAGCGATGGTGGCTTATCCTCCCATGTCTCTGTCTGTCTCTAACATTTTGCCTAATCCCAGTCTGGACACTGTCACAACCTGCCCTTAATGCCCATGAGGGGGCAAGTATGGTTGGCGGTTGTCCTGCGCTGGAGATTTGATGGAAACAGGAGTCACAGTAGGGCCCACGGGGCCTGCCCTGCGTGGCTCGTGACAGCGTCCAGGTTTCAGTGATAATGGGAGGTAAAGCCAGTGAGACAGAGCGGGGAGAAGATGACGCCCATCAGCGGCCAGCGCAGGGGGACCAGCGTACAAATCCCAGTTCTGAGTAAGAAAAAACGAGTGGCTTGGACAGGTCTTTTGGTCCCTCTGAGGAGCAATCTAGTGACTGAGCTCTTAATAGCTTGTTAACGCCAAACCCTTCCCTGAAACTGAAGCATACCTGGTGGGCGGAGATGTTTACAAGGAATGGGCATGTTTGTGCGCATGGTGGAAAGGGAGACAGCAGGCACGGGAGTGGAGTGCAATGGCAAGGGCTATCAGATGTCTCCTGGACTGGAAGACACAGTCCTCGTTTTCTGCTCCCTGAGAAATCACCCCCTCCATGTCTGAGCCTGGGAAGTGCCTTGTCTAAAAGTCTAGATCGAGAGACCTGCCATTCTCCACAATTCGTCTCCCATCTTGAGTCTCCAGAAATTCAACAGTCATCTCTCTCCCTCCCTCCCTCCCTCCCTCTCTTTCCCTCTCTCCCTCTCTCTCTCCCTCTCTTTCCCTCTCTCTCTCCCTCTCTTTCCCTCTCTCTCTCTCTCTCCCTCTCTTTCCCTCTCTCCCTCTCTCTCTCCCTCTCTTTCCCTCTCTCCCCCCCTCTCTCCCTCTCTTTCCCTCTCTCCCTCTCTCTCTCCCTCTCTTTCCCTCTCTCTCTCTCTCTCTCTCCCTCTCTTTCCCTCTCTCCCTCTCTCCCTCTCTCTCTCTCTCCCTCCCTCCCTCCCTCCCTCCCTCTCTCCCTCTCTCCCTCCCTCCCTTTCCATCCTATGCACATTCACAGCGGTACAGACCTCACAACTCCACTTTCCAAGCAGTCTGAACAACCGTACCCAATGTGCGATCCTTAATGGATCTAGGTCTACGTGATTCTGTCCTGGGCCCAGTGCTGTTCAACTTTTTCATAAATGACCTAGACGAGGAGACAGAAGGGATGTTCATCAAATCTGTGGTCAACACAAACCTGGGCGGTATTGCTAAAACCTCAGAAAACAGACTCAGGGTTCGAAAGGATCTTGATAGGATTGAATATGGGGCCCTATCCAACAAAACGCTGTTCACTGCCAAGAAATCTTACGTTTTATCTAGGTAGGAAAAAACAGACTACAGGTACAAGTTAGGCAATAACCAACTTAGCAGTAATCCTTGTAAGAAGGATCTGGGTGTCCTGGTAGACCACAGATTAAACATAAGGCAGCAGAATGCGACAGCTGCCAAAAGTTGGGTCTTGGGTTGAATGAGAGAGGTATAGTGATCACAGGAAGTGACAGTTCTGCTCTACACTGCCCTGGACACACTGCTCCTGGTAAACTAAAACTAAAACTAAAACTAAAACTAAAACTAAAACTAAAACTAAAACTAAAACTAAAACTAAAACTAAAACTAAAACTAAAACTAAAACTAAAACTAAAACTAAAACTAAAACTAAAACTAAAACTAAAACTAAAACTAAAACTAAAACTAAAACTAAAACTGCCAGTTTGGTCAAGTGGTTAAGGTGCTGGGCTAGAAACCAGGAGTCTGTGAGTTCTAGTCCTGCCTTGGGCATGAAAGCTGGCTGGGTGACCTGGGGCCAGTCCCTCTCTCTCAGCCCTAGGAAGGAGCCAATGGCAAACCAGGAGATGGAGAGTTCTAGTCCCGCCTGAGGCACGAAAGCCAGCTGGGTGACCTTGGGCCAGTCCGTCTCTCAGCCCTAGGAAGGAGCCAATGGCAAACCAGGAGACTGAGAGTTCTAGTCCCGCATCAGGCATGAAGGCCGGCTGGGTGACCTTGGGCCAGTCCCTGTCTCTCAGCCCTAGGAAGGAGCCAATGGCAAACTGGGAGACTGAGAGTTCTAGTCTCGCCTTAGGCATGAAAGCCGGCTGGGTGACCTTGGACCAGTCCCTGTCTCAGCCCTAGAAAGGAGTCAATGGCAAACCAGGAGACTGAGAGTTCTAGTCCCGCCTTAGGCACGAAAGCCAGCTGGGTGACCTTGGGCCAGTCACTCTCTCTCAGCCCAACTCACCTCACAGGGTTGTTGTGGGGAAAATAGGAGGAGGAAGGAGTATTAGGTATGTTCGCCGCCTTGAGTTATTTATAAAAATAATAAAGGTGGGATAAAAAATAAATAAATAAATAAATACAGTCCAGGTCTGGTTGCCACAATACAAAAAGGACACTGAGGAACTAGGAAAAGCAACCAAGATAGTCAAAGGCTTGGAGGCCAAACCCTAGGAAGAGTGGTTCAAGGCATGTTCCACCTGAAGAAGAGAAGCCGAGGGGAGACATGATCGCCACCTTCCAGTACGCGAAGGGATGTCATAGGGCAGAAGGTATGGGTTTATTTCTGACAGCCCCTGAGGGCAAGACAAGAACCAACCAGTGGACGATTCACAGAGACGGACAAATCAAAATAAGGAGGAATTTCCTGACTGTGAAACTTATGAAGCGATAGAACAGCCTGTCTCTTGAGGACACGGGTGCTCCATCACCGGAGGTTTTCAAGACAAGCCTGGAGAGCCATGTGGGTGAAGATTCCTGCCCTGGGCAGAGGGCTGGACTAGAAGCCCTCCCAGGTCCCTCCCAACCCTAGGGTTCAAACTCGTTTTTACCAGTTGACAGCTCAACACACGCCTTGGCTGTCTGAAGCAGCGCAGGAGGCACGCAAGCCACAGAGCCAGCAGGAGCCAGAACAGAGACGGCAAAATAGGGAAGGGGGGCTGATCAGGGGGTCTGCAGCGTAAGAGAGGATAACTGCAAGCAGAGTTACGCTCACACCGGTGAAAAGCTGGGAGAAACTGCTGGCGCCCTGATCCCAAATGGCTGCGCGTTTATGGCGACAAACCGTGGCCAAAATTTGGAGACGTTCCCGTTGTGGCATTATAGAACTGCCAAGGCATTGATCTTGGACAAAATTACGCTCCACAGAGCAAGAAAAAAATGGAGCTAGAATGCCATAGTCTTATAAAACAAATCCCTTCAAAGGAAGTATCCAGTAGTCCCCAAGACTTACTTTGGTCTGAAAATGATCTTTAGATGCATGAAAGTTCACTCATAGAAAGGAGGGAGGAAAGGCAACTCGTAAATGCTCAGATACTCTCCTGAATTTAAGATTAATTCCCCGGTTCAAGGTCTGAGTCCTGAATCAGAACTGAAAAGCTAGCTGCAATTTTCTCTGCTTCGACTGCCTTTCTGGAGAACGGCTGCAGCAACTTGGCACCCTAAGACGATCTGCGTCTGGCAGGAAGCAAGGCATCCAAAGGCTTCACCATCCACAGAGAGAGGAACGCCCCACTGCTTGAACAAATTTATTTGGGTGCCTGCTTGCTAAGGAATCCAGGCCTCTGACTCAGACCGCACATCGAACCACACCATGCCCATCCGTGGGACGGGATGCAAAGGACCCAGGACTGAGCCCCATGGAATTCAGAACTCCACCTTCTCATGAAAGCAGGCAAGAGAATGTAGACACCTGTATTTTTACGCCGCTCCAGACTAAGATAGCTTCAAGACAATTTAACCTCCCGGTGCGGAAATGCCTCCTGGGCCAGCAAACACAGATTTCCTTCTCACCTGCGCTGCCATCCGGCGGAGCGCTTTGCCAGGGAAAGGGGCATCCCTTGGCCGCACCCTCGCTTCTATGACTCTCCAAGTGCAGAGTCCTGTGGTTTGCCTAGCTCTGGAAACCGTTGCGGGAACGCGGAGGAGACCCCTTCTATCCATCTGGGCTGCTTTAGCGCGAAACTGACCGACAGGTGCGGCGGCCACACTGGCCAACCGCTTTCATCCTCGCGTTCTCCCCCTGCTGAAGGAAGAGGACGGGCAGTCGGTTCCATTCCCCTGTCAGCCCGCGAGGGTCGGCAAGAGCACCCCTTGCTGATCCAGCGGTCCCCCTGGACATTTCTAATAAGCAGAATGGGAATTAAGGCCACCCCATCTCAAAACTCATCTCGCCTCTTCCGGCTCCCGTGCTTCGGGAGCAGTTTGACCTGCGGGTGGGGGTGAACGGGCAGGCTCCCTCCTTCCGCGACACTCGCCGCGGCATTTCTGCGGATCAGCTCACCCTGAAGGGGATGTAAGAGCGCTTTCCCCGGCGGCCCCACAGCAAGGAAGGGGAAGGGGAGGAAAAGAGGGAGGAGGAGGGAAGGAAACGGGGCTGGCCACCCGTAAACCCTCGCAGTCGCTCCTTCCTTTTAATACCTCGGCGAGATCAGCGAATGGCTTGGCGAGGTTTTTTTCAACTTCTGAACCGTCAAAGGGAAAAGCTGAGCGGACTTCTCTGGCCGGCGCCGGCGGCGGCCGCCTTTCAACCCTTTGGTTGCGCTGCCCCAGAGCGCGAGGTTTTTCCGGCGGTTCCCTTTGCAGCTGAAACAGAGGAAAACTTCTCGCCCTGCCCAAACGGCGCGCGCCGGCGCTCTGCTGCTGCCCGCTGCCTGGTCGAAGCAGCCTTGGGGCGGGACCGCCCGGCGGCCTCCAACTTTGCCGAGAGAGATTGAAGGGAAGGAAGGAAGGAAGGAAGGAAGGAAGGAAGGAAGGAAGGAAGGAAGGAAGGAAGGAAGGAAGGAAGGAAGGAAGGAAGGAAGCCAGCCGTCGGGGGTGGGGGGGAGACCAACTCCAGCCGTCCCGCTCCGCAGAAGGCAGCCTTACCCTCCGCCGCGTCCCGCTCGCTGCAGCACTCCCCTCTCTCTCCTTCCCGAGGTAAGATCCGAGGCAAGGGGGCGGCTCACGCCCGGCTCGCCAGTCCCGCAGCCCTCGGCGGGCGAGAAAGCCGGCCCTCGGGCCGTCCGGAGGCGGCCTCCATCCCGCCCAGCCGCCCCGCGCTCCTCCGGCAGGTGCTCGGCGCGGACACCGGGGGCGCACCTGGAGGCGCGCGCGCTTTATAGCCCGCCTGGCCGCGCGCGGGGTCGGTCCGGGCGCCTCCCATTGGCCGCTCGGGCGCTCCCCCCGCCGCCGCCCTCGCCGAGGAGGCCATTGGCTGGGGAGGGGGCCCGGGGGCGGGGAGGGGGCCCGCGGGGAGCGGCAGACATCTGGTCCCCATGCATTTTTCATGCGGGGGGGTCGCGCCGCGCCTCGCCTCGCCTCGCCTCGTCTCGGGGGGCGATCGGGAGGAAGGCAGATTTCACCGAGCCGCCCCTCCCGCCGCAGCCGCGCGCCCCCCAGGGAAGCCCGCCCCTCCGCCCGCCCGCCCGCGCTGCTGGCTTGCGCTGTGAGGGCGGTGGCGTGGCCGGCGCGGGGCTCCGGGGCCCCGCTCAGTAGGATGCCCCGCAGCAGCGCCGCCCCTGCAAGGGAGACCCCCTCGCCCCCCCCCCGGCGGCGCTCAAGGGTTGGGGGCCCCTCGCTCCATTCCAGAAGGAAAAAAGGGCTAACAACAGCCTTGCAAGGGAGCGCTGGGATGGTCGGACGCCCCTGCTCCCTTTCGACGGGAGGGGCGGAAGGGCGCGTGGCGCCACGGGGTTCTTAACGCCGTTCCTTATAATTGCTCGTCGGCCTGCCCCGTTGAACGGCCCGGGAAGCGAAGGGGCAGAAGGAAAGGGGACCGGGCTGCAGAGAGAAATTGCAGAATGTTTCCTGAGCTCTCCCCACCATCGCCCCCCCCCCCCTCCTCACCGCCACCTCGGGCAGCGTGCAACTCGAAGAGAGAGCGCGGCGCGGCGATAAAGGAACTGCAACGACCAGATTGTTAGCAGCAATAGGATTACAAGCCGAGGGACAATCTAATTAGACACCTTAGTTTCATGCAAGGCAGTTGGGGCTGAACGGATTCACAGATTGCTTCGCCCCACTCACTTAACCTTATCGGGTATTAATCCGTTTTCTAAATCTGCCCGATACCGGTTGCTTCTGTTGCTGCTGGTTCTTTGGGACCCGGCGGTTTCTCCAGGGCGGTCTACCAGTCCCGGCTTCTCGAGAGCTCCCGCCGCGTCCTCGGTGACAGGTCCAGCTGTCTCGCCCTCGGTCAGCCCCCGACGCTCTCCTCCAGCGACTTTTGGGGACGGCCCCGAAATCTCCAGGCTGGGGCTTCCTTCCCGGGGCTTCCAGTGAGCAGCCTGGTTCCCCTCCGTCTGCCGCTGAAGCAGCTGCTCTTCTGGTGGTCCGGGGTCTTCTCAGCCGCGTTCTCCAGCCCCCCAGTTCAGAGGCTTCCGTTTTCCTTCCTGCACCCCCCTTTCGGGGTCTCGTGTTGCAAGTGGCAGGACCGCGGTCTGGACAAGAAATCCCTGTTGTGGAGCGATGTTTCTGCTCCGCAAGTCTGTCTAGATCTTCTCCCACGGAGCGGACGGAGCTCTCTTCCGCCCTGCGGTCACCATCTGTGGCCTGATACTCCTTCAACTTCTCCATCTACTCGCATTGAGTTGGCATTGCCTGCTCACGCGCGCGCTCTCTCTCTCTCTCTATATATATATACATACTGCCTGTTTTGCAATATACATACATATACATATACATATACATATAGTAAAATATATATATTGCCTGCATTGCCTGTTGCGCTCTCTATCTATCTATCTATCTATCTATCTATCTATCATCCATCCATCCATCCATCCATCCATCCATCCATCTATCAGCAGATGGGGTTTGCGCTCACTTCTTCCACCTTCAACCAGTTTCCCGAAGTCTTCCTCACTTCCAGCCATCAAAACGGGATCGTCGGCACCTCTGGGGTGGTGAATGTTTCCCCCAGCAATTTTAATTCCAATTTCTACTTCTTCTAGTCCAGCATTTCCGATCATACATTGTGCGTGTGTGTTAAATCAGTGGACAAGATGCAACCCAGGCACACTTTTTCCCTAGGTCTGACCTATTTCGTTGTTCCATTCAAACTGGGATCGCCGGTGCAGCTGAGGTGGTTGATGTTTCTCCCAGCCATTTAATTCCAGTTTTTATTTCGTCTGGTCTAGCATTTCTCATGGTTATTTTGCAGATAAATTAAATAAATTGCCCCACTCTTTTCCCAAAAAAAGAAAACAATTCTTTTCTTTTTCTCGCTTCCTGCCATCCCAGAAACAGGCACAATACAGCAAAAAGAGCCAAGGTTAAAACTGACCACGCAGCCCTGGAGGCAGAATCCCCAGACCACCTTAAATATCTGGAGATATTGCTTAATCCTTCCTTCAGTGCTCATCTGTTGTTCCTCACGGCCTTAGTGACACCCTTGGGTAGATCTTGTAAACCCTGTAGTCGGTTTAGTTTTCTGCTTCTTTGCAGAAATGTGTGAGTTTAAACATCTGCATGTCGGGGTACTATCTTCTGTTGGTTCTGAGTGACACAATATGTGGATTTTAAAAAAACAACGAAGATTAATACGTTTTTAAGTGAAAGCATTACAAGCCACCAAAAGCCAAGATGTAGGAGGAAGGGAAGGGAAGGGAAGGGAAGGGAAGGGAAGGGAAGGGAAGGGAAGGGAAGGGAAGGGAAGGGAAGGGAAGGGAGGAAGGAAGGAAGGAAGGAAGGAAGGAAGGAAGGAAGGAAGGAAGGAAGGAAGGAAGGAAGGAGAAAGAAAGAAAGAAAGAAAGAAAAAGAAAGAAAGAAAGAAAGAAAGAAAGAAAGAAAGAAAGAAAGAAAGAAAGAAAGAAAGAGAAAAGAAATATTACTGAGAAGAAAGCATGTTAGCTGCTAAGCAAAGGAAAAAGAAGACTTGGATTAAAAGTGTAATTCTCATAAGTTTAAAGGTGTTCCATTGACATTTCCAAGAATTCCCAGGATGCACAGCGATTCTGGAAGTTGGAGAGTTGGATTGCAGCATATCTGGCTGCACTAGGTTGTGCGTTACATCATCCCTATGATAAAAAGTCACCAACAACGTTGTGAAAAAAGTCCAGCCTGCTCTCTATTTTAAACAGCAGTCTTGTCTCCAAAAATCACCCACTACCGTTTGCATATGTATGTCTTTTGCTAAAGGTTAAGCATAGAAGTTGTATATAAAGCGAGCAACCTAATTTCGCCATTACTCAGAGACCAAAAGGTGCTGATTGGTTGGATTCGCATGACATCCCAGTCAAAGCTAGAATGGGAGGGGGGGCATCAGTTTGCACTTCAGGGTCTCCTGCTGGGGGTGAACTAGGCCATCACCTTAAACCAGGGTTTCTCAACCGTAGCAACTTTAAGATGTGTGGATTCAACTCCCAGAATTCCCCAGCTGATAATTCCCATTCAACTCCCAGAATTCCCCAGCAAGCTGGCTGGGGAATTCTGGGAGTTGAAGTCCACACATCTTAAAGTTGCTAAGGTTGAGAAACTCTGCCTTAAACCATAGTGTGGCTGATTTGTTGTGGCATTGTGTGTTCTTTGAACACGGTAATTGTGCATGGTGAATCTGGATTGAGGGTTTAATTCATTGCCTAAACCCACCAGTATTTCTGTGATGATCAAATTGTGACCAGAGGTGAATTAGGTATGTAAATGAGCTTGCAATATCCATTTTGAGTTTGCTTCTAAAAGCTGCAAAACTTTTCTTTTTGTACGTGATAAATGCAGCGAGATTATTGCATGCACAAAGATGGAAAGATTCCACATTACCCACCATGGAGGAATGGTTGGTGAAGATGATGGAACTTGCTGAGATGGCTAAATTGACTTCCTTGATCAGAGCAAAGACAATATCAACATTTATTGTAGATGACTGATGGACTTTTTGTGTGAAACAGAAAAAAATGCACTTATGATTTATGATGATTTATGATGATTAGACAGGATAGATTATAGAAAGAAGAGAGTTATGTTGTAACCATAGAGTAAGAGGTAAACTTATAATTGTACTTATAACTGCTGTGAAGAAAACCGGAAGCTGCTACTTTGCATCCTTTTTCTTTTTCTATTTTTCTTTACTTTTTTCCCCTTTCTTGCACTTTTAGCTCTCTCTTTGATTTCTTTCTCTTTCTCTTTCTCTTTCTCTTTCTTTCTCTTTCTTTCTCTTTCTTTTTCTCTTCTTTTTTTAAAAAAATCTTTAATAAAAATTATACAAAATAAATAAATAATAATAATAAAAGCTGCAAAACTTTTCCCATGACTGCTTTGTTTCTTTGTTTACCTCCTGGCCTTATTAATTGCTCTGGAAAACTCAGAATTTGCCCATGCTCCTGTGGCATTTTTGTCTTAATAACAGTATTGCCCAGCTGTGGGGTTTTGGATCTGTGTTCTCCTGTGCCCACAGGCTAGCTTTGCTTGGTTTTAGTTCAATTACACTCATTCGACAAGGAAAATATCCTGGTTTCTGGAGAATAGTGCATAATTTCTAAAGCTAACCACTGATGCGCACATCTCCTTAAGGTAGTCCCACATGCTTTAGTGCAGTTTGCTTTTAAGTAATCCTGTTTAGATGTTTAGATGGTTAGATAGCATCACCGATGTAATGAACATGAATCTGAGTAAACTCTGGGAGACAGTGGAGGACAGGAAGGCCTGGCGTGCTGTGGTCCATGGGGTCACGAAAAACGACTGAACAACAACAAATCCTGTTTGAGGTTGCACAGTCCGAGACTCCTTTTGAAGGAAATCTCTTCCTTTGGGGGACTGCATCTCTCCATCAGAGGCCCCGTGTGTACCTGAATGGGGTGGCAGCAGACGATGCTGCAATTGTGTCCAGGCAATGGCATCTGCCTTGACAGCACAGCCCTTTTTACCTCGAAGCAAAATGTCCTGTCCCAGAAGAGAGGCCCCCATTTGCAGAATCTAACCACCCAGCAGGCCTGATGCTGGCCAAACTGCTGCAGTTATATACCTGGGGAGGGAGGAGAAGGCAAAAGAGAGACAGGGAGGGAGGGCACCAGAGAGACAACATTTGGCAAGAGAGGAGGTGACATATTGCACAGTCCCACGAGGGACCTTGGCTGGCCTGGTCTTGTCAGGCAAAGCAGACGGCATTAACCCTCGAAGGACTGACGGTGCCTCGCTCTTGAATCCCTGAGCATCGTTTGAAATTCAGCAGCAGCAGCAGCAGCAGCAGCTGGGAGCGAATTAGATTATTATTATTACTATTATTATTATTATTATTATTGATTTGGATTAATATTAATAATTTGTTTTCATCAGTGGCACAGAATAGGACTGCCCTCAAACAAATACAGAGCTGCTGGCTTAAGTTTGGTGAATTTTGTGGAGCTTAAAAAAACGGATCACTCTGCAAACACAGAACCTAGCATCGCTCCTAGCTGCAAAGTGGATTCGGCGACTTGCTTTGGAGAAGACAGAACATAAAATAACAACATAAATAAATAAATAACATAATAACTTGATAACATAAAATAATTGCAAAGGGCCGGAGAACCTAGAAGGGACAGCGAAACAGTTCCTTCGAAGGCGGGATCCAAATGAGCCATAAATCACTGTCATGCCGTGGAGTTTGGCAGGGTCTGTCAGAGTGTTCCAGGACCATCTAACATCTCCATTAATGAGTTGGGGGCGGGGGGAGAGAGAAAAGGGAGAATCAGCTGTCAAAACGTCCGTCCGGTTGATGTGAAACTGGGCCGAGCTGCAAGCTGCATGGAGAGGAGGAGGAGATTCCGGGGAGCCTGGATGAATTAACTGCTGCCTGTTGTTGGAGATTTGAAGCCACCTTGAATCAAGAGAGCATTTCTACCCATAACTGACTGGACTCGTCTGCTCGCCGTGGCTTTGCCAGAGCGGCTGCCGGGGCATAGTGAAAATGGCAGGCTGCATTCAGTCCAGGAAGTTTCCAGGTAGAGCTCTTCTCTAGAATTTCAGTGTTGCTCAACCTTGGCCACTTGAAGATGGGTGGACTTCAACTCCCAGAATTCCCCAGCCAGCCATGCTGGCTGGGGAATTCTGGGAGTTGAAGTCCACCCATCTTAAAAGTTGCCAAGGTTGAGCAACACTGCTCTAGATGTTCCCGAAAAAGAAGTGCCTTGCTCACGGGGGGCAAAAGTGCCTGCTGGTGAAATGCTGGTGGGCATCGGAAGACGTGGTGGGCGTTGCTGTGGGCATCGGAAGACGTCTTCCAGGGAGGGAGCGCCGCCTCGGCCTCCGGCCCCCAGTGCTGGGGCCGCCTTCCAGCCAGCCTCCCCCCACTCCCACCCGGGACGGCTCTCCCCACTTCCACCTCGCTCCGGGGGTCTCTCTCCGCGCAGGGCCCGACAGGAGGCCTCCCGACTCAATCTCGCCGCAATCTGTTGCTGCGCCGGCTGCCGGGTTTGGGCGCGGCGCCCCCCCCCGCCCCCTCCCCTCCCTCGCCCTGTCCCCGTTTGCTCCCAGCCCCTCGGCGGCGGCGGCGGCGGCTTTGTTCCTGGAAAGCCCAGGAGCGGCAGAAGCTCCCGATCATAATACGGCCCTAATTGAGCCTGTCATAAGCGGATCCAGGCTAATTATGCCCGGTCCCCCTCTCGCCGCTGCCGCGATTGCCTGTCCATCTGTCCGGCCCCCCCGCCACGCCGCCTTTGTGTCCGCCCATCTGTTCGCTGCCGAGCGCCGCCGCCGCCGCCCTGGCCTGCCGGGCCCGCGCGCCTTCCCGCCGCCGGCCCCGGGGGCCCGTCCCTCCCTCCCGCCCGCCGGGTCCGCGCCCCCCGCCCATCTGCTCGGCTGCCTCCCGAGGAGACCCGCTGGCCGCCCCTCTCCCCGGCTGCCGCGCTCAGGGCTGGGCGGCCACGCGGCGCCACCAGCGGAGGGGCCGCCGGGACGAGGGTCGCCCAGCGCCGCCGCCCTTTCCAGCCGCGGCTCGCCAGCCGGGAAAACGGCCCCCGCCCAAAGTCTCCCCGTCGGGTTCCCTCCCCGTCCACCCCCGCCCGGCAGGATGCGAAGGAGATGGCTCCGCCGGACCGACCGACCCTCGGCGCCCAAGGCACCTGCTCCGCCTGGCTGGGTCGGTGGATCCGTTTCCTTATTGGGGAGATTCCCATTCCAGCCGGAGTTCAAGGCTGGGTACATCCGTTCCTTCTGCCAGTTTTTCCTTGTAACAACAACCCTGAGAGGTAGGTTGGGCCGAGAGAGGGTGACTGTAGCCATCCAGTATATGTTCATGGCTGAGGATGAATTTGACCTCGGATCCCCCTGGTTCTCATTCCAGCCCTTCACCTTCTTCCAGGTGGCTGCTTCCCACATCATGATGTCATACAGGTAGTCCTCGGCTTACGACCAGAATTGGGACTGGAACTTCTGTTGCTAAGCGAGGCGGTTACACCCGATTTTACGACCTTTTTTGCCTCAGTCGTTAAGAGAATCGCCATGGTCAATAAGCGAATCACCGTGGTCATTTAGGTGAATCCGGCTTCCCCCACTGACTTTACTTGTCAGACGCCAGCTGGGAAGGTTGGAAATGGCGGTCATGTGACCCCAGAACGCTGCAACCGTCATAAGTGCGAGCCAGTTGCCAAGCGCCTGAATTTTAATCATGTGACCACAGGGACGCTGCAACGGTTGTCAGTGTGAGGACCAGTCATAAGTCACTTTTTTCAGTGCCGTCGTAACTTTGAACAGTCACTAAATGAATGGTCGTAAGTCGAGGACTATCTGTACTTGGTTTTGGCTTAGCACAGTGTTTCTCAACCTCGGTCACTTTAAGATGTGTGGACTTCAACTTCCAGAGCTGGCTGGGGAATTCTGGGAGTTGAAGTCCACACATCTTAAAGTGGCCGAGGTTGAGAAACACTGGCTTAGCATATTATGAGACCCCAGCCCATGTTAGCCCAACATGTTAATCCTTAAGTATGCTTTCTGAATCCTGTCAATCTTAGCTTATTTAATAAACTGGGGCGAGGAACCCTGAGCTCTGTGCAGCCCATAACCAGAGACCTCCTCAAGGCAACCCCACTGAAATTGGCAGCAACATGGCTGATCTCTACAGCCTTGGGGCGGGGGGGGGGAGGAATCCGTTTTTCTCTAAAGTAAGAGTGGAAAAGGGAAAGGTGGCTCTGGAGCATGATTTGGGGCACTTTCAGAGGTCTGGTGGCATCTGCAGCTGGTTGAAGTAACACTTCCAACCCTTGGGAAATTGCTATAAACCATAGTTAAAACAAACCACAGCTTAGTCAAAAAATGCCACCACGTCTTCGTTTCCTGGCTTTGCAAAGAAAAAAAACCACATTTAAAGCAGCCACAGGTAGAACACTGATGTTAACCATGCATTAATTAAAGACTGTAAAAGAGGGGAGAGAATTGATGATAAAAACTGCATTAAAAGCATATATGAGAACGGGGTTTGTCCGGCACTTGTGCTGCCACAGCAACAAATCTAAAGAAGGAATCCTGTCCTTTGGGTTTCAACACTAACAAGGCATCTTGATCTCCGGAGGCCCCGTTAAAGGGCCTTGTTGTGAAGATCTGGACAGCCAGATCCAGGAGGACACGACACCCAAAAAGACCGGCCGGACTTTCATCCCCCAGTTGTGGCCACCATCTTGACCTTTTGGCCAAACCTGCGGACATCGCCGGCCAGGCACGTTCAGCTCGTCCTGAAGTCATCCTTAAACTAAGATGTTATTTGTTCCTTGGGGTAAAGAGATGATGGTGATGGCGATGAATGGTGATACTTTTTCCATCGCTCTGAAGCTCCCCCAGCTGCACCTTTGCCTCTTAAGACCTCCCCCTCACCAGAACTTCCCTGGAGATTAAACAGAAATTTGGGGAGCGGGGGGCTGCAGAGCGGATTGTGCAACGAAAGTTGGATGCTGCACGGCCGCATTATGTAAGCGCATGAACGCCACCCTCCACTAATGAGGATGTAGTCCAAATTATTTTCTCTTCTCCGTTAAATTTCTCCTTATTACAATGAATGAGGGCAGTTGAAAAAATGCGAGAGGCAATTTTGGTCTGGGGAAGGGAGGGAGGAAGGAAGGAAGGGCAAGAAAGAGAAAGAAGAGAAAGAAAGAAGAAATAAAGAGAGAAAGAGAGAGAAAGAAGAAAGACAGACAGAGAGGGAGAGAGGGAGAGAAAGGAAGACCAGCCTTTCAGCCCCAAAGGGCTGTGTTTATCCACAGTAACAACAAACCAACCAACCATGGCGCGTTGTGCAAATGGACCGGCCAGGTCTGGCCCTGACGTGGTTAATCACATCGGGTGAACCTCCCCATCTGGCATCGCCGCGCTCTGGAAGACCCCTCGGGTCTCCTCTGGCTTTAAAGGGTGCCCCTCCGAGCGAGGGAGCAGCGCTCACGAGGCCGGCCCCCCGCCCCCCCCCCTGCCCATTTTAAACCTTCATAAGCAAGTAGCAAATGTAACGGCCGGCGCGATGGGAGCGAGCAGCCGAGGCAGTTCCAGCCGCAAAGCCGGCAGCCGGCATCGCGTGGACGTATTGCTGGGCCGTGATTGACACCCTCCGTCCGGGCTTCCGGGCTGCAAAGTTGCCGGCCTGCAAAGCCAGAACTCAACAAAGATCCCGCTTGATTAACGGCCCCCCGTGCCACCTCCTTGAATCGCCCCCATATGTTTCCCCTCAGGGCACCCGGGGAGGGCAGCTGCCGCCTTTCCGCCCAGCCCCGTCGTCCTTCCGCCTCCAGGGAGGCAGCTGAGTTCAAAGATTGGGCGAGGCACATCCAGGCGCCCTGCTCGGATTGCGGGGGGGGGGGGGGGGGGGTTAGGAGCGGGGGGGGCGGGGCTGCCCCTTGGCTGGGCTCCTACAGCCAGGGGTCCCAGAGTCCGGGCCAACTAGCATCCTTCTGTGGTTCCCGCAAAGCATCCCGGGGAGAACCTGGTTTGTTTTGCATTTTGCAAATTGGGGGACCCAAGGGCCAGAATGTGTCATTTGCAAACCGTTAAGGGCCTGTTGTTGTTTATTCGTTCAGTCGTTTCCGACTCTTCGTGACTTCATGGACCAGTCCACGCCAGAGCTTTCTGTCGGCCGTCACCATCCCCAGCTCCCCAATGGTTGAGTCCGTCACCTCCAGAATACCATCCATCCATCTTGCCCTTGGTCGGCCCCTCTTCCTTTTGCCTTCCACTTTTCCTAGCATCAGCTTCTTCTCCAGGGTATCCTGTCTTCTCATTATGTGGCCAAAGTACTTCAGTTTTGCCTTTAATATCATTCCCTCAAGTGAGCAGTCTGGCTTGATTTCCTGGAGTATGGACTGGTTTGATCTTCTTGCAGTCCAAGGCACTCTCAGAATTTTCCTCCAACACCACAGTTCAAAAGCATCTATCTTCCTTTGCTCAGCCTTCCTTATGGTCCAGCTCTCGCAGCCATAGGTTACTACAGGGAATACCATTGCTTTAACTATGCGGACCTTTGTTGTCAGTGTGATGTCTCTGCTCTTAACTATTTTATCAAGATTTGCCATTGCTCTCCTCCCAAGAAGTAGACGTCTTCTGATTTCCTGGCTGCAGTCAGCGTCTGCAGTAATCTTTGCGCCTAGAAATACAAAGTCTGTCACTGCCTCCACTTTTTCTCCCTCTATTTGCCAGTCATCAATCAAGCTCGTTGCCATAATCTTGGTTTTTTTGAGGTTTAACTGCAGCCCAGCTTTTGCACTTTCTTCTTTCACCTTCGTCATAAGGCTCCTCAACTCCTCCTCGCTTTCAGCCATCAAAGTGGTATCATCTGCATATCTGAGATTGTTAATGTTTCTTCCAGCGATTTTAACTCCAGCCTTGGATTCCTCAAGCCCAGCATGTCGCATGATGTGTTCTGCGTACAGGTTGAATAGGTAGGGTGAGAGTAAACAACCCTGCCGTACTCCTTTCCCAATCTTAAACCAGTCCGTTGTTCCGTGCTCTGTTCTTACTGTTGCTACTTGGTCGTTATACAGATTCCTCAGGAGGCAGACAAGATGACGTGGTATCCCCATACCACCAAGAACTTGCCACAATTTGTTATGATCCACACAGTCAAAGGCTTTAGAATAGTCAATAAAACAGAAATAGATGTTTTTCTGAAATTCCCTGGCTTTCTCCATTATCCAGCGGATATTGGCAATTTGGTCTCTAGTTCCTCTGCCTTTTCTAAACCCAGCTTGTACATCTGGCAATTCTCGCTCCATGAATTGCTGGAGTCTACCTTGCAAGATCTTGAGCATTACCTTACTGGCATGTGAAATAAGTGCCACTGTTCGATAGTTTGAACATTCTTTAGTGCTTCCCTTTTTTGGTATGGGGATATAAGTTGATTTTTTCCAATCTGATGGCCATTCTTGTGTTTTCCAAATTTGCTGGCATATGGCATGCATCACCTTGACAGCATCATCTTGCAAGATTTTAAACAGTTCAGCTGGGATACCGTCGTCTCCTGCTGCCTTGTTATTAGCAATGCTTCTTAAGGCCCATTCAACCTCACTCTTCAGGATGTCTGGCTCTAACTCACTGACCACACCATCAAAGCTATCTCCAATATTATTATCCTTCCTATACAGATCTTCCGTATATTCTTGCCACCTTTTCTTGATCTCTTCTGCTTCTGTTAGGTCCTTACCATCTTTGTTTTTGATCATACCCATTTTTGCCTGGAATTTACCTCCGATGTTTCTAATTTTCTGGAAGAGGTCTCTTGTCCTTCCTATTCTATTGTCTTCTTCCACTTCCGCACATTGCTTGTTTAAAAATAATTCCTTATCTCTTCTGGCTAACCTCTGGAATTTTGCATTTAATTGGGCATATCTCCCCCTATCACTATTGCCTTTTGCTTTCCTTCTTTCTTGGGCTACTTCCAGTGTTTCAGCAGACAGCCATCTTGCCTTCTTGGTTTTCTTTTTCTTTGGGACGTTTTTTGTTGCCGCCTCCTGAACAATGTTGCGAACTTCTGTCCATAGTTCTTCTGGGACCCTATCTACTAAATCTAGTCCCTTAAATCTATTCTTCACCTCCACTGCATATTCCTTAGGAATATTAGTGAGCTCATATCTAACTGATCTGTGGGTCTTCCCTATTCTCTTTAGTCTGATTCTAAATTTTGCAATAAGAAGTTCGTGATCTGAACTACAGTCAGCTCCAGGTCTTGTTTTTACCGACTGTATAGATGTCCGCCACCTTTGGCTGCAAAGGATGTAGTCAATCTGATTTCGGTGTCGACCATCTGGTGAAGTCCATGTATAAAGTCGTCTTTTAGGTTGTTGGAAGAGAGTGTTTGTTATGCACAGTGAGTTGTCTTGGCAAAATTCTATCAGCCTATGTCCTGCTTCATTTTGTTCTCCCAGACCATGCTTGCCTGTAATTCCAGGTGTCGTCTGACTACCCACCTTAGCATTCCAGTCTCCTGTAATGAAAATAACATCTCTTTTTGGTGTATTATCTAGTAGGTGCTGCAGATCCTCATAGAACTGATCTACTTCTGCTTCTTCGGCATCTGTGGTTGGGGCGTATATTTGGATCACTGTGATGTTAAATGGCTTACCCTGAATTCGAATTGAGATCATTCTATCGTTTTTTGGATTGTATCCAAGCACTGCTTTAGCCACTTTATTATTAATTATGAAGGCTACTCCATTTCTTCTGTGGTCCTCTTGTCCACAGTAGTAGATCTGGTGGTCATCTGATGTGAAGTGACCCATCCCAGTCCATTTCAGTTCACTGACACCTAAAATGTCTATATTTAATCTTGACATCTCACCAATAACCACATCCAATTTGCCCTGGCTCATAGATCTTACATTCCAGGTTCCTATGGTGTGTTGATCTTTAGAACATCGGATTCGTCGTTCACCACCAGCACCGTCGGCCGCTAGCCGTCCTTTCGGCTTTGAGCTAGCTGCGTCATCACGTCTGGGGCTAGTTGAACGTATCCTCTGTTCCTCCCCAGTAGCATTTTGACCATCTTCCGACCTGGGAGTCCCATCTTCCGATGGTATACCGACATATCTTTGGTTGTACTGATCCATTTAGTTTTCATGGCAAGAATACTGGGGTGGGTTGCCATTACCTTCCCCAGGGATCGTATTTAGTCTGACCTCTCTGCCACGACCTTCCCGTCTTGGGTGTCCCTTCACGGTTTAGCTCATGGTTTCATTGAGGTGCTCAAGCTCCAGCACCACGACAAGGTAACGATCTCCTTTGCTGGAGGTAAGGGCCTATTTCGCCCCTAAACTTTTGAACGCCACCTCAACGTTCCGTGCAATTCCTAGCGTGGCCCTGACGGAAGTTCGGCATCCCGTTAAACCTGGGTTAATAACCCAAAGGCTGTATTCGCACGCGTTCTACCTAAAGGGCTGGGCAGGCCTTCAGTCTGAAGGCCCAAAGAGAGTCTGCAGCAAAAAGACGTGCTCGGTGGAAGGAGTTGCACCAGGTGCTATCAGGAGTGTCCAAGGGTCACTCCGAGGGTCAAAAAAGTCAAGATGGTGGCCGTGACAGTGCAATTGAAGCTTTTTTGACCATACCTTGCAGACACACCTGGGTGCTGTGATTATACCCTCTACGCCAGCAACTCTAAGATGCGTGGACTTCCACTCCCAGAATTCCCCAGCCAGCATGGGGAATTCTGGGAGTTGAAGTCCACGCATCTTAGAGTGGCCAAGGTTGAGAAACACTGGTCCAGTGCAACTGCAGAACATTGTCTCAGCTTTATTAACCTTCCTCCTGAAAGCTTCTCCCTGCCAGGGTCCCCATCACCCTGTCCTGTGGGGAGTCCGCTGCTGGTCTCCCTACTCGAAAACCAGGGCTTCCTAGAGGAGTTAACCCTGGCCCTCCACGGAGGTGCCTACCTGCTTGAAATGGCCGATGGCCGGAGGAGGACAGGGCCCTGCCTGGCATGCCTCCCTCTTTTCTGGCCTGGCACTAAATCCCAGCCTAAGCATTCGTTTCACTTTTAACCCTAAGGATCTTTTATCGACGAATCCCCAGCAAACATTTCCACCTGCAGCCAGCATCCCAGTGAACTTTGAGAGATGCGCAAAGGAGCTGGGGAGGTCGAGGCATACCGCATCTGGCACACTCGGGCAGTGATTTTTGCTGTGAAAACAGGATGCGGCGAGATCCATGGGACCCCCCAGCAGCCAGGGCACTCGGAGGATCCACCTGCCTGTGCACACAGACTACATCTGAACATGCTTTGCCTCAGAAGTCTGCCCCATCCCCTTCGCGCCAGGATCAGATGGCAGCGATGCCCCAAGCAGGCTGCGGGAATGGAGGCCTGCGGGAGAGCAGAGCCACCATCCCGGGGTCGGGAGCGAGCTAGGCTTGCCAGCCATTTCAGGGGAGGCTGGCAGTGATTTCCGCCCCCTCCAGGGACCGGACCGTCCTCCCTCTCGAGACCCCACAGGCCTTGTTTACTTTCAAGAGCAGCCAGGTAACGTTTGCTGAAAGTTGCATCATAGCCAGGTGCCCCTGGTGAAGGCCTGGGGAGCCAAGAGGGGGGGGGGGGGAAGCGTTCCTTTATTTCCTGAATCGCTCTCCCCTTGTGGAAATTAGGATTCAAATAAACGTGTTGCGCCAAAGTCAGAGGAATTCAGACTCTGGAACTGCATTTGGGTAAGGAATAGCGAAACCTATTTAGATCATGTACCAAAAATTAAGAAAAGAAAATACTGAAAAACACAGCCAGCTGCTGAATTCATCAAGATGCTAGAAAATGATAGCAACTGATCAATTTCACAGATGTGGCTCAGGAAAAAATGAATCTAGACATTGGACTAGATTGGGAAAGAATTCTGTTTTGTTTGGAGCACTTATGATTCTATAAATTTACGTGAATTCTATAAAATTTTGGCAATGTTTAATCCAAAAAGAAACTGAAAATATTTGTTTTTTTAGCTGCTTAGTGCACGAAAGCCAATATATTTTCTTTCAAATTGTTTCTTTACTGATATAAAACAAGCTACCTCCTTTAAGACAAAGAGAAATGATATGATTTAAATACCTTCTTCCAAAGGCAGTACTGAAGAAAAAAAAGTGGCAGAAAACTAACAATCCATCTCACATATTAGAACTTCTTCTGATGATAGATTTCTTTCAGGGGCATTTTAACAGGAAGCATACAAATTGACAATAAATAACTTAATCTCTCAAATTAGGTGTACAGATTATAAATCCAGGGATAGATTTAAAAAAAAACGATTCCCCAAGTTCAGTTCAGTTTAAATAGATATAGATTTATGCAGCGATGATGATTTTTCAGTTGTTAATTTGGGAGAAGCTGTATAAATGTTTGCATAAATGTTTAAATGCTTTTTCCCGTCCAAACATTCCACAAACGCTGAAGCAAATCTATTTTTTTTCAAAGCAAAAGGAAGGAAGGTTTACCCCAGTGCCCCCAAGTGATGGCACTTTTGTCTCAAAGATTTTAATTTCTTTCCCTTTTTTGTCCGAAACAGCAGACGGCTTTGACAGGCTGCGAAAATGGGCTTCTGCAGCAACAATCACATTGTAAAGAAAATTGTTGACTTTCTGCCGTTCCCCCCCAGCCCACCCCACCCCCGCCTATAATTCTCCTTGCTGCCACTGCTAATTATCGAAGCAGAGCCAGGTGGGATGAAGGGAATTCTCCCTTGAGCCCAAATACCGGGTCACAGAATCATGCGAGATGGCAGTAGGGGAGACGAGAAAGTGTGTGCAAAATGCAGATTAAATGAGATTGTGTGTGTTTGCTGAGGAGAGGGATTTAAATATAGCCACGTGCTCGTTGCAAGTTACACAACCTGTATTGATCCCAGAAAATGGCAACAGCCTTAAGTCCTGGAAATGGAGTTGCTGGACTTTTTAGGACTCTTGCAAAAATTATAGCAAAACCGCCCAAAGAAGGTATTTGCAGCAGATTGAAAATGAAATCGCTGAGGTCTTTTTTTACTGGGATCGACTAAAGTAGCAGAAAAAGCGATGCCAGCTTGGCAGTGCCCAAGAACTAGTTTGGGGGAATTGTAGAGATCAAACATGAAAGCTCGGCTTGGTTCACACAACACGCTGGATCATAAACGGGGTTTTCAAAACAGAATTGTGTGTTGAACGTGCTATATTGAAAAAAATAAACTTTATTCTAGTTTAAGGGCTGGGGGGTATCCACTTTAGTTGGACCCACTGGTTCTGGTCCTATTCCGGTTCCTACAACATGCTAAGACTATGGATGGGTTCTCACAACATGTGGAACCACAAAGTATTCAACCCCATCTTACTGTAGCTCAGTGTGTTGTGTGAACCCTCCTCACCTTGTTCCATACAGGTGTGCCTCGCAGATGACCAAGGGTTAGGATCAGTCACTGACCTCTAGAGCAGCGTTTCTCAACCTCAGCCACTTGAAGATGGGTGGACTTCAACGCCCAGAATTCTGACTTCAATTCCCAGAATTCAGTGCTAGCTGGGGAATTCTGGGAGTTGAAGTCCACCCATCTTCAAGTGGCTGAGGTTGAGAAACACTGCTCTAGAGGACACCAGATCGGGGAAGCTGCACACATATATAAACTATGTATTTCTAATTTTATCCTAACAAATCCACATTTCTACTGGGCTATGTTGTTCAGATGTTTCCCTTCCCTTAATTGCTACCACAACGGCAGGCTGCTGTTTCACAGAGAAAGAGGAAGGAACAGCTGGGCTGAAAGGAAGTGTGTCAAGAGCTGCCTTTTGGGTCAAGGAGGGCACTGGCAACGTTCAAGGGGGCCACGTGCTTCTCCTTGCCCCACCCCCCTCCCAAGATCCCACCCTGTGCTTTAGAACAAATTCTGGAACAAATATCTACCAGCCCTGTTATTCTAGATGTGAAAGATGCTGAATTCAAGTAATATTTTTCAATGCTCTTAAGAGTGATGGATAGATGCTAAGAAGGAAAGAGAGACAGAATGATTCTTAAAGGAGCTGGAAGATATTTACGTGGTAGAGAGCAGCAAAGACATTCAGAGCGTCTAACTTTGTTCATCACTAGTGGGTTTGTCGGAATTAGATACATCCAACTCTAGAGAAAGGCGAATCGTATTTCCCTTGTGATTCTGCTGCAGACAAAGCACCCTTTGGATCCACACAGCATCCAGAACCGCGCACTAGCCATGCAGACTGGATCACGCCACACGCCAGGCTAGAAGGTAGCCAGCTTGTTTGTAGCGGAGAACGTTGTGCGCGCTTAGCCAAAAAGTACTAATTTGCCGCCCCTCGTCCCTTGCAAGATGCCAGCGGCGGGCACCTGCAGAAGCCATCTCGGGTGGTAGCATCTGGTCGGTGACTGTTGAAAGGAGGCTGTGGGACAGAACGGGCTCTCACCTGGGACTCATCCAGCAGCTGGTCTCAAGTTAAAGGCAAATCCCCAAGGAAGCCCTTTTGCTGGCCGAGACAGCACACCATGGCCAGGAAGCAGAGCGAGCCAGCCCTCAGCGAGGGGGATTCACCCATAAATATTAGGAACACCCCAATTCTTGCAAAAGCTGTTGAGAGAAGGGTCATCGGGGAAGGGGTGGAGTGAAGCAAGGGTCAGGCAGTTTCCCCCCTCTGCTCATTCCTTCTTCTAAACCAGTGTTTTTCAAACTTGGCAACTTGGAGATGGGTGGACTTCAACTCCCAGAATTCCCCAGCCAGCCTTGCTGGCTGGGGAATTCTGGGAGTTGTAGTCCACCCATCTCCAAGTTGCCAAGTTTGAAAAAACACTTGTAAATAAATCACATTGCAGCGACGCAAGCTGGGTCTATCCATCTAAGCTGCGGTTGGTTGGCTTCACACAGCAAAGTTATAAATGGCAGTTTACAAACCACTATGTCCATACATTAGGCCCGAACTGGACAGAGCCTCCGATGGCTCAGCGTGATTTCTGTGTTCAGCCAAGAAGACAGCTTGTCCGCTGTAACATTTCAAGCTTCAATGGAGATCTACACCACGAGCAAACCTGTGGTCTCCCTGCTGGGGTCTCACTCAAAGGTCCTCGGCTGACACATTCCACTAGTGGGTGAAGGGTCCAGCTGTAGACTTGCTCAACAGGAAACCTCTGCCTTTTCCCCCTCTCAGATCTCATTTAAGTTGATGTAAGGGGGCGTGGTGGCTCAGCGGGTAAGACGCCAGGCTTGTCGATCGGAAGATCGCAAGTTCGGAGGTTCAAATCCCTAGCCCCGCGTGACAGAGTGAGCTCCCGCACTCACTCCAGCTCTTGCCAACCTAGCAGTTCAAAAGAATGCAAATGCAAGTAGATGAATAGGTACCACTTTGGTGGGAAGGTAACAGCGTTCCGCGCGCATCATGCCGCCACATGACCGTGGAAGTGTCTTCGGACAGCGCTGGCTCTTCAGCTAACAAACAGAGATGAGCACCGGCTCCTAGAGTCGGACACGACTGCACAAATGTGCGGGGGGAACCTTTACCTTTAAGGGAATGTACTTTCCAAATCTTAACAGAGAATTTCAGAGAACTTCTTGCATAGCGTTGCTGCAGTGGCCCAGAGGAGTGAATGTCCTCTCTTGCGTGGTGGAGACATCTCTCCAGCCTCCCCGGCTTTCTATTCAAGGAAAGACACCCAGAAATAATTCCTTCCGAAGGGCAGACTGGGATAGTTGAATAGGGTTCGGTGATGAAAAGTGATGCGTAGCCCAAACCACCACCACCTGCATCTTCTGCTCCTCCAGTTTCAATTTAGCTCTCAAAGAAATGAAGACACCACAAGCTCCATGAGAATAAAGTAGAAGAACAGAAGCCTCTTCCCAGAGGAAGATACTCCTTTGGCTTGGCCCGTTCAGCTCAGCCTTCCCCAGCAACAAGCATTTAGGCAACTGCTCACCCCAACACCCCAAAAGCTGGAATCGCCACCCTGGTGGGAGCAGCCCTTGTGCTTGACCACCGTGCAAGAGCCCGATTCTGAACGAGTAAAGCCACCATCCATAACGTGCTTCTCCTTTACAGCATCAGAAGAAAGTACGCGAGGGAGCGAGAAGCCACCAGATCCGTTTTGGGGTCTGTTCCAGGCCTGGCCAGCTTTCAGCTTCAGCCTGTCCTCCTCTGTTGTGGGGCTTCCAGCAGGGGACAGAAGCTCCGGAGCCGTCCGTGGGGAGGCCTGCTGGCCTTGGCCGAGCGAGGGGGGGAGGGAGGCAGGCACAGGCGACAGCTGCTGCTTCCCACCCGTGCCAGCGCCTGGATCCAAGGGAAGGGTGGAGTTGGAGAGCGGCTCGAAGGAGGGGACGCTCGTTCCAAGGGAAGAAAACCAGGTAATGTCAGCCCCTTCCCCCAAAAAGTCATCATTCCCAGTGGTGAGAAAGCAATATTGCAGAAGCTCCGTCCAGAGGAGAGTGAAAGAACAGGAAAGGACTGAGGGGGGGCGGTCACCAAAGCCAGCCAGGATGCTGGAAGGATGTCCTTTCGGGAAAGGTTAAGGGGTGGGGGTGGGGGCGGCAGCCCTTTCTGCAGCTGGTGGCTGCTGTGGGGGCAGCGGGGAGGGGAAGACAGGTGGATGAAGGGGAGGGAGCAGGAAAGGTGGAGGATCCTCACCCCCCCAGGCTTTTCTCCTTCCAGTGAGCATGGGGGATTGATGGAGAGGAGAAAAACCTCACTGTTCCTTACTGGAAGGAGTAGCAACCTTGTGAATGCCTTCTACATAAAGAGATGGTTGCCAGGGAGGCTGTGCTGTCCAGCAGTCTGGCCAGGAGGGGGCATCCTGCAGTGGGCCGGTGTCAGGGAGATAACTGGTGGAGGAGGAGGGGGCTCCCTCCAGGGGGATAAACGCATGCGCAGTACTGAATCGCTTTGCTTTCCTCCCAAGAGGCTAAAGAAGGCACCGCCCTAGTTTCTTGGGCCTTTTCTCTGAGCATCACTAGTTCATTTTAGTTTAGCTGGATTCTGTCTAGCAGAGTAGAACAGTAAAACACTAGCGCCTTTACACCAAGTCTCAGCGTGTTCCTTCACTCGAAGTCAGGACAGCCAATCCAGCTCCCCCTCCAGGCAAATGAGAGTATGTGGAGTCCTTGGTGCTCTCTGAGCTTGGTGGTTTGCTTGCAGATGTTTCGTTGCCCAACTAGGCAACATCTTCAGAATCTTCTGAAGATCAGTATCTTCTGAAGATGTTATCTAGTCGGGCAACGAAACATCTGGAAGCCAACCACCAAGTTCAGGGAGCACCAAGGACTCCACAGTTCAACCCTGAGCTACAGGGATTCTCTTCTAAATGAGAGTATCGGCCGGGGGGCTTCCTTCTCCTGTGTTCTGGACCACTTTGATCTGCCTTCTGCTGGTGGCAGGCTGGCACTGAAACGGAGGCATGTCTTCAACCAGCGGTTAGCAGGCCATTTCAGTGCCAGGGCAAAGAGGGTGGATGGACAAGGCCCATGATGCTCATCTGGTTACTGGTTCCTAGTACGAAAGTATGAAACAGTTCAATTAATCAACTGAATATATCAACCAGTATATCAGGATGTCATCCATGCCATCCTGCCATGGCGCCAGGAAGGAACATCCCGCCAGTCTGTTAAACTCACAGGGTCCTGTAAAGTAGGGGAGAATGCTGGCGATGGGGCTTTGATGTATCCACAGACCTGCAAACATGTTAATCAAAGTATCGTGCTGAGCGATTCAGCACCCAGGATAGATCAAAGGGCGAAATCGCAGCATTAGTTGATTCGGACCCAGAAAGACCTGGAAACTGAGAGACGAAGGGAAGGGCGACCGAGCCGCGAATGCCGATTGGGGGGGGGGACTTGGAGATTCTTAAACTGTTGGTTGCGGGAGCTTTGTTCACTCGAGTCTTTAACGTGCAATGGATCACTGGCTTTAATAAAGATTCCTTCATATCCCGGAGGGGTTTGTGTCAGGAACCCTGATTTAATAGTCAACGGATCGAGGGCATCACACAGTATGAATGGGTATGTCTCTCCTGCTAACAGTGAATGCTGGGCTGTCCCATGCCATCCCCCCCTGTGGGTGTGAGATTTTCTTCCTTTGAGAGGAACAAAAATTATCTACAATCAAACCACATCATGGGGGGGGGGGGCACCCATCTTCTCATTCTGGCAGCAATGCATTCAAGGAAGACCCTACCGGAAGCATTTCACTCAACGCAGAAGTAATTTGCAAAACTGGCTGCCAGAAAAGAAGAGGTTGAAGGTTGCCCAGATAGATGGAGTCGCCAGGGATGGGATCCATGTGTGAAAAAGAAGAAAAAAGGCTGAAACTCTACACTGGAAATGTCTTAGTTTTCCTGGATGGGTTACGCTTTTCCACTCTTCATCCCATATCACCAGTGGAATATCTCATGTGCCAGAAAATACCCAGTATTATTCCACTTGGCAGGAACAGAAACCTCTCTCAGCTTGCCTATTGCCTTAAGCCATCATGTAGCCTGCTTGTGGCTTAACACAACACGTAAATGCAGGCACAGTGGCCCTCTACCTGGATTGTGGTTTAGCAGGGGGTCCACATGCAGCCAATTATGGTTTGCTCAATAAATCAAGCCAACCATGATTGAATGCAACATGTCAACCATCTCTCCAGTCCTCATGGAGAGGTCACAGGTTGATCTTGTCATGCTGCAGAATGCCCAAGTTCCAGCTGCAGAGGAATTCCAGATGCCAATAAGCCAACATTCAATAAGTCACATTCTCGCAAACTGATCTACAGCAAACGAACAGCCTCGGAAGCCTGAACCCAATTCCTCTAGAGGCCCATCTGGGAATGTAAAATAGTCTGCTCTTTTGACTGGTTAAAGCTTTAAACCTTTTCCAGCACTGTTTACCTGCTTCATTTAATCTCTCCCGTTCTTCAGCAAAACTGGCCAAGCGCATTTAGACGAGCATGTTGCACACGCTCTGCTTAATTGGAGAACGCCAGAAAATTGGCTGAGTGAAGCCTGGGTAAGCACTTCCTGCAAACATATCCTCAAAAAAATCCGGGCACAGTCACAACTGAAACAAACGTGCCACTGCCAGACGTGGCTTGGCCCAGCAACGTAATGGGTCAAAATACCACCTGTTCAATTTCAGCTCAGAGAAATATATGCCTCTCTCTATTATTCAGCCTTCCCCAATCTGCTGCTCTCCAGATGTGCTTGAGGAAGGCTGCTGTAACAACTTCACAGAGAAGAACCCCACTACCCCCAACTTTCCACCCCCAGACCCAAAATTCTTGAGTTCTCAGGCAACCAAGCAAATAAGGTAAAGGCTGGTGGGATCAACAAATTTAATCTGTAAGTAAGGGTGGTGGTGGTGTTTAATTAAAACAAGCTATTTATATCGTATGTACAAAAAAGAACCCATTTTTTTTTTAAAAAAGGATAGTTTACACCCATTCCCTTTTTCCAACTTTCCTGTGTCCCTCGTTTTTTCACCTTGATATACGTAATTCATCTGGATCTTCAACATTAAAAAAAAGGGAGAACTAAAAGACAGAAGATCCACAAATGCTCTGCAGAGAGCCTTCTCTTGGTAGCCAACTCTTAGCCTCCCACAAGAGTGTGCTGAGACCCACGTGCTATGCGCCCCTTTCGATCTGGGCTGCCATGCAAAAGGAGGGTCCGAGAGACCCAACCAAGCCCTCCCCCCAAATCAATCCGTGCATGCCAGCTTTGCCTTTTGGTACACACGCAATGCTTCTCTCAATGGGGGTGATCAACATGTCCCTTTCCGTTCTACACTCCACAGCAATCAAAGAAAGGGTCCGGCAGTGCCAAATTCATTCATTTTCTTTCTTGTCTGGTTCTTAGTGCTAGAGTTCCCAAAGCCCATTTTCAATAGGCCACTGTTTCAGAGTCCCCTGGAGTGGAAAAAAGCACACTGGCTTTGGCGTTGATGAAGTAGGTGGCAACGAACGAGACAATCAGGATAATAATGCCCACAACCAGGGTGATGATCTGCAGAGGATTGGAAAGGAAAAGCATCAGCCGTGAAAAGAAATGAAGTTACAGATAGTTACGACCATCCGCTTAGCGACCGTTCGAAGTTACGACGGCGCTGGAAAAAAGTGACTTACGATTGGTCCTCACACTTACGACCGTCGCGTCTCCCCCAGACACGTGATCAAAATTCGGGCACTTGGCAACTAGCATGTATTTACGACGGTTGCAGCACCCCAGGATCCCGAGATTGCCAGTTGCGACCTTCCCAGCCAGCTTACGACAAACAAAATCAATGGGGAACAGCATGATTCACTTAACGACCGCCACAAAAAATGTCGTAAAATTGGGTGCAGTCACGTGATGCCTTGCTTAATGACCACACTGCTTAACGATGAACTTTCCAGTCCCTATTGTGGTTGTAAGTCGAGGACTACCTGTATTCAACAGGGGTGGAAATTGTACACCTTTCTGTCATTTTCACTGAGATCAGATTTATTTATTTATTTATTTATATTTATTTATTTAATTTATATAACCGCCCATCTCCCCCAACGGGGAACTCGATCACGAGAAGCAATTGTCCCCCCTCTAATAGGCCGTGGGTCAGGGACCATTTGGAGCGCCACGGCCAGTTTCGGCCACCGCAATCTAAAAAGGCATCAACAATTGCAGTGAGTTCACAGAAGGGTTTCAACCTTGGCGTAGAAACCAAGTCCTGTGGAAAATGTAAAGGCACTGGACATGTTTAGCCTGCAGAAGAGAAGAAAGCGGGGAGATACGATTGCAGCCTCTTGGCATCTAAAAGGCTGCCATACAGAGGAGGGGGTGGACATATTCCCTGTTGCCCAGACGGCAGAAGCAGGACAAATTAGCTGAAACAGGGAAATAGGATTTGGAGGAATTCCGTAATAGTAAAAGCTGTCAAAAAGCTATGGAATGCTCTCCCTACACCAGATGCCTTCAGATGGCGGTTGGAGAGCCTTCTCTCTGAAGTCCTTCAGCAGATCTTCCAGGGGGTGGGACTAAAGGACCTCTAAAGTCCTTGTGGAGTCCTTGGTGCTCTCCGAACTGGGTGGTTTGATGGCAGACATTTCATTACCCGACTAGGTTGGGCAATGAAACGTCTGCCATCAAACCACCCAGAACCACCCAGAACCCAGCGAATCATGTGGTCGTCAAGCAAATCATGGGTTCTCCATTGATTTTGCTTGCCAGAAGCTGGCCGGAAAGGTAGAAAATGGCGATCATGTTACAACGGGACGCTGCAATGGTCATAAATGTGAACAGGTTGTCAGGTGCTCAAACTGCAATCACGTGACTGCGGGGACACTGCGATTGTCCTAAGCGTGAGGTCCTTGTGAGGGAGATGGGCGGGATATAAATGTGATAATTAATTAATTAATTAATTAATTAGCAAGCAAGCAAGCAAGCAAGCGTGAGGACCGGCTGCAAGTCGGTTTTTTCAGCACCATTGTAAGTCTAAACGAATGGTTGTTAAGCGAGGACTACCCATTTATTTATTTAAAATAACTTTTTAAGGCGTGGTAGCTAGAACGGGACACAGCTCTTCAACTATATTATTGTTATCAGCCTAGTGGAATTTGCCTTTTTAAAAAGCAGCTACACGCTGGCTCGCCTTTTCCCTCGATCTCCAAACTGCCTCCCCCGATCGGTCACTGCCAGCTCACCCCACAGAAGCCTCTGTGCCAACCCTTGGCTCTGGCAGGAAGACCGAGGCCTCGCCCAGCCCCCAATGACGGTGGCGCAAAGTCGTATACTTGAGCCAACCAATCGATTCAGCCGCATTCGATGCCTCACCTCAAGCTCTTTGCTGGAGACCAGGAAGATCCGGCCATGAAGCTCTTTCCAGCGACTCTCAGTCCACGTGGAAAACTCGGTGGACCCCCAGTCCTCAAGCTCAAAGGCCGGGGAGGATGCCGGTGTGCGGCGGACAGTTGACCTGACGCAGAACGGCTTGCGGGGAGAGGTAGAATTGGGGTATGGAGAGCCCTGCACCCACATGTAGTCGAACAACTGCAGAGAGAACACAGGAGCGGCAGAGGCAAGGCCTGCGTGTTAATGTGTTGCTTTGAACATTAAAGCTTTAAAATTAAAGCTGAGTTACCTGAGGGATTGCCTTGATATGTATTTGCCCATACACAGATTTGCAGAAATTGCCCTATTCCAGATAACCCCACTAAATCAGTAAACCAACGTGGAATCTTCGGTGGGCCCAAAACGTTAGGATTAGGGTTAGCTAGGCTATACATTCAGGAACTGTATCTGTCCGTCTATGAGGAAGACAAGCTCGGGACCAAGACGCTCGAAAGGGCACCGAATCCCACGCAAGCTTGCTGGGGTATTAACAGCCTCTTCTGAGATCTTCTCCAGGTGCCTTCAAAAGTCAGGGTGGTGGCCACGGAAGAGGGAAGCGATCTCAGATGGCAAGCTTTCCCCAAGGAGTGTTTCGCTGCTAAGTTTTCATCGCCCGGCTGTTTATTTTCCAGAACGGGTTGAACAGTAAATGTTGGCTTGTTTTCCCTGTCGCTTGTTTATTTTATGCAATTTTTTTTAACAATGCTGGGCTAGCAGAGGAGGAGGAGACTCACATCTTCCTTGGAGGCTTTGCAATGCTCCTTGGTGGTGTTGTCTCCGAGGTGGGTACCTGTGAGGTTGGCCAAGACATACTGAACAAGGCTGGTGGAGTTGACCGGACTGGACACAGCGGTGTAGTACTGGAGGGGCTCATTACCTGGGGGGGAGCATCAAGGAGGGGGGGCTCGAAGGAGAGCTCTCAGGCAGCCGCCTTCACCCCTGAAGCCACCCCTCCCTCCCTCTCCTTCACACAAACCAGCCTCACCCAGAGGCCCTTTGAAATCTGGCTTGATGATGGACTGGAACCAGGAGGTGTTGGACTGGATCAGGAAGCCATACAACATGCGTGTGACCTGGAAGAATAAGGTGACGCGTCAAGGCCCAAAGGTCTAAAGAGCAGCAGCCGACGGAGGTCTGTACCAGCCCCACAAGAGAGCTGCTTCCACACCTCCACTTAGCCATGAATGCTGGAGAAGATGCAGGACTCTGCAAATCGAGAGCTTAATGTATATATTTTCTAATGGGTTATCTAAAGAAAGTGCTTGGAGTGCCAGTGGAGGATGAATTTGACAAGCTCATGTTGAAGCCACTCATAATGGAGGTGAAGAACCTCTACTCCTCCGTTATTGTATCAGTAGATCATCAGCCAACTGCCTTAAAGGCAGTCCTCAACTTACAACCATTTGTTTAGCGACCGTTCGAAGTTACGACGGCAATGAAAATAGTGACTTGCGACTGGTCCTCGCACTTATGACCACCGCAGCATCCCTGCGGTCACGTGATCAAAATTTGGGCGCTTGGCAACTGGCATGTATTTACGACGGTTGCAGTATCCCAGGGTCTCGTGATCGCCATTTGCAACCTTCCCAGCCGGCCTCCGACAAGCAAAGTCAATGGGGGAAGCCGGATTCACTTAACGGCCACCGTGATTCGCTTAATGGTCACGGCAAAAGAGGTCATAAAATTGGGGATGAGATGTTGCCAGAAACTGCAGTTGGTACAAAATCTAGTGGCCCATGTATTCATGGCATCGAACACTGTGAGCACATGACACCTTGAGAGAAATTACTTGTAGTTCGCCACTACTGTGAAGTCAGGGGAGTTGAGGCCAGGAGGAGATGCTTCTCAGTGATGGCCCCTATAATAGGGGACAGCCCGCCCCACAAAAGCCGTATTACCCTAATGTTAATGCCCTAACAAAAGCAAGGGAGGGCTCTTCTAGAGGGTTTTTTAAATTTAATTTTTTGAGGGACCACCACATGCATGTCTGTATTACTTTAAGGCAGCGTTTCTCAACCTTGGCAGCTTGAAGATGCTTGAAGAATCTTCAAGTTGCCAAGGTTGAGAAACACTGCTTTAAGGCATTCCTTTTAATTTTTGTATTATTATACGGTGGATATTCCATGTTATATATTTTGTAATTATTTCTGTGCGCCTCAATAATCGCTGGACTGCAGCAGTCTAGAAATAGAACCAATTAAGAATCTACCTGAAGAGACAGGTAGAAAGTTCCATGCTTGGTGGCTTTACAGAAAGCGACGGAAGGGGTGAACGGGAATTCCAAAAGGCGGGGTGGGGGGGAGGAATTCCACACTTTGTGCAGCTCCTGACCTGCCCCCTCCAGAGCGGTGGAATGAATTATGCCAGCCCTGATTTGGAAGCATCTCCGCACTGTGTAAACCAGTCATTTGGCCATCCAAAACATCTGGGATTCTTGTACAGGTAGTCCTCGACTTACAACCGTTCGTTTAACAATGGTCCGAAGCTACAACAGCCTCAGAATGGGTTCTTTACAGCTTGTAAAGCATTTCTTGAGCGCTGCAATACGTCACACCACCTCCTGCGGTCACATGATCGCATTTCAGGCGCTTGGCAACTGGCTCGCATTTACGACTGGTTGCAGCGTCCCACGGTCATGTTTTGCGACGTTTTTTGCCATTTTCCGGCAAAAAACGCCCATTGGGGAAGCTGGATTCGCTTGCCAACTGTGGTGAATCGCTTAACGGCCACCGGTAAAACTGGTCGTAAAATCGGGTCCGCTCACGTGGCGACTCAACTTACGACCGCAACGACCTATGATGGAAAGTCCGGTGCCAATTGTGGTTGTAAGTCGAGGACTACCTGTATGCTGGTCTTTGGGGCAAGGGGGAGGACTCAATGCCGGGGAAGGGAAGGGAAGGGAAGGGAAGGGAAGGGAAGGGAAGGGAAGGGAAGGGAAGGGAAGGGAAGGCGGGTGGGAGGAAAGAGGCTTTCATGGGGAGCAGGACGTGAGGCTCACAGGCAGGAGGGGATGCGGACTTTGGGTTGGCTCCTTGCCCCCCCCCCCATCCCACCGGCACGTACCGTGAGTGGATCCGCCTGAACGGAGAGGGGGTCACCGCTCCCTCCTGCAAGTTGGTAGAGCGTGCGGCCCACCACGGTGGCTATTGCGGCTAAGGTCTGGGGGAAAGACAGGAGAATTGAGACAGCCCCCTCCGGGTCCCTGTGACAGCCCAGCCGGCAAGACAATCCAAGCCAGCGCCCCGCGCCCCCCACCTGACAGGCAGGCGGCTCCCTCTGGGGCCCAGCAAACCTGAGCGGTTTCCGTCACGTGATTCAGGGCCTCCTCTGGGCTCAGCCCCTCGGGGTACTTCAGCCGGACGTTCTCCGAGGTGTCGTAGATGCTCTGGTAGTACCTGAGGGAGGGGAGGAGGAGGAGCTGCGTGGGCCTGGGCGGGGCAGGATGCGAGGAGAGGCCCTTGTTGGAGCAGGTGCGGGGTGGGATCCCGCGGGATGGGGGCGGGGGACGGATCTGGGCTTGGCCAGAGATCCAGCGCCCCCCCCCCAAAGCACTGAATAAGGGTCTGCAATTAACTCGGGCCCTTCTGTAGCTTTGCCTGTAGCAGGGAGGGGGGAGACAGGGAGAGAGGCCTTCGCAAACAACACCCCCGAATCTGAAACGGGGGGTACATTTAAGAACGCAACCAGACCCTGAAGAGGGGATGCTTTCGCCGAAACAAGGAGAAAGTGGCTGCCATGAATCCGTTTCAGGAGAAGAACAATCCCAGCCCCCTGATGGGCCCATCCCTGGGGGGTCAACCTTTGCCAGCGCAGGCTGGGTGAAGAGCTGACTGGCAGCTGCGAACCTCACACGTGGGACCGGTCTTCTCATTTGTGCAGCACTTTAACAACAATCACTGGATTCTGCCACACAACGAATTGCTGTCCCAAACTTTGCTGTGTTAAGTGCCCTGCAGTTTAAAAATCAGCTAACCTTGTTCCTGTATCCCACTTACTGCTTGTAAGTTATACCCTTTTTTATATGCGTCTTTATTTAAAATTAATTGTAATTTTCAAAATGCCCACCCTTAAGGAACGTAGGGGAAAGGAGGACTCCAGAGACGGCGTGCGGCTTCTCCGAAGGGTGAACAGGATCCCGTAGGAACTACCAGGCCTTTCAATATGCTAGTCCTCACTAATGTGATTCAAGAGTACAGGGACAGCAGGCACTCCAGCCGAGTGACAACTTGTCAAAAACGGGCAAAGGCCACCAACTGCAGCAGCCATACTCAATTTGGTACAGGTAGTCCTCGCTTAACGACCGCAATGGGACCGGAATTTTGTTTGCTAAGCGAAGCAGTCATTAAGCGAATCTGACCCAATTTTGCGACCTTTTTCGCAACAGCTGTTACGCAAAGCACATGGTTAAGCGAACCACACGGTTCCATTGATTTTGCTTGCCAGAAGTTGTCTGGGAAGGTCGAAAATGGCAATCACGTGACCATGGGACGCTGCAACGGTCATAAATGCAAACCAGTTGCCAAGCACCCAAATCATGATCACGTGACTGGGCGGAAACGCCGCGACAGTCGTAACTGTGAGGATTGGCCGCAAGTTAGTTTTTCCAGCACCGTCTTAAGTCCGAACTGTAAACGAATGATTGTTAAGCAAGGACTACCTGTACTCTCTAGATGTGTTGGGACTGCAACTCCCAGAATTCCACTGCTGATGGGGAATTCTGGGAGCTGCGGTCCTAACACAGCTGCGGGTGCCGGGATGGAGAAGGTTGATATGGAGGCCCAAGGGGAGCACAAACTGGAAGGGAAGATAAAAACCGCCCCCCCCCCCAGTTAACATCGTGTGATGTTGAATTACATACCAAAGCTTTGGAATCTGACTTTTATCAGGAATTATGGTTGTATCGAGTGGGGGGCGGGGGAGCTAAAAGAATTATATTGAGAAATTGGAAAAAAAGTGATATTATTCCATAAGTTACACATTTTGGAAATGTGTAACCTTCATCCTGGAAAAGGCAATACTGTCCACTAATCAAAGGATGAAGCAGTATAAGCAGTATGTACTACTTTGGCAGAGATTTCATGTTATTTTACAATAATCCAAGTGCTCCACGGCTGCAACATCTGGATGTCCCCTGGCCATCACAAACATACTTCTTCCCCTCTTTGCTTTGTTTCAGAACAGTCCTGGAAGAACAGACGAGTCCCTTCTGGATGCTCAATTGCTGCTCGCTAACCTCTGGCTGCCAGCCAGCCAGCCGCTGGAAACGTTCGCAAGACGAAACGGGATTTCTCGCGGTTGTCAGAACAATTATGCTGCGCCTCTTTAATTACAGGGCGCGCGTCTGCTTCCTCCCTGCCTCCCCCAACTGGCAACTGCTACGGTCTTTCCAGTAGCCTCTTCCCCCGCGTTCTGCTAAGCTCGGGTAAAACGTGGCCTAGGCTTCCCCCACTGGCCAGGCCTGCAAGGACCCCAAGCCGGTGCGAGTTCAAGCTTTCGTCTTATGCAAAAAGTCCCACCTGGCAGGCTTCGGGCCAGATTCTGGACTGCAGTTATTCGCCGCGGCAGCTCTATGACGGTTTTGATCAACGTGGGGTTTTTAACAAATCGCTGGGCTTTCTCTAGTAAGGGGAAGAAAGGTCCCGAGCGAGAGAGACCGGCTTCATAATCAGGTTATTGGTTACAACTGTCTTCTGAATAATGCAAGGAACAGCCCGGCAGTCCTTCAGGACATGGGGTCACATACTGCTAAGCGGCACCTGTGGGGAGCGGAGTGGAGGTCCTGCGTGTTCGGCCGCCCTTCTGCCCTGGATGGCAAGGCAGGTTGCTCACCCGGCCACAGCCTGCCTGCACCTTGATCAAAGTCCCTCTTAACTTACAGCAATGCCCAATGAATGGGTACTTCAGAGATCTTTGGTGCGGAGTACCTTAAGGACTGGAAACTTGAACTAGCCAAGTGGAATTCTAACTGAAGTGTCTCAAAACTTCAGAGGAGCAGGCGAAAGGAAACATTTAAAATTCCAGCATCTCCTCTCCAGCTTGGTCAAATTGTAGACTCACTTTCAGGCATCTTCCCTCTAAATCGGTGTTTCTCAACCTCGGCCCCTTTAAGATGGGTGGACTTCAAGCAAGGCTGGCTGGGGAATTCTGGGAGTTGAAGTCCACCCATCTTAAAGGGGCTGAGGTTGAGAAAGACTGCTCTCAATGTTCAGAGATTACCGCAAACCCGCTGAAAACGATCCGTTACCTGTTCTCAAAGTGGGAATAGTGGTCAGCCAGGACTACCCCGGGGATCTGCTGGGCCCTCAGGAACCGCTGGAAGGAGGATGGCGGGAGTGGCTGGGTGGCCCCGATTCCACTCATCACCACGGTGGTGTTTCTGCTGCTTTTCTTCAAGGCCTCCATCATCCTCTGGACGCTTTGCTAAGCAGCAAGGCCGAGAGTAAAGACAAGTGAGCTCAGTTATGAAGCTGCCTCCACCGTGAACTCTGAGCAGAGTAACTACGGGGGGGACGACGACAACATCCCACGGCCCCTCTGGAACGGTCTATTGACGCATTTTCATGACCCCCAAATGGGCACGTCGATGGCCTGATGCCAAGAGAGGGTGCAGCCCACCCCGAGTGCTGCGTAGGGACATGGAGAGCTTGCAAGCAACGCACCCAAAGGATCTCGAGTGCAAACATGTCCTACGGGTGTCTGCCGGGCCTTCAGGACCGAGGACGGAGGGACAGTAAACTCAGCAGAAAAGCTGCATCTCCTCAAGCTTCATTTCGGCAAAAGATGAGGACTAAGGAATGGTGGCAACCTGCCTGGAAACTGTGGGACTCGAGAACAGTTGGAAGGAAACAAGAGGGGGCATTCGGTGGCTGTTCCAAACGAAAGGAGCAGCCAGGGAGAAGGGAGGTCAAGGAACCCGAAGGCCGGCGAGACGGAGGAGAAAGGCTCCCTGGACTGAAGGTGCCGGAGAGGAGCGTAAGCCGGACCTGCGCAGGAGCAGAAAGGCAGCGCCGGGATTTCAAAGAGGAAGGCCACCCGGTCAGCAAGGGCGGCGGCAGGGCCCAGGGGACCAAGACGAGGCAGGAAATGGCCCGAGGGGAGGAGGAGATGCTGATTCTATTTTATTGTGCACCGCCCAGGGTTCCCGCTGGGGGAGATGGGCGGTAATATAAATTTAATAATAAATAAAAATTAAAAAAAAACCTCTTTGGCGAGGGACCGTTTTCGCCAAGGCAAAAAAAGGCAACGTGTCCGCTGTGACGTGAGGAACAGAACGGGCAACGTTGCTTTGTTCCTCAGATCATCAGCGGAGGTGCCAAGTACATCAGCACGTAAGCTGGCCTGGACCCCTGGGCCAATTAGTCCAGCCATCTGTTCTCACGGTGGCCGACCGACTGCCCAGGGAAGCCCGCTAGTCTCCCAGCAGACGGCCACGGAGGCCAAGAGCCACTGACCCCCAGGATTTCTATCGTGGCCCGTCCCTCCTTGCAAGCACAACGCGCAACCAAGCCAACGTCCCTACCTCAATAGCGTGGTTCTTCCGAGAGACAGGATCGGTGTGCATCCACAGAGAGGCGTTCCTCTGGAGTGCAACCTGCAACAGAAGGAGCACGGTCAGCGCAGTTCCGAGGCTGCCCGGTGGCTTCCCACAAGCAGCAAGGGCCAAGGAGCCGAACCAGGAACACGCCGAAGTCCGCAGCTTCTCCAGGGCGACAGGGAAGGGCAACCTTTTTAAAGTCAGCCGTTGCCAAGTCTGCCCCCACCTCCAGCTATTTGCACTGAAGGGGCACAGGAAGTGGCAAAGGAGAACCCACAATCTATTCCCCCCCCCCTTTACTAGAACCCCAAGACCACCAGCCAGGGCCTGGTGCCAAAACCTCAGAACCAGGAGTTTGATCTGAAATTCAGAATGAAACGGAGTTCACTCTTTTGGTGCAAGGAAGGCCCGTTTGGTTGGAACTTCTTTTGTTTCACTGAATAATTTGGTGGGGGTCTCCTGCTGCTGCTGGTAATGGTGGGATCAGAAATCTCCTGCAAATTATCCAAAGACACACCAGCAGAGCCAAATACAGTTATGCCTAAATCCCCTTAATCCAATCCAATCATTAGACTTCTATCCTGCCTTTTTAATGTATATTTTGGTCAATTCAAAACGGGGAACAGACCTAATACCCCTTCCTCCTCCTATTTTCCCCACAACAACCACCCTGTGAGGCGGGTTGGGCTTAGAGAGAGGGACTGGCCCAAGGTCACCCAGCCGGCTTCCATGCCTAAGGCAGGACTAGAACTCTGAGTCTCCTGGTTTGCCATTGGCTCCTTCCTAGGGCTGAGAGGGAGGGACTGGCCCAAGGTCACCCAGCTGGCTTTCATGCCTAAGGCAGGACTAGAACTCTCAGTCTCCTGGTTTGCCATTGGCTCCTTCCTAGGGCTGAGAGAGAGGGACTGGCCCAAGGTCACCCAGCCGGCTTTCGTGCCTAAGGCGGGACTAGAACTCTCCGTCTCCTGGTTTCCCATTGGCTCCTTCCTAGAGCTGAGAGGGAGGGACTGGCCCAAGGTCACCCAGCTGGCTTTCATGCCTAAGGCAGGACTAGAACTCTCAGTCTCCTGGTTTGCCATTGGCTCCTTCCTAGGGCTGAGAGACAGGGACTGGCCCAAGGTCACCCAGCCGGCTTTCATGCCTAAGGCGGGACTAGAACTCTCAGTCTCCTGGTTTCCCATTGGCTCCTTCCTAGGGCTGAGAGGGAGGGACTGGCCCAAGGTCACCCAGCTGGCTTTCATGCCTAAGGCAGGACTAGAACTCTTGAGTCTCCTGGTTTGCCATTGGCTCCTTCCTAGGGCTGAGAGACAGGGACTGGCCCAAGGTCACCCAGCCGGCTTTCATGCCTAAGGCGGAACCAGAACTCTCAGACTCCTGGTTTCTAGCCCAGAACCAAACTGGCTCTCTAAATGCCTTTTGGATCAAGTAAGAGAGCACACTCGATATCACTTTGCACATTTAATTAGGCCTTGACTTTTCCAAGACCCTGAATTTGTCCTCGTTTTGTAAATTTAAAATATCCGTAGGGTGACTTAGGTTTACAAAAAGAAGAGCCATGCTGGTTCTATCCATCCTCTGTAAGAAAGGTATTCTGCATTACGTTCTATGATGCTTCCAGATCAAGCCTGCTTAATGTTAACCTGGTTTCTGCACACAAGCCCTGACCCTGTGACTCCCCTTCAACCTTTAAGTAACCAAGAAGTAGCTAATTAAAATCCACAGGTCTGACCTCAGCGCACAATATTATATATCAGGATGTTTTTGATGTTTAAGTCTGAAATAGCAATTGGATGTGAGGGACGTCTTCTTGCAAGATGCAAGTCAGGCACAGACTCACATCTGGGCATTCTCATGTTACAAAGACCCAAGTCTCTTTGGCTCCTTCCATTCCTAGCTTCCAAAATATGGAAATTACACCAGAGGCCGATATCCCAAAAGCAATCAGATAAACGGTGGCTGGAAAGCAAAACCAGCATCGGCTTGTCTTGCCTCACCTGGCTCAGTTCCAGGAAGGAATCGATGTTTTCCAGCTTGATGGGAAATCTGTCATTCTGCATATCGTACACCATGCGAGAGCTGCCAATGTAGTCAAAGGTTTCCTTAAGAGGGGAAGGGAAATTCAGAAATGTTCACCCCAAAAAGAGACAGTGTGTGTCCAGCAATCCAACCGCAGGAACGAACTGTAACATTAATCTGCAAAATGTACTCAACTCTTTTAAAGCTTTATGCAGTTTCGGCAAATCCCTTATACAGGTAGTCCTCACTTAACAACCACAATAGGGACCAGAAAATTGGTTGTTAAGCAGTGTGGTCATTAAGTGAGTCACGTGACCAGACCCGACTTTGCAACCGTTTTTACGATGGTTGTTAAGTGAATCACGGGTCGTTAAGCAAATCCAGCTTCCCCAATGGACGTTTTTTGCCAGAAACCGGCAAAAAAAGTTTCAAAACATGATGACATGACTGCAGGATGCTGCAACTGGTCGTAAATGCGAGCCAGCTGCCAAGTTTGAGAAACACTGCTTTAGAGGGGCTGGGACTGCTGGCTGGGGAATTCTGGGAGTTGAAGTCCACACATCTTAAAGTGGCCAAGGTTGAGAAACACTGCTCAAGGGCAATGTGAGGACTGGGGCCTTCTGGGTCACAGCTCAGCTTTCTGACCACTAGCTTGCTTAAACAAGCTGCAAACTCTTCCCCACAACGCCACACCAGCGTGGAAAGTTGGAAAAACCCTACAGAGACGTCGTAAGGACAACAAACGCACCATGCGCCGAGAATCCTAAAACACAATATAGTTTACGACTTCTGGTTTCACGATCGCAATTGTGTAATGACTAATTTTGTGGCCCTCCGAGGAAGGGCACAACTGCCAATTCCCCCACATGTGGGGGGGGGCGGGGAAGAGAAGATCACATGGACGTTTTACAAGAGTGCGGAAGCCACTGTAAAGTTGACAGCACTGATCAAATGAGGCCTCCCAACCAGTTGCCTGGAGGGGAACATCAGCTGCTAACCATCAGCCCCCACCCCCTCCCTCCTTTTCAAATATCCTCTTGGCTTTACACAGCTGCCATTTCCCCAAATTAACTGCTTTTTGCTTCAGTGTGCACATATATTTTTAATCTGCTCTGTATGACTTTATGTTTGGAGACAGTGTGCCTGCGTGTGGCAGTTGCTAGGGGATGCGCAACAGAGAAGGGCCCTTTCCTGCCCCCTGGGGGCATATTGTTGCCCACAGCTGCTGCCCACGGGCTGCAGGAAGCGGCCTTTCCGGCTAGAAATTCTGAAAATTAACAGTCCCAACACAACTGGAGGGCATCAGGTTGGGGAAGATGGCTTCTGATCAGCCGTCCACTTTACTCGGCACGCTTCACAGGACCGGGTTGCTCAGGTTCTGCTGCCAGGAACCTGCCTTGACTCTGGGCGAAGCACAGCTCTGCCAGTTTCCTAGGGCCTCTCCCAGCAACGTGTGAAGACTTCTCTCCTGAAGCCAGCAGGACCAGAACCAAGGAACATGTTGCTTTTTCTCCTATTTGTTATTACTGATTTTTTTTCACCCGTTCAGTCGTGTCCGATTCTCAAAGACTGCCTGGACAAGTCCCTGCAGTTTCCTTGGCAAGGTTTTTCGGAAGTGGCTTGCCATTGGCTCCTTCCTAGGGCTAAGAGAGGGCGACTGGCCCAAGGTCACCCAGCCGGCTTTCATGCCTAAGGCGGGACTAGAACTCTCAGTCTCCTGGTTTGCCGTTGGCTCCTTCCTAGGGCTGAGAGAGAGGGACTGGCCCCAGGTCACCCAGCTGGCTTTCGTGCCTAAGGTGGGACTAGAACTCTCTGTCTCCTGGTTTGCCGTTGGCTCCTTCCTAGGGCTGAGAGTGTGTGACTGGCCCAAGGTCACCCAGCCGGCTTTTGTGCCTAAGGCGGGACTAGAACTCCCAGTCTCCTGGTTTGCCATTGGCTCCTTTCCAGGGCTGAGAGAGTGTGACTGGCCCAAGGTCACCCAGCCGGCTTTTGTGCCTAAGGCGGGACTAGAACTCCCAGTCTCCTGGTTTGCCATTGGCTCCTTTCCAGGGCTGAGAGAGAGGGACTGGCCCAGGGTCACCCAGCCGGCTTTCATGCATAAGGCGGGACTAGAACTCACAGTCTCCTGGTTTGCCATTGGCTCCTTCCTAGGGCTGAGAGACAGCGACTGGCCCAAGGTCACCCAGCCAGTTTTCATGCCTCAGGCAGGACTAGAACTCCCAGTCTCCTGGTTTGCCATTGCCTCCTTCGTAGGGCTGAGAGACAGGGACTGGCCCAAGGTCACCCAGCCGGCTTTCGTGCCTAAGGCGGGACTAGAACTCAGGGTCTCCCAGTTTCCAGCCTGGTGCCTTCACCACTAGACCAAACTGGCTCTATCACAGATTATACAGCACACTAAAATGAAGAAGGTACAACGTGCTCTTTCCCCAGAATTACCCTGCTGATGCGGAATAAACCGTCAAGCCCTCCCTTCCCTTCAACAGAGACATTTATCTTGGACTTTTCCCTGGCTGATTTTGTACAGCCTCCCCCACCCTGAAATGCTCTAAATGTGCCGGACCCGAGTTCCCAGAATGGCTTGTGCCTGCCTGGCTGCCAGCCGCCTGAGAATTCAGGGAAATGAAGTCGGGTATCTCAGGAGTACGTTTGTTTGAGGAAAGCTATTATGCACCGTGTACAAAATCGACACGCTTTCTAACACTTGTTTATGAGACGTTACGCAAGCAAACGTGCAAAACTAGACTGAAATCACTTTAAAGCATCTCCAGAAGAACCCTGTGAGGTTTTCCTATTTAAACGTTCCCGAGCCGTCTCTCCCACCATCGGTTAATTCTCCGGTGGAACTGGGATTAGGAGCATCTGTCTCTCTAGTTGGTTTATTCATTTCCCAGGGGAAATTCCGTTCTGGCACGGCGTGATATTTCCTAGCCGGGAACGATGAAGCCCCCCAGTGCAAATCTTATTCCCAATTCAGTGGCGGCAAGCTCTCTCTGCTGAAAGCGCGGAGGAAATTGGCTTGCCACAGGCCGTGCCACAGGCCGACGGGGCGGGCTTTGAGACTTCAGAAGAGCGACACCCACGGGCTCCAGGGACTGAACCGGAGATCCGTTTTAAGCCGCAGAGTCCAGGAAAAAAGGAAAAACGAGGACTTACCCCCTGGAAGAAGACAAACATGATGTTTTTCGGGAGCGACTGAACATTAGGGATTTTATGGATGGCTTCAGCTGCAGCTAAGAGGGTGACAAAGGACGCGACTGCGCTCTCGGCCCCGGGGGCCACGTTCCAGAAAAAAGAGTGGCTGTCAATCTGCCAGGAAGAAGAGGAAGATTAAGGTCCAGCCAGTTCAGGGGATCTGCCAGCATTTCCCTCCCCAAAGTCAGCCTCCCGGTTTCCACGCATAGTTCGAAGAACCGGCTTTATGCCCAGATGGCAGCCACCGAGCCCCAAATATTGTTTTTCACTCATTTTCTAAAAGTATATGGTCAAATATACTAGGCTACCTAAGGGACCGTCTCATCCCCATTACATTGTCCCGTCCCGTCCGGTCATGCAGGGAGGGCATGCTACGGACCCCATCGGTTAAAGAATTCCATCTCACGGGGTCACGGAAGCGTGCCTTCTCTGCAGTAGCTCCTGCTCTGTGGAACATTCTCCCCCCGGAGATAAGACAGTCCCCCTCGCTCCTGGACTTCCGGAAAAAACTCAAGACCTGGTTCTGTCAACAGGCCTGGGGCGGGAAGAAGAGTGTACACTCCTGGGGATGGCTAACGCCTTAGGGTGGCCCTAGAGTGCCCTTTCCATGGTTTTAAAGAAGATACTGCCATCTGGATTTTATTATATTTATTATATTCTTGAATTGTTATTTTAATGTTTATTTAATTTTATTTATATTTGTAGTATAGTTAATTATATTTGACTGTAAACCGCCCAGAGTCCCTCTTGGGGGGCTTAGGCGGTGATAAGTCGAATGAATAAATGAATGATAAAAAAAATCTACCAAGGATATAAAAGTATATGGTCAAAATCTACCAAGCCCATCAAAACGAGCTTGTGCAACTTTTCAGAAACTGCAGCTGGGGCCTGAAAAGAGTCTTCTCGGATGGCCACGACTGGCAGGAACACTTTCCGCGGCAGCGCCAGCTGGCCCTCCCGCTCCAGGCCACCCTCATCAAACAGGACCTGGGGGAACAGGGAGCCCGGCTGTGCCTTTCTGAGCTCTGTCCTGCTCTCCTCTTTTTAATTTGTTTGCTTGCTTTTTCAACTTAGACACCGCCCTACTCCAAATCATCTCTGGGCACCTCACAGCATAAAAACAGAACAAACAGATATACGATCCAAATAGAAAGCACAAGACATTAAACAAGATGGTGAATCTGGTCAGCAATACAGACTGTCCTCGTTTAGCGACCACAATTGGGACCGGCCACTCAGTCGTTAAGTGAAGCGGTCGCGAAGTGAAACCGCAGCTGTGCTTACGATGTGACTTCAGCTTTCCTTTGCTTGGCAGACCTGCGAAGGTCGTCAGTGTGAGGATTGGTCGCAAAGTTATTTTTTCATCACCATCGTAACGGCGAACGGTCGCTAAACAAGGACTACCTGTAACCAAACCTATCATACGCCCAGCAAGGGGCCCCGGCCTGGGAGAAAACCAGGTCTTCAAAACCCTCCAGGTGGGAATCTCACTCCGGAAGGCAGGTGCTGTGCCAGAAAAGACGTGCTTCCAGGACACCCATAGATACCCAGAGCGCACCAGCCCTGTCAGAATGAAACTCTTTATAATTTGTAATTTTTAATAAATGTATATATGTTGTACAATTTGTCGTGGGGGTGGCTGGCACCTTGAGGCAGCCCCGGGAAATTTTATCAAGACTGTGATCTCACCGTCTTGGGTTTTAGATCTCCTATTTTATATTTTAGAGTTTTTAGTATATTTGTATATGTACATTTTATAATGTACCTCTTTTAATCGATATTTAACTCTTTTACTGTTTTAATTCGCTTGTAAACCGCCCAGAGTCGTTTGTACGAGATGGACGGTGAAGAAATACAATAAATAACTTCTATGCTTTATATTATTATATTACATTATTACATATTATCTTCTACGTTTTATCATCATATTATGTGTATAACTTGCATAATTCATGTGTTTTAGGCCAGCCTTCCCCAATCTCCTTGAGGGATTGGAACTGCAATTCCCAGAATTCTTAAATAATCCTGGCTGGAGATTTCTGAGGGTTAAAGTCCACTCATCGGAAAGGTGCCTGGGCTGCAGGAAACTATTTCAAGCATTTTAAATTAAAGTCACGTTTGCAAGCCCTTTTTGGAATCTTGCACTAAAAGCAGTTCCAAAGGAAATAAAATACGTCTTCCAAGTTACAAAAGGAAAAGAAAAATGCAGAAGCACGACCATGTCACACAAGAATTCCCAAATTACGTCAGGATTAAGAGGAAGGCTGGCCAATCAGGTTTTTGTTCCACAACGCAGAACCAAGGGTGCTTCCTGCTCAAAAGAACAAAACTCCCCCCCACCCCAGCAAGGCAACACCTACTCGAGAGGAAGCAATGACGACGCTTTTAGGATCCAGCTTCTCCGAATCATTGACCGGCCGCACCGTACTCCACACGTTATAATCCGTGAGAGGATCGCAGACGACTTCTGAAAGGACAGAAACAGCAGCTGTTGCACCCCTGGCCATTTCTGACCTGGGAGGTGCCGACCCCCCCAAAACACACACAGCACCCGCCATCAAGGACCAGCGTTGCTCCACCAGCTCGTGAATGAGGCCTTTGCCACTGTCTTGCGTGCCGTGCAGAAAGGCGATCCGGAAATGCTGAAAACAGCATGACTGACCTTGCTTCCCAAAAGCCAGAAATCAAGACTGACACGATACAGGACAACTGCAGCAAAATTATTATATGCTCAAAAGTGGAAAGACTCGGCACTACCCCCAACGGAGGAACGGCTGGTGACGAGGATGGAACTTGCGGAGATGGCTAAACCGACTTCCTTGATTAAAGACAACATCTACGTTTATTGCTGATTGGAAACCCGTTACAGACTTTTTGTGTGAAACGGGGGGGGGGGGGGATATTTATTTATTTATTTATTATTTGAATTTCGTCACCACCCATCTCATTCGAAGAGCGACTCTGGGTGGTTTACAATAAAATTAAAAATAAATACAGATTAAAACACAATAAAAACAGTCTTATGGTTTATGGCGTTGATGATTTAAAAAAAGAGGTAATAGAAAAAAGAGAGCTTTTCTTTTTGTAACCATAGAGTAAAAGGTAATTTTGAAATTGTACTTATATTTGCTGCAGAGAAAATCGGAAGCTACTTCTATTTCGTTTCATTCTTTCTTTTTGCACTGTTTGACTTTTTCTTTTTTTCCTTTCCTTTCCCTTTTTCTTTACTTGTTAATTTTTACTTTTTATTCAAAACGCTCAAAAAAAATTATACATTAAAAAAAAAAAAGGAAATCAAGGTAAACATGGGAGACAGTGCTCCGGCCAGGCCAGTCAGCAGATCGGCTCCCTCAAAGCCCTTTTGGAAATGTGGATGTCTTGAACGCATAATCTCCCGTATACCAAAAGGACGCTCTGCCACTGAACCATCAAAGCTGCATTAATCCATCATACCCAGTTGGGTAACCCTGGCTGGCGGGGGGGCAGTTCTGTAACTGAACTCTGGTTCTCCGGAGACCTCCCGCATCCATCGACAATGGGTCAAGCAACTTTTTTCATTTTCTTGGCAGCTGGGGGCAGGGGGCTGGCATCACTGAAGCCCAAGGTGCCAGGCCTTCCATCTCCTATTTTATGGGGGCATGTTGTAAATTCCTAGATAAATTAAACCAAGCGTTTTCTGTTCCTCCTCCCCGCCCAAAAAAAAAAAAGCTGGAAAGAATTCAAATTCTTGCTGATTTGAACACCAAAACCAAGGAATACGACTGCACAAAAGGGATTTCTATTTGCACTAAAACTAATCCCATGAAATAAAAGCACAATAGATTAGAACAGAGCTTTCCAAACTTTTCATGTTGGTGACACACTTTTTAGACATGCATCATTTCGCGACACAGTAATTCAGTTTTACTAGCAAACCGGAGGTTAAAGTAACTAACTTATAAGAGATATGGAAACATACATAAATTGTAATAGAAATGTATGGGGACACAACATATCTCATGAAAACAGAGTTCCCCTTTACAGCAGGGCAAGGCGCGGAATCACAGCAGGTTTGGAGGCAGCAGGGCACAAGGCAGGCAATAGGACCTGCGCGGAATCACAGCAGGTTTGGAGGCAGCCAGGCACTAGGACCTGCGCGGAATACTGGCAGGGCAGGTTTGGAGGCAGCAAGACACAAGGCAGGCACTAGGACCTGCGCGGAATCACAGCAGGTTTGGAGGCAGCCAGGCACTAGGACCTGCGCGGAATACTGGCAGGGCAGGTTTGGAGGCAGCAAGACACAAGGCAGGCACTAGGACCTGCGCGGAATCACAGCAGGTTTGGAGGCAGCCAGGCACTAGGACCTGCGCGGAATACTGGCAGGGCAGGTTTGGAGGCAGCAAGACACAAGGCAGGCACTAGGACCTGCGCGGAATCCTGGCAGGGCTTGGAGGCAGCAGCAGCCGCAACACACCCAGACACTGCAGCTGACACACTAACATGTCCTGACACACAGTTTGGAAAGCTCTGGCCCAAAGCATGTTTTCGTCCGAGCTCTTCCGCCGTGTGGCACGCAGCCTCGGCGAAAGGCCCGGCGATGCCCGAGGCTCAGGGCAGGCTGGGCCTCCTGGCCAGAGTTCCGGCCCGGCTCGGCCGCCCCCCCGCTGGGCTCACCTGGGTTGAGGCTGAAGGTGCTCTGAATGGAGCTGCGGCGCATGCAGGTGACGGTGCTGGTCACAGCGTGCATGCGTGAGGAGAGCTGCATGGCGCAAAGTGGGTATTCCGGGACGGAGCCGTTGGCAGGGGCGTTGTACTTCTGATAGCACTGAGAACAAGGCAGGGAGAGGTTTGACTGTTAGAAACAGGCAGTTTCAGAGACTCGTCGGCACGTCTTCACCATCCAAGCAACGGGAACCGACAGATTATTAGCACACTTTTTTTCCTATGATGAGTTGCATTTTCTTTAATGCTGAGGCCACAGAGCCGATAAGAACCAAATAATTGCTTATTTATTTACATCAACGTGTATCCCACTCTCGGCAGTTTACACCCAGAGGAATCATGAAATCTACTATTAAAACTATGACAAAAAAACCCGATAATCCTCTGAGCCATACAGGTAGTCCTCACTTAACCACCACAATTAGGACTAGAATTTCAGTTGCTAAGCAAAGCGGTCATTAAGCAAATCTGACCTGACTTTACAGCCTTTTTTGCGGCGGCCGTTAAGCAAATCACCGCAGGCGTTAAGTGAACCATGTGGTTGTTAAGCAAATCACACGGTTCCCCATTGATTTTACTTGGCAGCAGTCGGCCGGGAAGGTTGAAAATGGTGATCAGGTGACTGGGATGCTGCGATGGTCATAAATGCAAACTAGTTGCCAAGCGCCCAAAACGTGATCACATGATTGCGGGGATGCAGCGACGGTCGTTAAGTGTGAGGACTGATCGCAAGTCGGTTTCTTCAGCACTGTCTTAAGTCCAAACCGTCACTAAACGAATGGTTGTTAAGCAAGGACTACCTGTATACCAATCTCCACCCGGTAGCTGACCCCCACAAAGTCTCTTTGGGAAAGCACCACCTGAATTAAATATAAATTCATATAAAGAACTCTAGCATTACTAAAAATGACCCTTGATGCTCCCACTCTTATGTCACAACATCTAAACATTAGAAAGATATAAAATGGCCACATTTTAAACACATTCAGTACAAATAACATCCAAGGAAAGAGTCAATTATAACAATAGCTCGTATCATACCAACTTCCTTATTTTGATTTGTTAACCTAACATTTTAAGTTCAATTAATTTGACTTCTGAAAAACAGAGATGGCGCGTAGCAGAGAATTAACACAGCAAGCTTTTTGCCTCCGCAAATGGCTCCTCGGGTTTTTTTTCCACTCAATGCAACCAAAACATACAAGCTGAACCAGCTCTCCTACTCATTCAGAGTGGAGGGATATTTTTGCAGGAACCCCCTTTGCTGAGGTGGGAGAGAAGACGATCCGGCTGGTTTCTGAGGGAAGGTCGGCCTCGTCACCGTTGAGCTGCCAGGGGTCCCTCAAGACCTGGTTATGCCAGCAGGCCTGGGGACCCCAGGGGACGGGGGAACCAGTGAGGCGGCTCCCTTATTTTTAACATCCCTTCGTCTTTTCTTCTTTGTTTTAGTTGGATTTTAAAAAATATTTTTAATGTATTTATTGATCGTTTTTAGCTCTTCGTACGCCGCCCAGAGTCGCTTGTTTGTGAGACGGGCAGCTATATAAATTTGAAAAATAAATAAATAAAATATAAGGGAAAATGAAGAATTCTCTTGACTGCAATTCTTCAAAGCAAGAAGTGATCCTCCCCTAGGGTCCCGCCCCAAATTCATTACTTCTGTATATCAGGAGTTCCCCTGAGCATGCCAATAATTCCCTTCTATGTTGGCACTTAAATAAGTTTGCTTTTGAACGGAACGAGATCTAGCACGGAGACGTTTTTCAAATGCCGAGAGTGCTGCACATACACTAGAATGGCAGTCTTTTCAGATTTTACAAGAGAATGCCAAAATCTTGTCCAATTTGGTGCATTAAACAGTTCTAACGGATTACCTCCAGGTATGCAAATGTCTCTGGACAGAAACACTGAACACAGGTATTTATTGTTTTCTGCTCCCCTTAAGATTTCAAACTGATATTCATTCCTGAGCTGTTTTTTTCTTCTTTTTAAAATCACTCTTCTGTGTTTTTTTTGGTTCCTCGTTCTCCCTTCTTTATTCCCACTGTTTTGTTGATATATTTTTGGTTTAGATAAAATTAATTTTTTATACTTAAAAATTATGTACTAACGCTGATGCTTAGTTGCATGCTTTAAAATATTCCCTTGTCCATCCTGCTAGAGGAAAGTATGGCAGGGTTGTCATAAAGTACCTGCTTAATAACCTCCGTTTCGCTTTCATCCTGAAGAAGGAAGATGGGGAAGCCGAAGTCCAGGTAGGAGAGGCTGTTCCCAAGATAGTTCCACTTGGTCACACTGCAATGGGCATATTCGGGGCCGTAGCTGCTGTTGTAGACCCCTGCAGGAACAAGAGGAAAGGGAGGAGGAATCTATGGCTGTTGTGGGTCTTCCGGGCTATGTGGCCGTGTCCTGGAAGTTGTGGTTCCTAACGTTTCGCCAGCATCTGTGGCCGGCCTCGTCAGAGGGCAGGAGCACAGACAGAAGCGAACTCTCTGTGCCCAGGTAGAAAACAAACATTGCCACTCTAAACCTCCACATTTCAGTCAACTGGAGGCACTAACAGCCTTTCAAATCACACAGGGAGAGAAACCGCATGGACAAATTCTCCCATTTTTTCTCAGCAGGAGAAATTCTCCATTTGGTTCTCAAGGGCAGGATTTCCCTTCGCAGGGACAGCAACTCCACAACTGAGAAGCCTCCACAGAAGGCTTTCCCTTCTGATGACAGCAGACCTCCGGCGAGTTGCTCTTTTTCAACCCAAATGTCTGCAAGATGATTAGGAGGAAGACAGCGACCTATCCTAAGGGGCTGTACATTCTCCCTCTCTTGTTGAGTTTGATCAGAAATAAGCCAGCATAGGAGCAACCCAGGTAAGCACTTAAGAGACAAGCTGGAATGCACCCCCCCAGGCCAAGCGTCCTCCATCCTTACCGAAGCCATCATTGGGACACTGCAAACCAGGAGAGAATCCTTCGGGGGGCCTGGTCTTGGAGATGCCCACTGCCAACCCCGCAATCCGAGAGCTGCCCTTCAGCTTTTCCATCACTTTTCTGCCAAGAGAACCACAACATGAAAAATGTAACCATACAGTGTATTATCTGTTGCTACAGCACTAACGGGATGAATTACATGTCTTGGGGTGGGTGGGAAACAAAAACTATTATTTCCCACAGAAATGGAATAAATCATAGGTTTCCTAGTGTTTCCCCAGAGAGGCATTTTTGCCTTTTGCCCAAAAGCATTTTCAAGGGGCTGGAAAGAGAGAAATTAAAGGTCCGTATAATTAAAGCTATGGTTTTCCCAGTAGTCATGTATGGCTGTGAGAGTTGGACCATAAGGAAGGCTGAGCGCTGAAGAACTGATGCTTTCGAACTGTGGTGCTGGAGAAGACTCTTGAGAGTCCCTTGGACTGCAAGGAGGTCAAACCAGTCAATCCTAAAGGAAATCAACCCTGACTGCTCATTGGAAGGACAGATGCTGAAGCTGAAGCTCAAATACTTTGGCCACCTAATGCAAAGAGAGGACTCACTGGAAAAGACCCTGATGCTGGGAAAGACTGAAGGCAAAAGGAGAAGGGGACGGCAGAGGATGAGACGGTTAGATAGCATCACCGATGCAATGAACATGAACTTGAGCAAACTCCGGGAGACAGTGGAGGACAGGAAGGCCTGGCGTGCTGTGGTCCATGGGGTCACGAAGAGTCGGACACGACTAAACGACTGAACAACAACAAAAGCACATTGCTTCGCAAAAGGGCAGCAGCTGAGTTCAAATAGTCAGTGAAACCAACCAGATATGAATGGCTTGTATTCACATGAAACGGTGGCAAAGCACAGCTAAGAAATCAAGAGGGCTCTATTCCCGCTTCATTTATTGCATGGGATACTGGCTTGCTGCTGCTTGGAAAACTGGGAAAACACCAACAGAAGTTATTAAACCAAAACAGCAGGTGTCAAGAGAGATCAACCAATATTTCTCTTTACATCTAGCAAGTATCTCCTGGGGCCATTTTCCCCCCCTCCCCACCTATATCCTGAAGGACAGGAACTCAAAAACAGTCCAGGGCTTGGACATCAGAGGAACGTCTCGCTAAATGTTTTCTGCAGAAGCTGCAGATTCAGGAAAAATAAGCAAACTCTTCTTGGAATTTTTTTTGAGGGTAGGGGGGAAATACCCACTTACCCTGTAAAAAGCTTCCCATCGAGCACTACCATGTAAGGGGGATGCGGCCCATCTGACAGCACCCACTTCAGATCAGTCTCCTTCTCTGCTACATGAATTACTCCAGTGTCTCCATTCAGAGAGGCTGTGAGGAAAAGACAGACGGAGGACATCAGAGAAACAGAATTACACCCCCTCCAAACCAGCAGCGAGTAGCCTGTGACCAAACAGCTGCACCCCCCCCCTCCAGAACACATTGTATAGTATGCACAGCCCCTTCATGATGGACAGGGCTCTTTCCAGGATTCTGCAAGGCTAAGGCATTCATACAGTATATCACCCCATAGCATTCTCCCCAAACCCCCAATAACTGGCCAATTTTCCCCATTTAGGAGCCAAGGATAAAATAGCTGCATTTAGCCTCTGCAAATATCAAGACACCCATTTCATTTATTAATAACGCATAATGAAACACATAACAAAAATCCAGAAAATGAACCACAGTTGTTGGTACCACCCTTCTATTGATGTCAGTCTCATCTATAACCCAATGTCCCTCCAAGCCCCAGAAATAATAAATAAAGAATGGGTGCTGGCTGCAAGTACTTTGCCCAGGCCAAAACAGTATCTCTGAAGACTTCCTGGGAATGGCCTCCAAATCTCCATTCCTGCTCCCCTCTGGTCCATAAAGCACTCTCCCAGCACTTTGCAATTCTCATTACAAATTCTTTGCTTGCCCATCCGAAAAGTGCTTTATGTAATGATGGAGCACTTCCTATGTCTGCGCATAACGCTAAGTGTTATTTCATTGAGTCGGCCTCAACAATCTGGTCTGCCTGTAACCCTAGGATGTTACCGATTGGCTGGATATTATGCTAAGCCCCAACAAACAAATCATTATGACCTAGCACAAGAAGAGACAACTTTTTTCCCATTCGGGGAGGGCATTTCTATTTATTTATTGAGTTACGGGGGTGCGTGACATCACTGGATGGGGCAGGGCAGTAAGATTCAGCTCTTTTGGGGAGAAGAGTAAGATCCACCTATTTTAAGACTCATGCAATTGGAAAGGACCACAGAGGCCGTCTAGTTGAAAGCCCTGGACAGACGACCATCCAGCGAATGAGGTCTCTTATTCATAAAAAAAGAAGCAAAAATTCATGCCGTCATACATTGCCCCTTTGCTGTGGAACTGATAGCACAACGTAGAGGGCTCTGGGGGCCACCAAAATGGATCTGGAGCTGCAGGTAGCCTACCTGTTGTCCACACCTGCCTGGCCTATTTATTACCAAACAGACCTGGTTGAGCCGGCATCGTCCCTCTTTCCTTCCCAAGTAAACATTCCTTCAACACAAGACACTCACACTGGCAGCCGATTTGATGGGTGGCATTCAGGAGGCGGACACAGGAGGCTGTTCTGTTCAGCGGGACGTAGATTTTCTTCTCCACAGAGTTACACCAGCCTGAACCTGCACAAAAAGTGATGGAGTTAACGGGAAGTGGTTTTTAGCAAAAAGAAAAAAAAAGTGACTAGAAAACAGGAATATTCTGCTCTGGTGCTGGCAAGGCAGAGCAGATCAACTAAGTGTTCATCTAGGCTTGGTGAATTTCGACTCCCAGAATTTACAGCGGCTGGCTACAAAGTCCAATGCCTTGCCCTAGCCCTAGCCCCACCCTCCAGTCAATTCATTGTAGGGTTTGAAGCAAGGGGAAGAGCTGAAGGCAAAGTTCCAGGCAATGGGGGAACGTGGGCTAACGTTATCAAAGGACAGCCATGTAAATGAAAATATGAACCTAATAAATAAGTAGTGGCACTCATTTGGACAAGAGAGACTCCAGCTTTAACTCAACAATTAAGCAGAACCTGTGGTCAATGAAAAGTCAGGAAATCGTGTTTCACAACCCTCCACCTCCAAATTGAGCAACTAAAAGATCGCTGAGATTTTGTCCAGATTGGAAGTATAAAACTAGAATTGAGCCAGAGTGGATAAATTCTTCTCTGAAATTTCCTCCATAACCAAATGCACACATCAAAACAACCGAGTGCAGTACAAATGCCTCCATTCTTTAGCCGCCTTTTCCTCATTACTTAAATTCTACTTACAGTATTTAGGGCAGAGCTTTCCAAACTGTGTGTCGCGACACAAAAGTGTGTCGCCACACACAGTCCGGTGTGTCGCCACACAACCCGGAAGCGCTGATCATCATCAGCGCTTCCGGGTTTTCCCGCGGCGACACACCAACGGCAGCACGCAAAAACCCGAAAGCGGCAGCAGCGCTTCCGGGTTTTTGCGCGCTGCCGCAAGGGTGGCACTTCCGGGTTGTCCTGCGGCGACACACCAGCGGCGGTTGGTGTGTCGCCACGGGAAAACTTTGGAAAGCCCTGATTTAGGGTATCTCTTTACAAAAAACAACAACAAGCTAAACTTCAGCCTGTTACGAAGCTAATGGTTTTTGCTCAACGTTCTCTCCTTTATCTTCCTCCCAAGAGAAAAGCAATTTTATGATGCTTCCCTAGGAGACTGAGGCTAGGAAACCCCCCTCCCGAAGTTTACAGCCACCTCCATCTCTATTTATCACCATAATCAACCATCACCACCCGCATATTACACCACAGTGAACTCCTGGGGGAAAAAAGGATATAATACAATAAGAAAAGTCATATTAAAAGGATGCTGAGTAAAATCAGCTCATATTTATAAACTCAGTAAAGTTTGCATATAACAAGCACACCATTCCCAAATGCAGTAGCAAATCTAGAGCCCCAAAGCAGAAAAGAAATGAAGAGAGGCACTGCTAAAGGACACTATTAACAACCAGCAAGCATCATCATCAAAACAATCATATACAGCAGCCTTTCTCGAACTTCTGACCCTGGAGGAACCCTTGAAATATTTTCCAGGCTTCGGGGAACCCCTACACATTCAGACTCCAGTATAGGGCACAAGTTACAAAATTATTCTATTCGTTTCATGGGTAGGCCTGTACAGGTGGACCTCGAATCGAGATGCCATCCAAAGCCAAGCCTCTGACACTGGGCTTAATACTGTACTCCATTAAGTCATCAGTAGAGCTTGCTGTCAATCAGACACCATTTTTCTGAAGTTTCCGTACAGCTGACTTCCATTGGTACCTCCTAATGGGTTGGACTCCACCAGGCATAATCCAATCGCACCTCCCTTGTGATGTTTGAAGGCCCAGCCTCAATACAGACTCCACACCCCCTCAACCAGGATGGAAGTGGTTTATCCTTGCACAAAGCCCTCAGGAGGGGCTGGTTTAGGGCTCAGCATAACAGGCCAACCACCCCTTTGCCCCCAGGGGTGGTTGTATAGACCAGTGTTTCTCAACCTTGGGAACTTGAAGATGGGTGGACTTCAACTCCCAGAATTCCCCAGTCCAATATTCAAAGTCATCGCAAGCAATTCCATTATTCTGAATCCCCTCCGTTCAAGATGACGATATGTTTGCTAAGATTGAAATGAATCTTCTGTCTAAGTCAATGTTTCTCAACCTTGGTCACTTGAAGATGGGTGGACTTCAACTCCCAGAATTCCTCAGCCAGCTTTACTGGTTGGGGAATTCTGGGAGTTGAAGTCCACCCATCTTCAAGTTCCCAGGTGGAGAAACACTGGTAGAAACTATCGTGGCGTGTTCAACAGATCCCGGTTTAAGAATCTTGACCGGTTAGGCGTTAAGGGAGGTGGAGTCCAACCCCGCTGGACAGCAACTGTTTGGGGACGACCCTCGGCACGGAGAAGCCCAAAGTCCGCCGCCTCGCCCCCGAGGCCCCACAGCCCCACACCGGGCTTCCCCGGGGCAGCCACGCTCCTGCTCGAGCTTGGACGGAGCTCCCCCGAGGGCCAGCGGGCCCGCCCTCCCCGCGCGGCAGGGCCTCACCCGGCGCCAGGGCGCACAAGACCATCCCGCGAAGGACCCACACCGCCAGCCGCTCCATCCTCCGGCCGCTGCAAGGGGCCGCGTCCTCCTCCTCTTCGACAGCCGCCATCTTGCCGGTAACTTCCGCTTCCGCTCTCTATGACCCACCGCGGCGGAGGGCTCTTCTTTATGGTCCAGGGCGGCGGCTCTTTCCGGTTTCCGTGGGGGCGGAGGTTTGGCTTCACCTTCCGCTAGGGGGCGGCAGGCCCGCGCCGCTCTCTCTTTCGTTCTTTCTTTCCCTCTCTCTGGTCCCTGGCCGGAAGAGGAAGTGCGGAGCGGCCGCGGCCCCGGCAGCGGTGACGTGGAGGCGGCGGCTGAGGCGGCGGCAGCAGCGGCAGCAGCGACGGCGCGCTACGAGATGCTGACCAAGTTCGAGACCAAGTCGGCCCGCGTGAAAGGTACGCGGAGCCCGTGAGGGGCGGCCTGGGCGTCGTTAGGGTGGGGGGCATCGGTGCCGAGGGCGGTGAGTCTCCCACCCGGAGGCGGCTCGCTTTGAAAACCGCTGTTGGGGCCACGATTGTGTCCCTGCGAGGCCTTTGGGCCCTGCCCTGGTGCCTTTGGAGCAGGACTCACGGTTCTTTGCTGTAACAAAGAAATATAGGTAGTCCTCGCTTAATGACCACAATTGAGACCGGAATTTCGGTTGCTAAGCGAAGCGGTCATTAAGCGAATCCGGTCCGATTTAACCTTTGTGCAGCGGTCGTTAAGTGAATCACGCGATTTCCCCGTTACTTTTGCTTGCCAAAAGCCAGCAGGGAAGGTCAAAAATGACAATCACGTGATGCTGCGACAGTCATAAATGTGAACTGGTTGCCAAGCACCCAAACTGTGATCACGTTTCTGTGGGAACACTCCGACAGTCATAAGTGTGAGGACTGGTCATAAGTCGGTTTTTCCAGCACTGTTGTAAGTCCAAATCGCCACTAAATGAATGGCTGTTAAACGAGGACTATCTGTAAAAGCAGTTTTTACAGAGGGTTGGAAATCCCTAATTTTCATGCATAGAAAGATTTTATTCACCGTTGGAGAGTTTTGCAGTCAGAAGACAGCGTTCTCGGTTAAGTTTCCCAATCCCAAAACGTTGCCTCCATGCCTATAAATTTAATGAATAAATTTCTAGCCTTGTAAAATGTTCATTGCAGTACTGGAAAGATAAACGTGTGGCCCCATTTACTCAGTGGATTGAAGACCTGGTTACGCTTGCCACGTATGAGAGGATTTTCTATTTATTTAGTTTTTATATCCTGCCCTTTTTTTTATATATTTTTATAAATAACTCAAGGTGCCGAACATACCTCATACTCCTTCCTCCTCCTATTTTCCCCACAACAGCAACCCTGTGAGGTGAGTTGGGCTGAGAGAGGGGGACTGGCCCAAGGTCACCCAGCCGGCTTTCATGCCTGAGGCAGGACTAGAACTCTCATTCTCCTGGTTTGCCATTGGCTCCTTCCTAGGGCTGAGAGAGAGTGACTGGCCCAACACCCAGCCGGCTTTCATGCCTCAGGCATTAGATGAATATATATAGAATTGTAACTGTTTATTGTTGTAATGATATATTTCATATTTTTTATTTTAGTTTTTCTGTTATACCTTTTTCACTTCTTTAAGCACCTGGGTTTTTTTTATAATAAATGTATCTGTGTATTTTTTCGTTTTCTGTTGTTATCTAAAAAAGCAATCAAAAATTAATTTTAAAAGGCTCTTGCTTCCACAGGTATCAAAGCAGGTGAAAGGTTTGGGGGTCAGGAGCATCTGCAGGGTGAACTGTTTGTGACTTTGCAAAGATGCGCCACAGATGGAGGGCTGAGAGTTCCCATTGGCTGGATTCATAAATCCTACTAGACCAGGCTAATCTGGGGGGGGGGGGGCATCCAGTACCCCCCAGCTGACCTGTGCTGTGGGAATCCAAGCTCAGCCAAGGCTTGGCACAATTTATAGGAAATACCAGTACGAATTTAGGGGACAGATGGAGTTAAGCAGTTGGTTCATCCTCTTTCTTCATAGAAAAGATGTGCTGTATATTAAATGTTGTACAGGTTTTCTCTGTGCACTGTGGAAAATAACAGCGGCTGACTTCCAAGCGTCCAGGGTCGCTTTCTGAGTGAGATGGGCGGTGACTAAACTTGATATATAAAATAAATAAATAAATAAAAATAAAAAAACAAGTCTTGTCTTTACTTCTGTTTTCAGGGCTGAGCTTTCACCCTAAGCGGCCGTGGATCCTAACGAGTTTACACAATGGGGTGATCCAGCTCTGGGACTACCGGATGTGCACCCTCATTGACAAATTTGATGAACACGATGGTAAGTGCAATTTGGTTACATTGTGTGCATGTAAGCAGCGCCTTTTTTTTTATCCGTTCAATCGTGTCCGATTCTCGGAGACTGCCTGGACAAGTCTCTGCAGTTTTCTTGGCAAGGTTTTTCAGAGGTGGTTTGCCATTGCCTCCTTCCCGGGGCTGAGAGAGTGTGACTGGCCCAAGGTCACCCAGCTGGTTATGTGCCTAAGGCGGGACTAGAACTCTCAGTCTCCTGGTTTGCCAATGGCTCCTTCCTAGGGCTGAGAGACAGGGACTGGCCCAAAATCACCCAGCCGGCTTTCGTGCCTAAGGCGGGACTCGAACTCACCGTCTCCTGGTTTGCCATTGGCTCCTTCCTAGGGCTGAGAGAGAGGGACTGGCCCAAGGTCACCCAGCCAGCTTTCATGCCTAAGGTGGGACTAGAACTCACAGCGTCCCGGGTTCTAGCCTGGTGCCTTTACCACAACACCAAACTGGCTTATTGAATACTGTTGCTTCCCATTCTCATTTTTAATTTTTTTTAATTAAGCCTTTTTACTGTAAGAAAGGAACGCAAACCACTCAGACTTCTGTTGGATTGGAACTGTATATTAACCTCAATAAATAAATATACTTTAGTTTTTGTTATTTTTTTACATGGTATACTACTGACCATCAGAATTGATCAAACCAGTGAAAAAACCTAACCATAACCCAGAGATGTGACTTATAATAGATTTTCTCCATGGGCTTTGTTAAAAAGCCAAGTTTAATAGCTCACTAAAACATAAAAATAGAGTCATGGATAATCTGATTTTAAGATGAACTGCCCCTAAGCTATTCGAAAGACGTGGGGTGCCCCTTGGACCCTATAAATGATGCTCCCCATGGAAAGGGAGCTGGAGTCAACCTGCCTTCTTCTTGGACGGGACCAAGTCTGTCCCAGGTGGATTCTGCAGAAGAGGCAGAAATAAAATATTGTAGGCAAAACTGCAGGTGAGTTTCATTCAGCAGAGGGAAGAAGTGAGAGAGTGTATCAGAAGAAAAAACAAACAAACATGAGTAGCGGGGGGAAATACTGCTGTTACCGCATTGAGCTAAATCCTTTTTTCCTGCATTGAAAAGGAACTGAAAAGCCTGAACCCTTCTCCGATTTCCCTGTGACTCACCGAGTTTTGTATTTGTTTTCCCAGGACCCGTCAGAGGGATCGATTTCCACAAGCAGCAGCCGCTCTTTGTCTCTGGAGGGGATGACTATAAAATCAAGGTGGGGGCCGAGAAAAAATGGGGCCCAAGAAAGCTGTCCAAAAGAGGGGGAAAGGGACAGTGGGACAGTACTTACACAGTACACGATTTAGCTTTCCAGACTTCCCACACATGATGCAGGAGCGCGTAGTTGTTGGTTTGGGATGTAGCGGGACGGTTTATGAGAGGAGGGAGAATTCTTTAAAAATCTGCGGAGGGAAACAGGATGGTGGACTGATTGGCCCTCTGAATTGAGCTATTCAGCTGCTGCACGCGTTGTTTTTCTCCTGACTATCTACAAAGATTGAGGCAGACCCGTAGGGGAGAAGTGTAGGTAGAAGATTCCTTGAGAGGCCATATGGAATCGTATGTGTGATGTGTAATTCAGGGGTCCCCAACCTTTTTGGCACCAGGGACTGGTTCCGTGGAAGACAATTTTTCCATGGACCGGGGGGTGGGGTTTGCAGGAGGGAGCCAATTGTGTGGGTGGGGGGCGGGGTTTGCGAGCGGGGGCCAATCAGGCCTTGCACTCCTCGGCCTGCCTCTTCACCCTTCTTTGCTGCGCGCTGATAGGCGGAGGTGTTTCCCCTTCAGGGTCCCCACCAATCAGCTGCTCCGGCTCAGGCTCTGTCTTTGCGCCTTCCCAGCTTCTTCCTGCTACCGGCTGCTCTTCCTCCGACTCATGGCGGCAGGGACAGGCTCGTTCCTGACACCACCACTCACCTCCTGCTGTGTGGCCCACTTCCTAACAGGCCGTGGCCCACTAGTGGGCCGCAGCCCACAGGTTGGGGACCCCTGCTGTAATTAATCAATTGAGGAGAAACATTCACAGTATTGATGCCGGTACTTCTCTTCTCAAGGTCTGGAATTACAAATTGCGTCGTTGTCTCTTCACGCTGCTGGGGCACCTGGATTACATCCGCACGACCTTCTTTCATCATGTGAGTCCAGCGGAGGGCTGCAGCCCTGTCTACCCCTTTTCCTCTGTGAGCTGAGCTTTTGCAGCAGCCTGGAGCCTTTGTTTGGGGTTTCAGAAACCACAAGATGTTGCTAGGCCTGTTGCTCTGCCAAGGATCCCGGTTGCCTGTCTGACAGAAAGAAAACCCTTGCGTGTCTCTTCTTTCTAGGAATATCCTTGGATCCTCAGTGCGTCTGACGATCAGACCATCCGGGTGTGGAACTGGCAGTCCAGAACCTGTGTTTGGTAAACAAACAAACAAAAAATTCAGAATTAAAAATGCATTGTTTTGTTGTCCGCAGACATTTGTCTTGCAAGGAGCCCCCCCCCCCCCGGCTTTTGTTGGTGACTAAGAGAAATTGGCTGATCCTAGACAGAATGCCCGTGGAAGGGCTGAAGCTGGTGAGGCTGAAAGAATGGCCACACAGAACTATTGTATTAATGCAGAAGCTGGGCTCCTCTTCTGCGCGTGTATAGCTTTTAAAATATTTTCTATAAAAGCCCAGCCATGCCACGCAAGACTTCTGCAGTTAGCTCCATGTACCAGGTTGAGTGTTTGGAGAGAAGAGATTTATGGCCAGGTCTGATGTGTTATTGAGTGATATACACATCCATTAAGTAAATCATATTATTGCCACGAGAGCCAGTTTGGTCTAGTGGTAAAGGCAGCAGGCTAGAAACCAGGAGGCTGTGAGTTCTAGTCCCGCCTTAGGCACGAAAGCCGTCTGAGGACCTTGGGCCAGTCGCTCTCTCTTAGCCCTAGGAAGGAGGCAATGGCAAACCACTCCTGAAAATCTTGCCAAGAAAACTGCAGGGACTAGTCCAGGCAGTCTCTGAGCACCTTTCAGTGTTCAGAGCTGGCAGGTACCCAATCTCTGAACGGCAGCTGCTTTGAAGGGTAAGTGTGGTGGTGGGGTTCAGATGAAGATCAGAGAACACTCTTTGGATCTGAAGTTCCTGAGTCTCTCAGCCCAGCCACTGGCCTGGTTTGCAACCTCAGCTGTAATGAGGTTTGGCTTCGTTTGGTTGGATGTAATGAAAGCAGACACAGGTCAAAGTTTAAAGCAACTGAAAGAAGCTGTACAAGATCGGAAATCAGAGAGAGAGCTGGCTTATGGAATCACCAAGGGTCGGATACGACTGAATGGATAATTCGATTCGAGTGTGTTAGGCCACCCGAGCCCTTGTGTTTTGTTAAGTGTGATTTATGGCTTAGTATACGCCAGACTTGTAGATCGCAAGTTCGGAGGTTCGAATCCCTAGCCCCGCGTGACGGAGGGAGCTCCCGCACTCGCCCCAGCTCTTGCCAGCCTAGCAATTCGAAAGCATGCAAATGCAAGGAGATGAATAGGTACCACTTCGGTGGGAAGGTAACAGCGTTCTGCGCGTGTCATGCCGGCCACATGACCGTGGAAGCGTCTTCAGACAGCGCTGTCTCTTCGGCTATCAAACGGAGATGAGCACCGGCCCCTAGAGTCGGACACAACTGCTCGGGGGGAACCTTTACCTTTTATTGTGAGTGAATCTACCTATGGTTTATTCTGTAAATCACAGCTAAATGTGTCCCGAAGAGATAAACTGAGGGAGGTGAGGGAAGAGCATATTGCGAGTGGGCGGCCATGTAACTTGATTAATTGAATCTATATTCATATATTCATAAATCCCATACACAGTAATCTTAACGTCCGGTGAGAAGCACCAGCGACAGTGGAGATGGGGCTGAGATTGAGAACAATGGCTTGATGAGACTGTGATTCTCCCGGTGCTCTCTGCAAGTGCATGGCTTAGGGCTCAGTCTGCTTTCCCTACCTGGTACCTTCCAGGTGTGTCAGATTTCATTTCCCAGAATCTAGCCAGCATGGCTAATAGTTCGGGAAGGGTGGCTTAGATCAGCGGTCCCCAGCCTTTTTGGCACCAGGGACCAGTCGTGGAAGACAATTTTTCCACAGGTCGGGGGCGGGGCTTGCAGACGGGAGCCAATCACGTGCACCAGGGGGCGGGGTTTGCAGGCGGGAGCCAATCGCACACGCCGGGGGGTGGGGTTTGCAGGTAGAAGCCAATGGTGTGCACCGGGGGCGGGGTTTGCAGACGGGAGCCCCGCGGCCCACTTCCTAACAGGCCGCAGCCCAGAGGTTGGGGACCCCTGGCTTAGATGATCTGGAATAACGGAAGTTGATTCACTGACCGTGAATTTCTTCACCACATGCTTTGCTAGGAAATAGGTAACACGTTTATATTGTTGGAAATGGTGTTTTCCGCCCTATTGGAATGGCGTAAAAGGGCAGCCGTGCCGTGCCATCTGTTCTCAGCCTCTGCAGGAAGTTTAGACCATAGAACGACACATCAGCTTCCTAAATGCAGATACGTAAATGAAAAGAACTTACTTTCTGTAGCCATAGTGGTGGTGGCCTTGAATCTTGAGAGGACTCATTGCTGGATTTTTCCTTCTTTCTAGTGTATTGACGGGACATAACCATTATGTGATGTGCGCCCAGTTCCATCCCTCAGAGGACCTGGTGGTGTCTGCCAGCCTGGACCAGACTGTGCGCGTTTGGGATATTTCTGGTGAGCTGCTCAGGTCAAGGGGGCTGTCCAGCGACAGGACCGTGCTAAGAACTGCAGCTGCGGAAACCGGAACGTGACTGGACAGCAGAGGTGTAGCGGGCCCCTCAAATTCGGTAGCGGTTAGCGTTTCACGGGGCCTCATCTCTTGACTCTGTGGGAAGTGGATGATGACTGCCCTGCACGTTAGAAAATTTCTCACTGATTGTAGAACGACCACTGTCCAGTTCCTGATTAAATAGATTTAAAAATAAAGGGGGGGGAGGAGGAATGAAATATGAGTTCAGACGCTAGAGTAAAAGAGCGAAAAAATGGGGGTGGGCTAACTACAGTGGTGAAAGAGTGTTTGTGGACCTTATCGAACGATCCCTGTTGTTCTGTGATATAAAGTGTAATTAGAGCTTCCTATCAATAGAGATTCTGGTTAAACGGACAATATACCAGTGTTTCTCAACCTTAGCAACTTGAAGATGTGTGGACTTCAATTCCCAGAATTCCCCAGCCAGCATGGGGAATGTTAGGTAGGTAGGTAGGTAGATGGAGAGAGAGAGAGAATCTTACCTGCTGGAAAGACGTTGCCCCTGTGCCAAAGGAGGACGGGATGGCGCTGCCTTGGCACTGGGACCTCCAAAGGTGGCCGCCTTTTGATCAACATCAGCATTTGATCCTTTGATCAGCGGCAGCCCCCCGACCTGGATTGTGGCGCAGCCTTGTGGAAACAGAGCCGTTTCAGGGCCTTTTGGCTTTGAAATCCGTTGCATCTAGGACGAGGCAAGCTCTTGCAGGGAGGTGCAGAACTCGGAGGAGAGTTGAATTCAGGGCTGGCCCCCCAGGGACCCGTGAGCCCCCGTGGTGCTCGGTCAATCCAAGCGCGGGAGCGCCATTCAGAGGGAAAGGGCTGGAGCCTCGGGGAGCCTGTCTGTGAGCTGCCCGCTGCTTCCTCAACTGCAGTTCTTGGCAGGTGGGTTGCTGGGGTTTTGTGGCGCACATTCAGAGATGACCCAGCTGTGTTGGGGGAGGGGAGGGGAGGGGGGGGAAGGGTCTGTGCTTGGCACGAGTTCGTGGTCTCTCTTGCCAGCACCCGCCCGGTGAGTCTCGCCCGCTCTCTCAGCAGAGTTCAAACCCCTGGAATGGCGTCCCAGGCCTGGAAACGTTCCCAGCGTTTTTATGCTTCTGGGGCTGCTGAATTGCTGCGTTCGCAGCCCTCCTTGGCTCGTCCAACAGTATCCATGCAGCAACCCTTCTAGCAGGACGCCATTGCGCTGATGCAAAATCAGACCGATGGAAGCTTCCTTCAATTCAAACTCCTGGCTAAATACAGTTAGGAGCATCGCCTTTTCGGCTAAGTCGTCTTTGTGCGTCAGGATGGGAGGGACAGCCCGAGGCTTCTCTGCCTCCCACATCCTGCAAAAGTTACTGCCAAGTTGTAACGCTGAACGGGAAGGGGATTTTTAAAAATTATACGATGTGAGTTGTTATATTCAACGTGTTAATTTTAATTAAATTGAAGCTTTCATCCTGGCCTCATTTGCTTTTGGGGGTGTGGCTCCTGACATGCCATTCGACAACCACATGTGGTCCTTGGCCCAAAATTGTTCATGCCCCCCCCCCCCTTTTAGGGCTTCTCTTGGATTCATAGCGCTTTGCACTACATTCTGAAGTCTTTTGATATTTCCAGAACTTTACAGGTAGTCCTCACTTAACAACCATTTGTTTAGTGATGGTTCAGACTTACAACAGTGCTGAAAAACTGACTTATGACCGGTCCTCACACTTACGACCGTCGCAGCGTCCCCACGGTTACATGATCACAATTTGGGCACTTGGCAACCGGTTCACATTTATGACCGTTGCAGTGTCACATGATTGCCATTTTTGACCTTCCCAGCTGGCTTCTGGGAAGCAAAATCAATGGGGAACCATGTGATTCGCTTAACAACCACATGGTTCGCTTACCACCTGTGGTGATTTGCTTAATGATTGCCGCAAGAAAGGTGGTAAAATCGGGTTGGATTCGTTTAATGACCACTTTGCCTAGCAACCAAAAGCCTGGTCCCAATTATGGTCGTTAAGCGAGGACTACCTGTATGGCTGTCTTGAAGAAAGAGACCAATTGGAACATTGCAATGGCCCACGTGGCAAGCAAGCTCCCCACTTCGTTTGTAGGGCAATGTGGGGTGCTCTTCCTACTGCTGAGAGAGAGGGTGAACACAGCCGGTTTGGGTCGATTCCAGTTGCATGACGGAGTTGTATCATAACTACGAAGCCGTTTGCTTGTAAAACTAACAATGACTTTTCAGGATTTGTGAAATAACGTCTTCTAACCTCTTGCATTCTTCTAATTCCAAAGTTGGTCCTTGCCTTGAGTGGAATGGCAGGAAGATACATGCAATGGCATTTCAACTGTAAAAACAACAGGGCGGTTCACTTTATAACGGAATGGCTGTGTTCTTAACCAAGAGCATCTGCTCTGAAAATGGGGGCTTGGTGTCATTCTGCTAGCCAGAAGGCTGGGAAGAGGGAGGGCCTGGCAAACTACGCACTTGAGGGGACGGTTCCCACAGTGGACTGCAAACAGCGATAGGAGCCTGGTGGGGTATGGCCCCAACCCTCTCAGTCTGGTTAATCGTCAGCTTTTGCCTGAGACCTTAGCATTGCTTTTAACTCAGGCAGGACTTCTGCATGCCTGGCTCATCAATCTCCCCTTAACAGCTGTACGCCAGTCTAATTTCCACGAATCCTACTTGCATCTGCCCCTTTCTCTCCCTCCCTCTCCCTCCTCGTTCATCCCCACAACATGTCAAAGCTGGTTCATTCTGTACGTGTCTCCCATGCCCTCTAGATTTGCGTAGTAAGCCCAGAAATTTTCCATCTGTTGCTCAGTTCCCTTGGATCTCTCTGAAAGCTTTAAGTGGCTTGGTTCCTCCAGGAGCAGGTATCTGTATCGTTCCCCCTCCTCTTGACTAAGGTTCCCTGTTGAGCCCGGATCACCTCACATTTGCAAACCCCTTCTTGGAAGTGCCTCTGTGGTACATTCACCCCACAGTCAAGTTCAGAGTAAACTCTTCTTTTTTCTTAACACCTAAACATGGTTGGAAGCTTCGGTGCACCTGCATCCTGAGGTCCAGTAACTGCTGTACTGATTCACCTTTTCAGCCCCATTCTCCAAGCGATTGAACGTCGTTTGATCCTAGGTTGGCTGTCCCTTCCTGATTGCGGAAGGCTGTGGCTTTTCTTGGTGAATTGCAGGTCCATTCAGAAACCTCCGTGATCTCGGACTGACGTTCATTAGATAAATACAGCCTGTGATGTCCTTTCTTCACTGCCTGTCCTACTCAGAAAGAAATGGTCCGTCCATCCTTCGGTTTCCCACCTGTACTTATTAACCTGATCTTTGCTTCCTCTGCCCCACACACTACCCCCCCCCCCCCCCCGCCTGAAGGCCTGAGAAAGAAGAATCTGTCTCCTGGAGCCGTGGAGTCCGAGGTCCGGGGGATCACCGGCGTAGACCTTTTTGGCACCACCGACGCTGTGGTGAAGCACGTCCTCGAGGTACTCTGGGAGGCGGGGGGTGAGATTCTGATTGTGGGATCAGAAGCAGTTGTTGACAGGGGCCCCAGATCCCTTGCGAGTGACTTGGCGTTAGGGCTGGGCCGCAGAGGCCGGTCAGGAACCCGGCTCTTGTTGCAGGCCCGTTTGGGAGGTTGGCGTGCCCACCCGTAGCCTTTTGTGAAGTGAAAAGTAAGCGAAGGGTCTTAGACAACCGTTCCCGTAGCCCCTTATCGTCGGCCACGCGGCCTGGGTCTGTGGAAGCCAAAGTCCAAGCCTCCCAGCAGGCATCGGGGAAACGCCGGGCCTTGAAAGGAAGGCTGGAGGTGGCTTTGAAGAGCCGGTTGGCAATTGGCTCTAGATACGAGAGGGGACGAGGGGGGGGGGGTTCCTTTGAAGGAGAGGAGGAAGCCGCTCAGGGCAGTGGTGGGCTGCCTGCAGCCCCCAAATGTGGGAAACCCCAGGTGGGAGGGAGCTGGTCAGATCCTAGTGGCCACAGGAAGGTGGCAGCGTTCGTAGTAAACCTGCTTTCCCACCTCATTTTCCAGCATCGCTTACGAGGCCTGCTCCCCAACCCACCCCCTTATTCTGAAACTCTCCTTTTTTAGGGACACGACCGTGGGGTAAACTGGGCAGCTTTCCACCCCACCATGCCTCTCATCGTCTCGGGGGCTGATGATCGGCAAGTCAAGATCTGGAGGATGAACGGTAAACAACTCTCCTTTTTTGCAAGCTAATAAAGATGTAAATGTAAGAGCTGAGATCAGTGGGCATGTCTGCCCGTCCCCAGGCAGCCGAGCTGCGTGCCTTGCCTTGGTCTCAAGGCAGTCTGAGGACTTTGGCATTCTGTGTGAGGAGGCCTGAGCTGCTGCAGAACGAATCTGATCTGGGGCTGGTGTCGGTGGGAAAAAACATGCTGCAAAATTAGCTTTCTGCTTCTCAAAAGCTTACAGGTAGTCCTCGACTTACGACCATTCGTTTAGCGGCCGTTCGAAGTTACGACGGCACTGAAAAAAGTGACTCGCGACCCTTGCAGCGCCCCCTCAGTCACGTGATCAAAATGCAGGTGCTTGGCAACCGGCATGTATTTACGATGGTTGCAGCGTCCCACGGTCACGTGATCGTCCTTTGCGACCTTCCCAGCCAGCTTCCGACAAGCAAAATCAATGAGGAACCACGTGATTCACTTAACGACCACATGGTTTGCTTAACGACCACGTGATTCACTTAACAGCCACGGTGATTTGCTTAACGGCTGCCGCAAAAAATTTTTAAACTCGGGTGTGGTCACAGGATGCCTCGCTTAACGACCACACCGCTTAATGACAATTTTTCCTGTCATAAGTCGAGGACTACCTGCTTAGGGACCAATTAGCTGCTTCAGATCGTGCTCCTGACTTGAAAACGTGGAAGGAAAGAGCTCCAGCATGAAAATCATCGTCCTCTCTTATGTGCTCTGGGGTTTAGAGCTGCTCACGCAGAAGCAGTGGGCGCGACAGGCGGTGCATTCCTCTCCTCCCGGCGCCGCTCAGCACAGCTTCCCAACCCCTGGGCATCAGTGGCCCTTGTCTGCTTTTCCTGGGGGCTCTCAGCGTCTGCTTCCCACTCACTGTTGCCCTTCCCTTCCCTTCCCTTCAGAGTCCAAAGCCTGGGAGGTGGACACCTGCCGCGGACATTACAACAACGTCTCTTGCGCCGTGTTCCATCCCCGGCAGGAGCTCATTCTCAGCAACTCGGAGGACAAGAGCATCCGAGTCTGGGACATGTCCAAACGGTAAGCGCCCTTTGGCTCGTGCCCCCCCCCCCCCCCAATGGAGCCCTAAGCTGCTGAGCTGCCTAGGCCAGTGTTTCCCAACCTTGGCAACTTTAAGCTGTGTGGACTTCAACTCCCAGAATACCCTAGCCAGCCATGCTTAGCCTGGAATTCTGGGAGTTGTAGTCCATCTCATTCGGACACCAGACTAGAAAAGACTGCGTGTACAGCAGTGTTTCCCAACCTTGGCAACTTTAAGCTGTGTGGACTTCAACTCCCAGAATACCCCAGCCAGCCATGCTTAGCCTGGAATTCTGGGAGTTGTAGTCCATCTCATTCGGACACCAGACTAGAAAAGACTGCGTGTACAGCAGTGTTTCCCAACCTTGGCAACTTTAAGCTGTGTGGACTTCAACTCCCAGAATACCCCAGCCAGCCATGCTTAGCCTGGAATTCTGGGAGTTGTAGTCCATCTCATTCGGACACCAGACTAGAAAAGACTGCGTGTACAGCAGTGTTTCCCAACCTTGGCAACTTTAAGCTGTGTGGACTTCAACTCCCAGAATACCCCAGCCAGCCATGCTTAGCCTGGAATTCTGGGAGTTGTAGTCCATCTCATTCGGACACCAGACTAGAAAAGACTGCGTGTACAGCAGCGTTTCCCAACCTTGGCAACTTTAAGCTGTGTGGACTTCAACTCCCAGAATTCCCCAGCCAGCCATGATTGCTGGGGAATTCTGGGAGTTGAAGTCCACATATCTTAAAGTTCCCAAGGTTGAGAAACACTGGCCTAGGATCTGAAGGTGAAGTTGGACATAATAGGAAAGGCCTCTGAGCCAGGGGGTGGTGATTAGATGGTGAGGAACGGAAAGATTGGGGGACTTGTGATGCTTAGGAATATTTGCTGCTTTTTCAGTCCTGTGCTGGGGCATTGCAAGCATGTACATCATTTTGAACGGAAGTCTGAATTCACTGAATTTTGGAATGGGGCGCTGCTTACTTATTTTTCCTAAAATCTGGCTCAGCAAGGTTACTTCCCACCACTGGAATTTTTTTTCACTGGGCTTGGGTATTTCTTTCTGATTGCACACATCACTCACTTTTTCTCCGCAAAGCCAAGGAGATGCCCATGAGGGTCTTTCCCTAATTTTATCTCTGCGCTAATAGCCCTGTGAGGTTGGTTGGGCTGCAGGGAGCTGGCTCAGATTCCCCCAAGGAGTCCCATAGTTGAGTAGGGACTTGAAACTAGATTGATGTTTCTCAAACTGGGCAACGTTTAAGATGTCTGGACTCCAACTCCCCAGCAAGGCTGGCTGAGGAATTCTGGGAGTTGAAGTCTTAAACTTGCCAAGGTTGAGACACACTGATCACCACTTTAATCCTGGGACTACATTGGCTTTCAAGACTGGTGTAATAATTCCCCCGTGGAACTGGAAGCATCAAGGTATGATCCATGGACTTCTTTTGTCCGTATTCCTCACCCCCGGTTTTATACATCCCTGGGTCTCAAGCAGAACAGTCATTTTGTATTTCTCTGCTTCCTGCCCTCCATCCCCAGCACGGGCGTTCAGACCTTCCGCAGGGATCACGACCGCTTCTGGGTGTTGGCGGCACATCCAAATCTCAACCTCTTCGCTGCAGGTAAAAGGATTTGCGCGTGGGCCTCAGCCGGGGCCGAAGGGCGGGCTTTCCAGGGGGAGGGCCCTGAAAGGGTAATCCAGGGGTGGGCAACTTTTTTGCCCCACCTCATCCCCACATTACTAGAATCTCACCCTGTCACAACATCCCATATAATACAGTTAGTCCTCATTTAACGACCACAATAGGGACTGGAAAACTGGTTGTTAAGCGGTGCAGTAGTTAAGTGAGGCACCGCGTGACCGGTCCCAATTTTACGACCATTTTACGACAGTGATTAAGCAAATCCAGCTTCCCCAGTGGACGTTTTTTGCCGGAAACTGGCAAAAAAGGTCGCAAATCGCGATCACGTGACCACAGGGCGCTGCAACTGGTCATAAATGCGAGCTGGCTGCCCAGTGCCCAAATTGCGATCGTGTGACTGCGGGGGCGGTGCGCCGTTTTGCAACAGTCATAAGCGTGAGTACAGGTCGTAAAGCACTTTTTCCGAGGCTGTCGTAACTTCGGACTGTCGTTAAACAAACCTTCGGACCGTCGTTAAACAAACGGTCGTTAAGCGAGGACAGCCTGTAAAAAACCGGGTGTGTATGGATTCGTCCAATCATCGACAAGGGGGTGGCTGTGATTCTCTTGGCCCCATCATTGCTGGCACGTTTCTCAGCAGAGAAGGCAGGAAAATAGATTTGTGTTGTTTGCCCAGTCCTTTCCCCTTTGACCACCCAGGTTTTGGTCTCTACTAGCCCTCATGGTTTATCTTCGTTTGGCTAGAGAGGCCCTAGTGCCAGTACCCTCCCTCTGGGTGATTGGGGTGGGAGCTGAGCTACTGCTACTGGGACCCTCCCACGAGGTCTCGGTTCTTTCCATGCTGTAGTTTGGTGGTCTAGGAAGGCTTCCTTTGCCCGGCAGTTACTCTTCTGTTGACCTGTGATCTTTCCAGCCTGGTTCCTTAAATTTTGATTGTGCAGGGCTTTGGATGTGTAAACAGCAAGACAGAATGTTACCTAAGATAGCATAAGAAGTCTGATGTAAATGAACGAGTGCCGGTGATTTTGTTCATATTTGCTGCTCCAGTTTCTGTTTTCCCTGAGAATTTGCAGAGTTTGTTCTTCTTTGCGATCACCACCCTTCCATTCCAAGTTTGCTAGAATCTCCCACTTCAGGTCAAAGAGCCCACCAAGTTTTTGCCACAATCATTCGTTAGACCTGGTTTAAGGGGGTCATGAAGCATCTTGCGTTCGTTGCTTAAACCAGGTAGAACCGCCCTTCTACAATTCTCAGCTCCTTTGTTTTCCAGGCCATGATGGAGGCATGATTGTCTTCAAGCTGGAACGGGAGAGGCCTGCTTACGCCGTGCATGGCAATACGCTCTACTATGTGAAGGACCGCTTTCTCCGCCAGCTGGACTTCAACAGCTCCAAAGATGTGGCAGTGATGCAGTTGAGAAGGTGAGGGAGTGACCTTCCTTCCTTCCTTCCTTCCTTCCTTCCTTCCTTCCTTCCTTCCTTCCTTCCTTCCTTCCTTCCTTCCTTCCTTCCTCTTCACTCCTCCCTCCCTCCCTCCCTCCCTCCCTCCCTTCCTTCCTTCCTTCCTTCCTTCCTCTTCACTCCTATCTCCCTCCCTCCCTCCCTCCCTTCCTTCCTTCCTTCCTTCCTTCCTTCCTTCCTTCCTTCCTTCCTCTTCACTCCTATCTCCCTCCCTCCCTCCCTCCCTTCCATCCTTCCTTCCTTCCTTCCTTCCTCTACACTCCTATCTCCCTCCCTCCCTCCCTCCCTCCCTCCCTTCCTTCCTTCCTTCCTTCCTTCCTTCCTTCCTTCCTTCCTTCCTTCCTCTACACTCCTATCTCCCTCCCTCCCTCCCTCCCTCCCTTCCTTCCTTCCTTCCTTCCTTCCTTCCTTCCTTCCTTCCTTCCTCTTCACTCCTATCTCCCTCCCTCCCTCCCTTCCATCCTTCCTTCCTTCCTCTACACTCCTATCTCCCTCCCTCCCTCCCTCCCTTCCTTCCTTCCTTCCTTCCTCTTCACTCCTATCTCCCTCCCTCCCTCCCTTCCTTCCATCTTTCCTTCCTTCCTCTTCACACCTATCTCCCTCCCTCCCTCCCTCCCTCCCTCCCTCCCTCCCTTCCTTCCTTCCCAGCCTTCTGCCCCCAATCAGTACAGAGGAGGGGCATTCCCTAGCCCCAAGGCTGCGTGGGACTTCTAAATCCTTTCTTTTACACTCCTCACAATTGCCTGTGGCAACAATTGGGCCTTGGGGTCAGGATGAGTAGAGTTCCCAATTGTTGGGATATAGAATATTTCCACTTGATTGTTTTAATGTAAGCTTCAATGAGCTACGTTGCTTTGTATTGGTTCATTATGGTTTTTCTTTCTTTTTGTACACTTCCCAGAGTCACGTGGTCTTTAGTGACCGTGCTTTATTTATTTATATTTCGAATTTCGTCACCGCCCGTCTCACTCAAAAGGGCGAGTGAAAATAAAATAAAATAAAAAATTGCCCTCTTGAGACGGGAAACACATGAAAATAGTAATAGATCACTTTGACTCAGAATGAAGGTGACCCTGGATTTAAGACAATTTCTTCCAAAAGGAAGAACAGAGAGACAGAAAAACTAAACACAGGCAAAAGTGCTGTGCAATATTATGTATTACTGCTAGATGAAATTAATTGACTTAAAGTAAACTATTTCATTTATAAAATGAAGTGCTTCACATCTGTCTATACAAACAGTTCTCTCACACATACAAGTACAAACACTTACAGGTAGTCCTCGCTTAACAACCACAAGGGACCAGAATTTCGGTTGCTAAGTGAAGGTCATTAAGCGAATCCAGCCCATTTTACGACCTTTCTGCAGCAGTCGTTAAGCAAATCATGCGGTTCCCCATTGATTTTGCTTGCCGGAAGCTGGCCAGGAAGGTCGAAAATGGCAATCACGTGACCACGGGACGCTGCGATGGTCATAAATGTGAACCGGTTGCCAAGTGCCCAAATTGTGATCACGTGACCGCGGGGACGCTGCGACGGTCATAAGTGTGAGAACCGGTCGTAAGTTGTTTTTTCAACTCCGTTGTAAGTCTGAACCATCACTAATCAAATGGTTGTTAAGGGAGGACTATCTGTATACTTTCTCCTCCCTCCTAGCGAAAGGAGGAAAAAAACATAATGGAGACATGGCAAGGGGAAGGGGAAACTGCACTGAGAAAAAAGGAAAAGAGAAAGGGGATAACAAAACTGGGTGAAGATAAAGGAGAGAGGTAACTGAACCGAGGAGGAAACAGAAGCACGGCTCTGCAGAGAGATCACCAAAGGGTTAAATTCGCCAGGCTGGCATCTCCGGCCCGGCAACAATTCACTGTATCTTCAGAGGCATCCGTATTTTCAGCAACTGTACTTCTTTTTCTGCCTGTTTTCAGCAGTTTCTTCTATTTTTGTCAGTAACACCCTTGCTATTTACAACTAATTATTTTGGGGAGGGGGGTGAGGGGAGGGACCAGATCTTCCTATACAGTAAGTTCGAAAGGTATAATGCAGTTTTAAAAAACATTTTCCACGAAGGCATAGGAAAAACTGCTTTTGGGGGTGGGGAGAAGTATAGGAAACATTTCAATAAATGTCTGTAGCTTGAATTATGTCAACTGGATTTCTATTTTCTCAGTGGAAACGTTTCGCTCCTTATCCAAGGAGCTTCTTCAGTCTGAGCAAAGTTGGTAAGGGAATCCTAAATATGTTTTCACAAGCTCAACAGCAGCATGGTGATCTTAACGATCCTCCTTTAGATGATAAATGGACTTAAAATAACATCTCAATATAACCATGACCTAGCCCCAGGTGTAAGGTCACACAGCTACCTAGAAACATATTTAGGATTCCCTTACCAACTTTGCTCAGACTGAAGAAGCTCCTTGGATAAGGAGCGAAACGTTTCCACTGAGAAAATAGAAATCCAGTTGACATGATTCAAGCTACAGACAATTCCACCTGGATGACTGAGAACCTTCATAGACATTTCAATAAATGCAGTGCTGATTAAATCTAAATTTATTTGCTCAACTCAGGCGGCATCCCATAGCCAATATTGGCTGATCTGGGGGGGGGGGGGGGGACTCAGCAGAGTCATGATTGAGAGCTGATGCTGAAAATGAAAGCCACACGTTTTGTTGTAAGCGAAACAAAATGTGTTATTGAGACAGAAACGGTCTCATGCAGTCACAAGAGGGGACCAGCAGTTGTTTGAGCACCAGGTTAAACTTTGTTATACCACTGAAAGCATTGAATTCTACAATATACCACCAGGTTACTGTCCCCTAGGCTTAATTAACTATGAGTTTTACGTAGATCTACACAGTATGCAGTTTGTATCTGGGAGACATTGTCTGGAGAAAGCGTGCTGTTCCTCCCCAAAGCAAAAGGCCCAGAATTTCTGCTTTCTCCTTTAGGAGAAAAACACTGTTCTGTGGGCAGGGGGGAGGCAGTGCCGTATTTATCGAAGAGAATATTTGTAGCTCAGGGTTGAACTGTGGAGTCCTTGGTGCTCTCTGAGCCTGGTTGTTTTCTTGCAGACGTTTCATTGCCAGGCTAGGGAACATCTTCAGGGCGGAGAAAAAACCCTGAAGATGTTGCCTAGCCTGGCAATGAAACGTCTGCAAGAAAACAACAAGGCTCAGAGAGCACCAAGGACTCCACAGTGCTGTATTTCCCAGTTCCCCCCCCCCCCGAACCTTTTCATCTCTGGATTGCCGTAGAAATCCTGAGAAGACGGCAGCTGAGAGGAAATCAGGGTGGATCAGCCTGGTGGGATAGCAGATGCTTCAGCGTCTCTGAGTAGGCAGATGGGAACCCAGCTGAGCCTCCAGTCTGGCTGGCTGCCCCCAGCTCTCTTCCTTGGCCAAGGAGAAGATGCCCTTCCTGGGGCAGTTATTGGCACAGCCCTTTGGGGGGGAGAGCACAGATTCCTGAAGGATTGTGCTGGTGGGGAGGGGGCATTCCCCCCACCCGTCGCACCGTGCTGAGCTGGTCCTGGCGCAGTGCCAAGTGCCCCGGGCAGGACTGCCCGGCCCCAGGAGTCCTTGGGACTTGGGGTCCTCCTCCTGACGCCGAGGCTCCCGGCCAAGCGGAGCAGGCTCCCCTCCTGACCTTCCTCCTCTCTCTCCCGCAGCGGCTCCAAGTTCCCCGTGTTCAACATGTCCTACAACCCTGCTGAGAACGCGGTGCTGCTCTGCACGGTAGGCGGGGGCCCGGTTGGGCTGGACGGGGGGTTGTCGAAAGTCGGGGCAGGGAAGAGGGAGGCGGAGCAGCTGCTGCTGACTTCCACAGCTGTCTCAGCCAGAAACCGTCATATTCTTTCACGGAGGGTTGGGAGAGGGTGCCGCGGCTAGTCGACAGATGTGCTGAATCTCTCTCTGCAAGAAGATGGAGATCAGGGGTTCTTTTGTTCTGCCCTTGTTCTGAATCTGCAGTATGTTTCCCTCCTTTCCATTCACTGGCCCCTCCTCATCCTTGTAAGTCACAGCAGGGCAACGAGGTTGTTCCGTTTTTTTCTCCACCTCTGCCCCAAGACATTTTTCCCAACCGAATCTCATTCATGATGCTTGCAGAGGCTTAGCCTGGAATTCTGGGAGTTGTAGTCCATCTCATTCAAGGGACACCAGGCTAGAGAAGACTACATGTACAGCAGTGTTTCTCAACCTTGGGAACTTTACGTTGTGTGGACTTCAACTCCCAGAATTCCTCAGCCAGCAGTGCTGGCTAGGGAATTCTGAGAGTTGAAGTCCACATACTTAAAGTTGCTAAGGTTGAGAAACACTGCTGTACAGTATTCCAGATGCAGGCATATGCATTGCAATCAAGCCCTAAAGGGGTCACGATTCCATCTAAGATGCTTCAGGCTCCAGATACATGGCTGGATCCACATCCTTGCCTTCAGGTGGACTGCAGTTGAGAGGGAAAAGAATCTGTTCCAGAGTAGAGTTTTGAAAGAAATCTCTCTCCTGGGAACAAATCAGGCCCTGGATCCTGCTGGGAGCTAAGGTTTATCTTCCCTGCAAATAGTCTGTGGTGGGGAGGACGGATAGAGTTGTATTTGCTTTCTAATCCTTGCTCAGGAGGGCTGTTTATCCATTTACTGGATGAGTTTATAAGGGATTCGGCTTTTTAAAGGTGTAAGATACCCTCACCATTTTCAAAAGTAATGTAACTTTTATTCTCAAATCCAAGTACAGATAGTCCTCGACTTGTGACCATTTGTTTAGCGACTGTTGGAAGTTATGACGGTGCTGAAAAAGTGACATGCAGCCGGTCTTCGCACTTATGACCGTTGCAGCGTCCTGCAGTCACATGATTGCCATTTGCGACCTTCCCAGCCAGCTTACCACAAGCAAAATCAATGGGGAACCACGTAATTCACTTAACGATCACGTGGTTTGCTTAATGACCACAGCAAAAAGGTCGTAAAATCGGATGCGGTCGCATGATGCCTCTCTTAACAACAGCACCGCTTAATGATGAACTTTTCGGTCCCTATTGTGGTCGTAAGTCGAGGACTACCTGCAGGTGAATTTTTCTGTACAAGATAGATGATAAATCATTCCGGAAATTGGGAAGACTGGAAACCTACCATGGAAATGCCTGGTCTGCTCATCCCTCATCGATTGAAAGCTAAATAGAGAGTTGTTAATGTGGCTGCTGTTTTTTCTCTGCAGAGACCGAGTAATCTGGAGAACAGCACCTACGACCTCTACACCATTCCCAAGGATGCCGACTCCCAGAACCCAGATGGTAGGCCTCGTGTGCGGCACGTCGTTTTCCTTCCCCCTCTGCTCCCTCGCTGAAGGCTCTCCTCTCCCCCAATCCTGGGGAGCCCAAATGAGATTGGCAGGCCCTTTGACTTGAAAAATTCATGCCCGTCTCTTCTTTTTACGGTCGGGAATATATATTTTATAAATCCGTTATTAGACGCTATCCATCCTGCCTCTCCCCGCAGCAGGCTGTTCCGTTGGCTTGCTTCCCTTGATGGATTTCTTAGCAGAGCCGCAAATCTATCCCAGGCAGGCCTGGACGCTTTCGAGGCGGCTGTAAAAGTGCCCAGCGTTCATTTCCTCCCTCTTGGCAGATTCCTGATCAAACTTGCGTCGCCTGCAAATCAAAATGAGTTGCTGGAACTTCTGCCTAATCAGCATGCCGTTTCACCGGGGAGTTCAAATTCCACCTGGGTCCCCCCTGCTTCTGACGTCATAGCAGCAAAACGGCAAGGAGCAAGCCAGGCCAGCCGCAGTCGCCCCCCTCCACCGATTTAGAACATTCAGCCATCGAGGAGGGGCCCTGCGGTGCAGTGCGTCTCCCGCCTACCCTCTCTCTTTGTGAAGGCTCGGGACCCCCCTTTTTCTTTTCTCTTTTTGCACGTTGGCCTTGCTTACAGCAAACTGCAGGTTCTGGCACAGGATTTGAGAGTGCTTTTGAACCTCATTCCTGTCCTGTGGTGATTGTAGCACGCCTGAAATGAACGTTTGGCCAGATTCAAGCAGTGCAGATGCCAGCTCCTTCCCCCTTTAGTCTGAAGTCCAGCAGAGGTAAATCGGTTTAGTTATCGGGCATGAAAAACAGCCGAGGACTGCTCTTCAGGTGTCTCTCTCTCTCGCAGTTTGAAGCAGCCCAGAATCTCAACCAGGGAAGTGACTGGTAGCTGAAAAGACTCAGATATTCACAGTTGTTACCTGATTTTTGAGCCTTTGAATTGCCATGCGGGGGGTAGTGCCAGAGCAAAAACTTAATTTAAATGAAAGTGTAATATCTGCAGAACCCTTGTAGCAACAAACGAGTCTCACAAAGCATTTTGGAAAACGAATTTACTGCTAAGTTACTGCATACAAGAGAAAGTCGCATCTGGAGAAAGCACAGCCTTTACCCGCCCAGAGTCCCTTGCAAGGGAGATGGGCGGGGAATAAATTGAAATAATAAAATAAAAATAAAATTTCTCCTTTGATACGATCCCCAACGTTCCCCTCCCCCCTATCAGGCCATCCCCAGTTCTTCTCCAGTTTCTTCACACACTCCTGTGACCTTGCTCCGCCAGGCTAGCAGACTCTTCTCCAGGAACGCAGGTCTGGCCCCACTCCCCTTGAACTCTTCCAGGCATGCATGCTGGTACAGTCCCATGCAGCACTGGAACAGCGATCGTGACAGAAAGTAAAATTAAGTGCAGTTAATATGTTCACTCCCTTGATATTTAACCTGTCAGTGTCCTCATGGAAACGTGTTGCCCAGAACTGTACACAATATTCCATGTGTCTCAGTAGCGCAGAGTAGAGAAGACTTCACGTGTCTTTGAGAAAGCTGTTCTTCTAATGCAGCCCTGACCTGCGTTAGCCCTTTCAACAGCTGTTTCCTGCTGCTGGTTCATGTTCGTCTTGCTGTCAATGGCCACACCTATCAATTTCTCATCCACGTCATGAATTCCCCCATCTTGTCCTGGTGCCTTATATTTTTCCTCCCTAAACGTAATAACTTATATCTTTCTTTGCTGAAGGACAACTTGTTCTTCTCAGCCCTGGCTTCCAACCTATCCAGATTCTAATCTTATGCAATTTTGTTCTCTTGTCCTGGCTGTTGGCCGGATTTGCCAGTTTTCTGTCATACCCAAGTATGATCGTAAGCAGCCCGTCAATCTCCTCATCCAGATCATTAATAAAAACGTTGGATGCTCAACGCAGAGCAGTGTTTTTCACACTTGGCAAACTTTAAGATGTGTGGACTTCAACTCCCAGAATTCTATGCTGGCTGGGGAATTCTAGGAGTTGAAGTCCACACCTCTTCAAGTTGCCAAGGTTGAAGAACACTGACGTAGAGCCGTATATGCTGACGCTCTGAGTCGGTTGTTGGCCCACCTCATAGTAGTGCCACCCAAACCCCATTTGTCATGCAGAGCGTTCTCGAAAGCCCTGCTGAAATTCAGGCAGATTATATCCTAAAGAGGTCATGAAAGAAAAAAGCTACGAGGTGGATATTAGAAGTTCTTCTTCACCCAGATTTTGGGCTAGGATAGAAATGAGCCCAACAAATGTAAGAACGTGGGGGAGCCCGTGTGATGTTGCGGCGTTGTGCTTGGGTGTGTTTTATTTATTTATTCTATTTTATATTATTGATGCCACCTAGGATTATCTTGTCTAAGATAGGCGGCCATATAAGTTTCTAAATAAATGTTAAGTCCGTTGTTCAGCGCTTAAACACTCAATCTGCATTTGCCCCCCCCCCCCCGGAAGTTTCTGAAGAAGAATTAGGCGCATGCTTTTCAAAAGCATTTTTAAGAGGAGGGGAAAGCGGCCACCAGCTTCCTTTTAAAGCAGTGTTTCTCAACCTTGGCAACTTTAAGCTGTGTGGACTTCAACTCCCAGAGTTCCCCAGCCAGCAATGCTGGCTGGGGAATTCTGGGAGTTGAAGTCCACACAGCTTAAAGTTGCCAAGGTTGAGAAACACTGCTTTAAAGCAGCGGTTGGTGAAAATCTCTCTTCAGCTGATATATTTTGAAGAGAGCCATCACAAGGGCTGGCTTACCCTGACTTCGGCCTCCATCCTGCATGGGCACATTTAATTTAATTTAAACGCTGATCGCTGCTTTCTTCCTGCTGGAGGTTCAGAAGGAGCTTCGATGGTTGACAGGGCTGCTCTTCCTCTGGGCTTCAGAGCGAGGCCCCAGCTGTTGAAATGCAGGTGGTGGAGGGGGAAGGAAGCTCGCCCTGGATCCAGGGGATCCCGGGCGCTCCCTTGGCTTGGCTGCAGAGCTGCCCCTCGTTAGCCTGGTACAGCAGCTTGTCGTTCAGGACGGCTGTTCTGTCCTGCGCCGGCCCATAATGCTGCTTCCCCCTCAGGCTTTGTCTCCAGGGTGGCCACTTTAAGGATCCAAGTTGGGGGGGGGGGAGAAGCAGGCAGGGGAGGGCCTGGATTTTCTATGCGGCCTGAAGTTAAATGGCATCGAGTGAGGGTGGAGGCGGCAGCTGAGCTGGGGCCAAGCTTCGCCTCACCGCCTGCTTCTTGCTTGCCCCCCCAGCTCCGGAAGGGAAACGTTCCTCGGGGCTGACAGCCGTGTGGGTCGCTCGGAACCGCTTTGCCGTCTTGGATCGGATGCACTCGGTAAGGCCTGGGACCCCGGGGAGAGCGGCCTTCCTCTTGTCTCCGTCCTCTGCAGGAGCGTCCGCTTCTCCCACGTGACGTTGGGACTTGCGTGGCAGCCTCAGAAGGAAGAGCTCGGCTTCAAAGGGGGGGGGGAACCAAAGTGAGGGAAGGCTGAGATCCAGAGCAATGCGGTTACTGTTCTGCTAGCACGCTTGGTGAGATCCAGAAAATGAAGAGAGAGATGCGAGTTCAGTGCAGAACTGGTGCAGCAGGTGTACTTCCAAAGCACAGATCGCTTTGCGGTGCCTGTTCGGCTCTCTCTGTATGCTGGCTTGTCAGAGCAGTGTTTCTCAACCTCAGCAACTTTAAGCTGTGTGGACTTCAACTCCCAGGGAATTCTGGGAGTTGAAGTCCACAGAGCTTAAAGTTGCTTAGGTTGAGAAACACTGTGTCAGAGCATTAAGAGGAACGGGGCTGCCAGCTGGACCAGGGGTTGCTCACTAGGTTAGGGTTCCCACGCCTCTCCGTCTTGCCTTCGATGGACAAACCCCTTGGGGGAGCCGCTAAGGAAAAGAGGAGAATGTCTCAGAGACACGTGGGTGCAGTGGTGGGAATCGGCCTCTTCCAACTCCATCACTCCCAGCTAGCACTGCCAGTGGTTCTGGATGAGGGGGGTTGCAGTCTGTAACATCTGGGGACAGCTGGACAAGAATGCTACTCTTGCCTGGGAGACCAGCAGCCAAGCCCCCCTTTGGGGCAGTGGGAGGGGGCCTGGAAGCAAGTCTGCTGCTTTGAGCTCCATGGGGAAGGGAGGGGACGGTCAGTTTTAAAAGTAGGAATTGAGGAGGCCTAAGAGAGTCCATTGAGATGTGTGTGATGGGAAAAGTGCTTCATGGTAGCTTGATTGCTCTGCGCACTGCTCTGCACTTTACACGTTTTGGTTTTAGTGGGCCTTAATTGGGCTTCCACTTCACGAGTGAATTGGGAAGTGTGTAGCACTTCTCGATAGCTAAGCGTTTGTGTACTCTTTAGCTCTGCAAAGGAGGCTCACGTTACGGTCTTCTGGCGGATGATGTTTCTGGGCCATGCCTTGCCCAGGGCCATCTCAGCAATTCCTGGCAGACTAGGGCAGAGGCCTCCACTTTGGCAATCTTCCAGAAGTGAGGATTTCAACTCACAGGATGCTTAGCAAGGCCGAGCTGGTTCCGGAATTCCAGGGGCGAAAGTCTTGACACGCAGGCTGAGGATGGCTGGATTAGGCCCTCCCCTGTTTCCCCCTTTGCCTCTCAGCCACCACATCCGTGGTGTTACTGCTTGCTGGTGAGGGACCTCCAGGCCCTTTCAGGTGGGGTGGCTAGAATCCAGGTGTAAAGAAAAAGAGGTTCTGGATCAGATCTTGATACTTCTGCATTTGAGGCTCATGGTTTGGCCAGGTATTGTGGGAACCCAGCCATTGTCTCTGCGTGTCCTTGATAGTGTTTAACCATATGGCTTATTGTGGGGCACCGAAGGTTCCACGAATATGGCTGTTGTGTTTTGTTTCACTGAGTTCATGGTTAAGTGTATTGTGTACTTTGTCGAGTCTTTTGGGTGCCAAGGAGTTTGTCCTACTTGCCTCGCCTTTCTGTTTGCGATCATGTTCACCTTCTTGATCTGCTTGAACTTGGCAGATCCTGATTAAGAACTTGAAGAATGAAATCACTAAGAAGGTTCAAGTCCCCAACTGTGATGAGATTTTCTACGCCGGCACAGGGAATCTGTTGCTGAGGGATGCAGATTCCATCACCCTCTTTGACGTGCAGCAGAAACGGTACGACCTTCAAGCAGGGTGTAACTTGACCTCTGAAGGGGAAAGGCAGCGATATCGATTGCCCGAGCTCCTGGTAGTCAGCCAGTTTGGACAGAGGGTAGCTCAACAGTGGATCCTGAAGCCCAAAGAGATTGCTGCTGAACCTTGTCGATGCAAGCAGGATTCCTCGCCTCCGGGTTGGTTCTTCTATGGGGAAGCAGGAAGGCCAGCCATCTGGCGAGATCTGGTTCAGTGTCCTCAAAATACCGGCGATGGGTGCATTTGAGTGTAAGGCCTGGCCATGGGGACTATCAGTACCCAGGGAGTTGTGCTTGGTCTGTAGAGAGAGATGGAAAAGGCTTGTAGTGGGCAGAAGAAGAATTTAGCTTCCTGAGACCCAAGATGTTCTTCACAGTAGTAAGGAAACAGATGCTCTTTGCTTCTCCTGGCAAGGCAGAAAAGGATACACACCTGTACTGAGAGCATCTTCTGATCTTGCAGGACTCTGGCTTCGGTTAAGATCTCCAAGGTGAAATATGTCATCTGGTCAGCAGACATGTCCCATGTGGCGCTCCTGGCAAAGCACGGTAAGGGTGATGGGATATACGCTGACTTAAAGGGAAAAAACTCGAGGCTCGAGAATAAACAGACAAGAATGCAGCTTGTTAGGGCTAACAGTGTTTACTGGTAGCATAAGGCAATAATGTATATACAGTACATTATCGCAAAAATGAAAAAGTTGAATATACATGGTACAGCATTGTCAAAGGAAAACAAAAACAAACTTATAAGCAGAGTTCCGTGTATTGATCCCAGGGCCAGAGTTCCTGCCACGGCCTATACCCAAAGCCAGGCATAGCTCACTCTGCCCAGTCCACGGGAAGTGAACACGTGAAGAACTACATGGCTAAAAGACACTAGAAATCAAGAAGACATAGAACACCATTTTGCATGGTTGTATATTCAGTTCTTCTAGCTTTCTGATTGGCTGGAAGTTAGCTGTGACACACACCAGGCCTAAAGCATTAGGCCTAAAGCACATAGCATGACCTGCTATTGGGTAGCAGTGCTGCATCTCAGCAAGCATGTGAGTTCCCCTCCCTCCTTGCTCAGGGGGCCTGGGCAAGGCTTCCCACAGAAGGAAATCAGGAGGATTTGTTCTCATGGGAAGTTTTCCATTGCTAGCCATAACATGGTACCTTCTCGCTCCCTATCTCATGAAGATGTAAACAACGCCATTCAAGATCATGGGAATGCTTGTTATCTAGCCACCTGGCGTTCACGTCATCATGAGAACGCTTTGCTGGTAAAGGATGCAATTTGCCAAAACACTTCTCATATGGGTAATCTGACAAAGGGGAGGCCTTGGATGCCTCTTGGCAACTAGGCTTGATCCAGCTACAGGTAGTCCTTGACTTACGACCACAGTTGGGACCGGAATTTTGGTTGCTAAGCAATGCAGTTGTTAAGTAAGGCATCATGATCGCACCAAGTTTACAACGTTTTTTGCCACGGTTGTTAAGCAAATCCAGCTTCCCCCATTGATTTTGCTTGTCAGGAGCCGGCCGGGAAGGTTGCAGATGGCAATCACATGACCCCAGGATGCAGCAACCATTGTAAATACACGCTGGTTGCCAAGTGCCAGAATTTTGATCACATGACCACAGGGATGCTGCGGTGGTCATAAGTGTGTGAGGACCAGTTGCAAGTCATTTTTCCCAGCGCCGTCGTAACTTTGAATGGTTGCTAAACAAATGGTCGTAAGTCGAGGACTTCCAGTGCAGTTTGAGGCCCGACAGGTGCACTCAGAAGGCTTTTCCACAAGGGCACCTGCTGGGATAGTTTTAACCCTCTAATTCCAAATGAATTTGTTGCTAGATCAGTAACCATTTTGGATTTGGCTTCATTTTTAATTGCTTCGTCTGCTGTTCCCCTGGCTCCTCGGCATAAAGGTGGGGGGGGGGGGAGTTGGCAGGCGCAGTGCTCTCAAAGAGCCCCCCCATCCGAGCGAGTCAAGGTACCGTTATTGGCCGTTGCGACTGGCATCCGTGCCCCTTCATCCCTGGTGGTTTGCCTTAGCTGGATCCAACCCAGTTGTTGTTCTCTGCTCTGTACGTGGCTAGAAATCTACCTTCCCCTCCAGATTGTTGGGCCTGGAGAACTCCCTGCCCTGCAACCTGGCCGAAAGCTCTGGAGGGCAACGGGTGGAGAAGGCCGCTTTGGACGCGGCCACCTGCCAGATGCTCGTTGGGGTTCGTTGGTCGCTGGCTCTTGGGAATGACCTCTCCTTGCGGGTTTCCTCCCCCAGCGATCATGATCTGCAACAGGAAGCTGGAGTCGCTGTGCAACATCCACGAGAACATCCGGGTCAAGAGCGGGGCTTGGGAGGAGAGCGGCGTCTTCATTTACACCACGAGCAACCACATCAAATATGCGGTCACCACCGGGTAAGTTCTCTGTGCAGAGCACGCACGGCCCCTCTGTGGTCCCCCAGGGCAGCGTCTTCCAGCTTGGCTCCTTCCAAGCGGCCACACTGGCTGGGGATGGTGGGTGTTGGAGGATACTGTTCTAAGACAGGGATGGAAAAATTGTCGCCCGTGTAGGTGGTACGCAGCCCAATTTCCAGTTCAGTTTTTCCCAGGTTTGGGGGTAGGGAGTTTATGGCCTATTCCCAAGGTTTAAGGCCTCACTTTCACTGCTTTAAAAAAAGATTTTTTTTTTCATTTTGCCCCTTCCGATTTACCCCAAAGGTAGATATTTTGGCTCTGCCCACCCTAGTAGCTTCATGATATCTGTGCCAAACCCCTTTGGGGCCAGGTTGGCATGCTGGAACACTGGTATACGCCAAAAGATTAAAGTTATTTGCAATCTAAGCTTACTTGATGTCTAAACATGTTTTGCTAAGAAGTGGGATAATGGGATTTGTGCAGTGGTGCTCAACCCTGCCGTTTGCGGTGCGTGTGGCTCGTCTCCCTACGGGGCAAAGTTGTCTTTCCTCCCTCTTCACGCAAACCGATTTCTTCCCTTCCTCCTCCTAGAGATCACGGGATCATCCGCACGCTGGATTTGCCCATCTATGTGACAAGAGTGAAGGGGAACAACGTCTACTGCCTGGACCGAGAGTGCCGCCCCCGCGTCCTCACCATTGACCCGACCGAGTTCAAATTCAAGCTGGCACTGATCAATCGGAAGTACGACGAGGTGGGTTGGCGGGAGGATGGTGATTCTGCGGAATTTGCCTTTTTCCTTGCCATCGCATCGTCTTTCCATTGGATTGCTTTGATCCCAAGATGTCTTTCGTAGCCAAAGAGCAACTCACGGGATTGTTGGGAGAATAAGAAAGGGAAGAAGTCACTGGTTTGAGATGGGCAGCTATACAAATCGAATGAATGAATGAATGAATGAATGAATGAATGAATGAATGAATGAATGAGCAAGCAAGCAAGCAAGCAAGCAAGCAAGCAAGCAAGCAAGCAAGCTGCCTTGGGCTCCTGGAGAAAAGTCAGAATATAAATCTAACTAAGAACATAAATGAATACATTAAAGAGGGACTTTGGGGGTGATAACTATGTCATTAGAATTCAGGATTTTTCTACTACACGGCCAAACCAGGAATTTATTTTAGGACTAGAACTGATTTCACTCTCCTGTCACACAAAAATCCACTCCTGGTTTCTTGACCAAGCTTCTTTTAATCACTGTAACCTAATTTGGAAGGAAAAGGCAGGAGGGTTTTTTTTTCTCGCTTCCTTTATTAAAGTATCTGAAGCCGTGTTTCTCAACCTTGGCGACTTGAAGATGTCTGGACTTCAATTTCCAGAATTCCCCAGCCAGCTAGGATTTGCCCATCTATGTGACACGTGACGCAAGGCTGGCTGGGGAATTCTGGGAGTTGAAGTCCAGACATCTTCAAGTCACCAAGGTTGAGAAACACTGATCTGAAGGGACAAACCCTTGGTGGATCAACTGCAAATAACTCACCTGTGATCCCAGTTTAGTGAACGAAATCTAGAGTGACTCCTTATTGAAGAAAGCCTTACCCTTTCGCTCTTTGAAGGTCCTCCACATGGTGCGTAATGCCAAGCTTGTGGGCCAGTCCATCATCGCTTACCTCCAGAAGAAGGGCTACCCTGAAGTGGCCCTGCATTTCGTGAAGGACGAGAAGACTCGGTTCAGCCTGGCCCTGGAATGCGGAAACATCGAGGTGAGGTTCTGCGCGGCTGTCCTCCAGGCGTCTCCAAGGATGAACTGATGACCGTCGTAAAAAGCAGAGGGTTGGCAGGTTCTGTTTCCATTCCATAAAGATTCTGGCTTATTGGGAGTGGGCAGCATTCCAGTTTTGTGCTTGCACGAGCAAATTATCCCACTGGAATTCCGTGAGAGGTCACCAGGTGTTCCCTGGGAGATCACAATTTATTTAAAAAATTATTTCAAATTCACTTGAAAGAGGTAAGTTGAACTGGGAATCCTAATTTGGTGTTCCTAAAAAGGCCAGGATCTGCAAGCTGCTAACAAACCCTGGTTTATAATTCTGGTTTCTGTGGGAGCAGCAAACCAGGACCCCAAGTTTGGATACAATGCTCAGCTTTTCATTTCTACCTTGTTTACCTGGTTGGACAAGTGGGAAGAGCAGAGCTAATAGTGTTATACCCTGTAGATCAGCCTTTGTCAACCTTCTGTCCCTGGAGGAACCCTTGAAATATTTTTCAGGCCTTGGGGAACCCCTGCACGTTCAGGCTCAAATATAGGCCAGAAGTTATCAAATTGTTATATTCGTACCAATCGAAGAGAATATTTGTAGCTTAGGGTTGAACTGTGGAGTCCTTGGTGCTCTCTGAGCCTGGTTGTTTTCTTGCAGACATTTCATTGCCAGACTAGGCAACATCTTCAGTGCGAAAAGGGAGTGGGACTTGCTCTCTGTTTATAGACCCTGGCTTGTCCTGCCTGTGTTGGTGGGGGTGTTGTTCTCTACTTGGTAGTTCCTTGATTGGGCTGTTGTTTGCTGCTTGGTTAATTGACTGAGTTAATAGTTCCTTGATTAGGGTATATTGTGCTGTTTGATTGTTCCTCTGGTGCTAATCCTGGTGTTAATCTTTGCATATCTGGGTGATGATTGCTGGCACGGAGGTGTTCTGGTCTTCTGGCTTTTCTATTGTCTCTTATGAATGGTATGTAAATGTTGTTTACCTCTATGTGTCTGTTGATGGCTGCTTTGTCTGAGTGCCAAGCTTCCAGGAATTCTCTAGCGTTTTTGGACTTGGCTTGGTTTAAGAAGCTCACAGTTTCCCAGTTGATTTATTATATTTGTTTCATGTGTAGGCTTTATATATGCATTAACAGTATTCCTAAACTAAAAATAAAGAAGGATACTTACCTCTTTAAGGTGAAGTTGCCCGAATTGGAAGTGATTTCTTAAATAAATCATGATCTCCCAGGGAACCCCTGGTGACCTCTCGCGGAACCTGAGGGTGCCACGGAGCCCTGGTGGAGAAGCCCTGCACTAGGATATCATTCGTTCACATTTAGTCAGGTCCTTCCACTACTGTTTTTTCTTCGCTTGTCCTAATCTTTAAAACCGCTGGCTCCTTCCCCCAGATACATCCCCAGTTCAGGGTTTTCTTTAATCCTTGGGGGTCACGATTTTTGGAAAGGGGGGGCCAGCGCGCGCTCTGCTCTCCCTTCACGTCTTCTCCTGTGTCCCCTTAGATCGCCCTGGAGGCAGCCAAAGCCCTGGATGAAAAGAACTGCTGGGAGAAACTGGGCGAGGTCGCTCTGCTGCAGGGCAACCACCAGATCGTGGAGATGTGCTACCAGCGCACCAAGAACTTCGACAAGCTCTCCTTCCTGTACTTGATCACCGGCAACCTGGAGAAGCTGCGCAAGATGATGAGGATCGGTTAGTTTCGGCGCAGAACCCAAAGGCGGCTAACCCTGCGATGCAGCCGCCTCTGTCGGTTGCCCGTCCCACCGGCCAGGCGGGCTGGAAATTCTGGGGGCGTCGGTTGCATGGAGGTTATAATGTACGGCGGGAGTGGGTGATGCTGGCCACCCAGAAAAACAGAGACCCGGCTGCCATCCCCGAGCACCAGGCTTGCCCGGCCCCGGTGGATGGCATGGGAGGGGGCGAGGGCTTGGACCGCAGCAGGGGGTGGAGAACGGGCAGCCTTGCCCCAGAGTGGGCCAAGAGCCAGGAGACCTGTTTCTGATTGCAGCGGAAATCCGGAAGGACATGAGTGGCCACTACCAGAATGCCCTGTATCTTGGCGACGTTGCTGAAAGAGTGCGGATCCTGAAGAACTGCGGGCAGAGTGAGTAAGCCAGCAACTCTGATTGGGCCCCCCACCAAATTCCCGGATCCCCACCCGCCCCTCCTGCCAACGGTCCTCCCTCATCCCTCCTCCTCTTGCTGCTTGCCTGGCAGAGTCCCTGGCCTACCTCACCGCCGCCACTCACGGCCTGGAGGAGGAAGCCGAGAACCTGAAGGAGACCTTTGACCCAGAGAAGGAAGTGGTGAGTGCGGGGCCGGAGGGCCGGGGAAACCGGGAGGGGCTGCTCCTTGTATTGCTGCGCCCTGCCCCATAAGACCTCCTCAAACAAGTGTGGTGAACACGGGCTCCCAGCATCCCTCAGCATGGCCCACACTGGCTGGGGCTCCTGGGAGTTGCAGTTCAGCTGTATCCGGGGACAGAGATTCCCGAGAGACGGAAGGTGCTCTCTATCGCCCCCCCCCCCCCCCCGTGCTGAGCCTCGCCGGTGCTAAGAGGACAGGAAGGGGTCAAGCGCACACAGGCGGCTTTGGTGAAATAGCCTTTAAGCTGCTCTGCTGGAGACGGGAGTGGCTTCTGGACCCCCGTTACAATGGGCGTTTGTTGGGAAACCTGTCTCTCTGCCCACGGGCGGTCAAGCCAACCAAGAGCGAAAAAGAGGCTGCCGTTTTTCCTCCGGCAGCCCGGCTGGTCCAGAGCTGCTCTGAGCCGGAGCCGAGCCTGGCTCTGGGGCCGCCTTCCCCGTTAGCTCCTTCGGGAGGCCTGGGGTGGGCGGTGGGGGACAGGTGACGCAGCTGGACACGGGTCTCCCCCGGGCGCTCTGACAGGTCTCGCGTCCCTCCATCCTCCAGATCCCAGAGATTGACCCCGACGCCCGCTTGCTCCAGCCACCTGCGCCCATCATGCCCTTGGACACCAACTGGCCTCTGCTCACCGTCTCCAAGGGCTTCTTCGAGGGCACCATCGCCAGCAAAGGTCAGGGGGTCCGGGCCCCGGTGCCAGTTCTTGCGGGGCACGAGCAGCTCGTGGGGGGGGGGCTGCAGCAGCTTTTGGCGGCCCAGGTGGGTGAGCTTGTCCCTCCCCGCAGGCAAAGGAGGCGCCTTGGCCGCCGACATCGATATCGACACCGTGGGCACCGAAGGCTGGGGAGAAGATGCTGAACTGCAGCTGGATGAGGGTAAGCACGATGGTCAAGTCCCAGGAAGGGCACGTTACCTGGAACCAAGAACTCGGGCCGTGATTCCCGCTGCACCAAAACGTGAACTGGGCACCTGGGCATGTGCAAAATGCATTTCTTCTTGTGCCAGTTGCTGTTTGTTAATTGCTCTGTCTTTCATCTGTCTTCCCACTGGAACGTGTAGACCAGTGTTTCTCAACCTCAGCCACTTTAAGACGTGTGGACTTCAACTCCCAGAATTCCCCAGCCAGCCTTCTGGGAGAATTCTGGGAGCTGAAGTCCACACAGCTTAAAGTTGCTGAGGTTGAGAAACACTGGCTTCGACTAGCTAGTTCTTCTTAAGCAGCTGACGTCCCTATTTCCCAAAGGAGAAACAGTCCAGATTTGTCCACCAGCCTTTAGTGTAGCCTGAACATCTGTTTAACTGCAGAGATGCAGCCTTGTCCATCATGCCCTTTATTGGGGGGGGGGGGATTGTTAACATTAAGATTCACCTGTGAATGAGAACTTGGGGGAGCTCAAAAGTTGGCTACTTGCTTAATAATAATTGATAATAATATCAATATTGTAACCTGTGGGGTATGATGGTTAAGGGGAGACCTAGGTTCATGTCCCCGCTTAGCCATGGAAGCTCGCTGGGTGGATTTGGGTCAGTTGTGCTCTCTGTCCAACCCACCTCATTGGGTGGAGGTGGTTAGAAATGAAAAGAAACATCATTTTTTCAACAATGTAAACCATCCTGAGTGAGCTCCTGGAGGAAAGACTGGATAGAAGCTTAATACAGGTAGTCCTCGCTTAACAACCATTCGTTTCGTGACGGTTCGGACTTACGATGGTGCTGAAAAAATCACAGTGTCCCCGCGGTCACGTGATCACGATTCGGCCGCTTGGCAACCGGTTTGCAATTGCGACCGTTGAAGTGTCCTGTGGTCACGTGATTGCTGTTTTTGACCTTCCCAGCTAGCTTCCAGCAAGCAAAATCAACGGGGAACCACGTGATTCACTTAACAGCCACGTGGTTTGCTTAACAGCCACGGTGATTCACTTAACAACCGCCGCAAACGTCATAAAATCAGATCAGATTTACTTAATGACTGCTTTGCTTAGCAACCAAAATTCTGGTTCCAATTGTTGTTGTTAAGCAAGGACGACCTGAAATAGATTTTGAATGGTTTTCCCCTAATGGTGCAAGACGGGTGCCCCCTGCTTTTGTGCTATCTTGATTGTGTATGTGTGTGTGCGCACGTGTGCATGTTTGCGTGCATGCCTTTTGCCACTTCCGTAAAAGGTTCCTTTCCCCTTCCGTTCAGATGGCTTTGTCGATGCCGGAGAAGGCTTTGGGGAGGACGGCTCGGCAAAAGGCCAAGAGGAAGGAGGGGGCTGGGAAATTGAAGAAGACCTGGATCTTCCTCCAGAACTGGTAAATTAACCCAGTTTGCATTACTGTGACTTACTGGCTGCCCTTTCCCGTGGCCCCATGTGCTGGTGACCATGGCGGGTTATTTTGTTTGTTTTTTTATAAGAATTTTACTAAGTTTGAAACAAAGATAAAAACTACAAAAAAAGAAAAAAAAACTGAAAAGCTGTGAAACACAAGAAGAAAGAATTTTGAAGATTACATAAAGAAATGACTTCCACAAGAATATACAGCAATTTCCATAATCAGTCCCTTGCTCTATATCAAACCAAGTTCACATTATTTCTATAAATCATTCCATTAACACATTATAAAAATCACTAAATACAATTGTTCCTTCCCCTATTAAAAAGAAAAGAAATATATATATATAAACCTCCAAATCAACTTCCCCCCCAAAAAACAACATTCATTCATTCATTCATTTCCTTCCTACCACTGTTCTATATATTTCTGTCCACTACAATAAAAATCAAATTATAAAAACATATAAATTGTCTACTTTTATAATTAATACTACTATAACAATCTTAACCCTATCAAACCTAAAACCAAGCTATTATTATACCTTATAAGTCTTAAAAATCAAACAAATCTTAAAAGCAATCCAGTAAATCTTAATCCAAATCATTAAAGAAAAATGGAATCGTATAAGCTTTAATATCAATCCAGATAAACATTCTTAAATTTATTTATTTATTTATTATTTATTATTCATATTTATACCTCGCCTATCCCATCCCTATCGGAGGACTCTAGGCAGCTTACAACATTTGCAATTCATATATTTATACATTCATATATTAACAACGTTTAATTACCGCGCGCTCAGGGAAGGGGTAAGGGAACCGACTCTTGAAGTATTGGACTACATGTCCCAGAATACCTTGCTTCAGAGTCGGCTGCTGACATCCTGGATATTGCTGTTCGGGATCCATAGTCTCCGTTTCTCCGTCTCCGCCGCCATTCGCGAGGTCTTCTTTGCTCCGGAGGCGACCCCCGACAGGACGCCAGCAAATTCTCCCACGTAAGGTGGTACCCATTTATCTGCTTGCCATTAGCTTTCGAACTGCTGGGTTGACAGGAGCTGGGGCAAGTGACGAGAGCTCACCACACCACGCGGAGGTTCGAACTGCCGACCTGCTGATTGGCAGTCTTACAGCATCAGCGGTTTAACCCGCTCAGCTACCGCGCCCCTTATAAATCTTTACCCGACTTCAAAATATACTAAAGCATTTACATATCTCCATATTATACACAAGGCATTTTTCACACAGAAATCAAACAGCCCAACTGCCCCCCTTAGACTTCTTAGACTTCTCAGCAAAAAACCTCCCACAGAACAGAGCCACTTCTTTCCCACAGCATTCCATCAGAAAAACAACTCCATTTGTAATTTGCAACTCAGAGTATCCCTTTAATCCCTTCAACACCAAAATGTAACCGTCGCCTGGCATTTCAACAAAGGCTGTCAGTAGACACATCTCTATCTGTGTTAAAATCTTCTACTTCTTCCACAAAGTCCTCAGCCAGATGACACATTTTAAAGCTGATATTTTCTGCAATGTCCCGAATATCTTGCAGAAGAGCTTCACAGGCATCATGAAAAAACTGTTTAAACTCACAACGGAGCTCACAACGGAACTCTGAGAAAATCTTGAAATCCTCCATGTTCCAGGCAGTAGATTATGGCATCCCCTAGATATTTGACTAGCAAGAGTAGGAAAGTACTATATGCTAACAAGCAGCTCTCGTAGAAAGTGTGCAGGAAACTGAAGATTCGAAACAGCAGATTCAATGTGTAGGAAAATGTTAAATCCTTCAAATTCAATACAAAAATAATAAAAAAAAGGTAAAGGATCCCCCCGCACATTTGTGCAGTCGTGTCTGACTCTAAGGGCCAGTGCTCATCTCCGTTTGTTAGCCGAAGAGCCAGCGTTGTCCGAAGACGCTTCCACGGTCATGTGGCCGGCATGACACACGCGGAACGCTGTTACCTGCCCACCGAAGTGGTACCTATTCATCTACTTGCATTTGCATGCTTTCGAATTGCTAGGTTGGCAAGAGCTGGAGCTAGTGCGGGAGCTCACTCCGCACACAGGGCTAGGGATTCGAACCTCCGAACTTGCAATCTTCCGATCGACAAGCCTGGCGTCTTACCCGCTGAGCCACCACGCCCCTCAAAAATAATAAAAAATAATAGCAGGGGGTAATTATTTATTCTCAGTCCCCTTAGTAATTAAATGGGAAAACAAGCCAAACAAGCTTAAAAAAAAATTAAAAAATTAATCCAGAAATAACAATAGGCACCAAGAGATTTCGCTTCTCCTTCCTGTAGAAAGCCTCTCTTGGGGTACATAAACTTAAAAAAATACAAATTGGGTGGTTTAGAAATGGGGTGGCTGGACTTAGTGTCTCTTTAAGGCTGCAGCGCGGCTTGGAAATGGCGACGTCCCGGCCTCCCGGCAGCTCTTACCCGATCGGTGCGAACGCTATTTGCGATTCTCAGGCTACAATTCGCCGCTCTGGAGGACAGATGGGATGATTCCGAGCATCTTCCTTACTCTGAAAAAGCGCTCCTGGGCTTCAGGAGGAGCCAGCCTGAGCCCGAAAAAACTGCCACGACGCCAGTTCTGTCCGCAGAGCCCGCGGACACAGCTGCTCAGTCGGCCATGTTCCCATGGCGGGTTATTTTGGAAACATCCTGTCTAATCAAGCTTTCCTCCCCTGCCGCTTTTCAGACATGTTCAGACTACAATTCCCATCTTCCGCAAGGGCCCGGACATGAAAGGACCAGGAAGGGGGGCTGGAGGACATGGCAGGAAGCTTAACGGAAATGTCCTAAGTTTGCAGGGTGTGTGTCTGGGTGTGCGCGCAGGGGCTGGCTTGTTGATGGAAGTGTGGGGCATTGCTGTGGTAGGAGCAACCAGGTTCACCTCATTCTGGCTCCGTTTTCTCACCGGCTTTTTCCCCTTCTGCTAGGATATCCCTGCTGGTCCCACGGGAGAAGCGGAAGATGGGTTCTTCGTACCACCCACCAAAGGCACCGGCCCTGCGCAGGTGGGAGAGCTGTCGGCACGGATCTAGAGAGCCACCGAAGGGGGTTCCAATGGCAGCAGACGCTGCTGAGAAACTACCAAAGCAGCTGGGGGGAACTGGGCGCTGCAGGAGGCTTGAAGGCTTCCTGTATTTCTCAGACCCCCCTGGGTTCCTCCAAATGGTTCAGGCAGCTGCTGGCTTGTTTAGGAGCTTTCAGAGGTTTCAGTCACATTCTTTAGCACAGAGCTTTCCAAACTCTGTGTCGGGACACATTAGTGTGTCCGCTGCAGTGCCTGGGTGTGTCGCGGCTGCTGCTGCCTCCGAGCCCTGCCAGGATTCCACGCAGGTCCTAGTGCCTGCCTTGTGCCCGGCTGCCTCCAAACCTGCTGTGATTCCGCGCAGGTCCTAGTGCCTGCCTTGTGCCCTGCTGCCTCCAAACCTGCCCTGCCAGGATTCCGCGCAGGTCCTAGTGCCTGCCTTGTGCCCTGCTCTAAGAGTGTGTCACGAAATGATGCATGTCTAAAAAGTGTGTCACCAACATGAAAAGTTTGGAAAGCTCTGCTTTAGCAGATGAGTTTTATCTTTCTCTGCTGAGCCTCAATCCTGTAGTTTAAGATTACAGGTAATCCTCACTTAACAACCATTCGTTTAGTGACAGTTCAGATGACGGTGCTGGGAAAAAATGACTTGCGACTGGTCCTCACACTTACGACCGTTGCAGCGTCCCTATGGTCACGTGATTACGATTTGGGTGCTTGGCAACCGGTTTGCATTTATGAGTGTCACAGTGTCCCATGGTCACCTGATCGCCATTTTTGACCTTCCTGGCCGGCTTCTGGCAAGCTAAATCAATGGGGAACCACGTGATTCGCTTAACGACCACGTGATTTGCTTAACGACCACATTGATTCTCTTAACAACCACCACAAAAAAGACCGTGAAATCGGGTCAGATTCACTTAATGACTGCTTTGCTTAGCAACCGAAATTCCGGTCCCAATTATGGTCGTTAAGCGAGGACTACCTGTAGGTCATCGCCTGTTTTGCTGAACCGTGTGCCGTTCTTTTTCTCCTTTAGGTCTGGTGTAACAATTCGCAACTGCCCGTGGATCACATCCTGGCTGGCTCTTTCGAGACAGCCATGAGGGTAGGTTTTCTTGTGTATTTATTCACACTGGGTGAAAATTGTCCATTATGGGCTTGTACAGTGTGCTAATATGCATAGGTGGGTAAATGGGTGTTGTCTTTATTGCAAAATTTTTGAGGCAAGAACTGGGCCGTTGTCAAACCCGGTTGAGCTCCTTTAATATGCTCCATGGCAGGGTTTCTCAAGCTTGGCCACTTTCAGATGTGTGGACCTCAACTCCCAGAATTCCCCAGCCAGCCATGCTGGCTGGGGAATTCTGGGAGTTGGAGTCCACACTTCTTAAAGTAGCCAAGCTTGAGAAACCCTGCTCTAGAGGCTGGGAGGCTGGGGAGGCCTCTTGGCGAGGCAGCCTTGAGCTGCACCAGTGATACTGCTGCCTATTTTCTCCGCAGCTCCTCCATGACCAGGTGGGAGTGGTCACATTTGCCCCCTACAAGCAGCTCTTCCTGCAGACCTACGCCCGGGGCCGGACGACATACCAGGCTTTACCCAGCCTGCCATCAATGTACGGATATCCTCACCGCAACTGGTACGTGGCAGGCCGAGAGCCTGGTTGCCGTTGTGGTTTTCGGGGTGGTGGCTGGCGGCTGCAGGGCCTGGTCTTCCTGTTTTGCGCGCGATCTGGCTTTGGAGATGCTGCTTCTTTCCCCCAGTGCTTAGAAACAGAAGCCCCGTTTCTCTGGGTTTGGAATCTGGGTTCGTGCAGCAAGAGACGAGGCTAAAACGGAGCAGGGCCTTTCGTGTTTCAGCTGGTTGTTTAAGCTTGAGAGGCCGGGCTGAGAAATAGGACCCTGTTATTAGGGGAATTTTGCTAGGGGAAGTGGAGGGCAAAAGGAAGGGGGCCCTTTTGAATCCATCCATGAAGATGGACGGATGATATTCTGGAGGTGACGGACTCGACCGTGGGGGAGCTGGGGATGGCGACGGCCGACAGAAGGCTCTGGCGTGGGCTGGTCCATGGGGTCACGAAGAATCGGAGGCGACTGAACGAAGAAACAACAATTAGGAGAATTTAAGGACTGAGATTGTTCCAGCCACTTTTGAACCTTCCGGCTTCTGCAGCGGATCAACGCTCACAATTCTCTTTGTGATATCCCCTCCCCGCAAACTCCAGGAAGGACGCCGGGTTGAAAAACGCTGTCCCGGCTGTCGGCCTGAAGCTGAACGACCTGATTCAGCGCCTGCAGCTGTGCTACCAGCTCACCACGGCAGGCAAGTTTGAGGAGGCCGTGGAGAAGTTCCGCTCCGTCCTCCTCAGCGTGCCGCTGCTGGTGGTGGACAACAAGCAGGAGATTGCCGAGGTGTGCATCGCTCCCTTTCTCCAGCCGTGCACCCGCTTGCTCTTCCTATTTCAGTACAGGTAGTCCTCGCTTAATGACCATTTGTTTGGCGACGGTTTGGACGTACGACAGGGCTGAAAAACGACTTGCGACTGGTGCTCGCACTTACGACCGTTGCAGTGTCCCCACAGTCACGTGATTGCAATTCGGGCGCTTGGCAACCGGTTCGCATTTACAACTGTTGCAGCCTCCCATGGTCATGTGATCACCATTTTCAACCTTCCCAGCCGGCTTCCAGCAAACAAAATCAATGGGGAACCGTGTGATTCGCTTAACGACCACATGGTTCCCTTAACAGCCATGTGATTCACTTAACCACCACTGCAAAAAAAGTCATAAAGTCAGGTCAGATTCACTTAACGACACCTTCGCTTAGCAGCCGAAATTCCGGTCCCAATTGTGGTCGTTAAGCGGGGACTGCCTGTAAAATGGGGGCTCATGGTCTCCAGCAAGGAGGGTCAATCTTCCCCAGCCTGGGGGTCTTTCAAAGGTGTCGCCTTTCAAGTGCCCAGTAGCAAGGCCAAGAGAGAGGGGTTGCAGTGCCAACCAGGAGGCGGCAGAAGCTTGGCATGTGCGACGTTCCGCCACGACCCCCCGATCGCGCACCAAGGACCGTTAAAATGGTTGCAACCATCCTGCCTGTGGCCACGAAATCCCATCCCTCCCCCCAAGACAGAGAGCTCCTCCACCCTGCCGGGGTCTCGCCGCCCCCCGAGTCTTGAGACAGCAGCCCCCCCCCCCCCTTCTGCAAGCTTGCGTTGCTTTGCCGGGCTTCAGGGTTGAAGGCTCTCTTGCACTGGCAGGCCCAGCAGCTGATGGCCATCTGCCGGGAGTACATCGTGGGGCTGTCCATGGAACTGGAAAGGAAGAAACTGCCGAAGGAGTCACTGGAGGAGCAGAAGCGCATTTGTGAGGTCGGTCGGCGCTCGGTGCTGGCAACGTGGGGTCTGGAACCTTGGGTTAGATTAGAGCAATGTTTCTCAACCTTGGCCGCTTGAAGATGGGTGGACTTCAACTCCCAGAATTCCCCAGCCAGCCAGGTTGCCAGACACTGGGTTGGAGGCTGAGAAGTGACCGCGTGATGCTGCGTTGCCCCTTGGGGGGTGTTTGGGATGGGGGGAGCATTCCTTGCCCTCCATTGGCAGTCCCAGGGCAGGAGAGGTCGAGCCTGCTAATGCCTCGGGGGATTCGGGGGCTGTGGCGCTCCGCTTCCCGGCCAGTGTCCGAAATCACGGAACGGCGGACGCTGACGGTCGACCCCGGGGGCCCCCGTCCCTTCCCTGCAGCGTCTCCGCCCCAAGCAGGCCCCTCCCTGAATGTGTGTTGTCTCCTACAGATGGCGGCCTACTTCACCCATTCCAACCTGCAGCCCGTCCACATGATCCTGGTCCTCCGGACCGCCCTCAACCTCTTCTTCAAGCTCAAGAACTTCAAGACGGCTGCCACCTTCGCCCGCCGCCTCCTGGAGCTTGGCCCCAAGCCCGAAGTGGCCCAGCAGGTGGGGAAGGGAGGACCAAGGAGAGGCTCACGGGGGTCCCCAAGCGCCCGTGGGAAGCCACTCGGGGGCTCTTCTCAGCACCTGGGAGGAGATTTGCCTGGAAGGGTTGCCTTTTGCCCGACAGCAGATCATGGGAAGACAGTGATGCCCACCGAGTTGGGGCATGAATTTGGCTCCGTCGGAAGCTCCCCCAGCTCACTAATCCAGGGAAGGAAGAAAGCCTCGTTTGTGCCAACCGTGCAGGTGTTAGTGTTGAATCTGGGAAGCAAAAGGACACTTAATTCTGGCTGCAATCTCGTGCTATGGAGCGGAGTGATTGCCAAGGTGAAACAGGGGAAGAGGGGATCATCTTCGCCACCCCGTGTTCTCTTCGATCGAAGCCAGCTTTTTTCTAAAAGGGCGTTAAGGCCTTAAAGGGGCAGTCAAGAAGGCAGGGTGCTTCCAGGCAGTACGGGCTGGCACGGTGTTTCAGGTACCCAGCCCGCCCCAAGGGGAAGCCCGTGGAACCCCCACGCTAGGAGGCCACGTTTGCGTGGAGAGTCGGCATCTGGTAGTGAGTGGGCGCAGAGCAGCTGTTCCCCTTTCCTGCCCCAAGTCGCCCGGGGAAAACGGCACTTCAGACTTCAGAGCCCCCCTTTTCATACCCTTCCCCGCTCTTCCAGACCCGCAAAATCCTGACGGCCTGCGAGAAGAACCCCAGCGACACCCACCAGCTCAACTACGACATGCACAACCCTTTCGACATCTGTGCTGCCTCCTTCCGGCCCATCTACCGGGGCAAACCGGTGGAAAAATGCCCGCTCAGCGGAGCCTGCTACTGTCCAGAGTTCCGCGGCCAGATCTGCAGAGTCACAACTGTAAGTTGGAGCTTTTATTTCCATCCTCCCAGGCCTAAATTCATCTCTCAGGGTGTCTGAGGCTCGGACAGCAAGAACGTCCACCCAGCATTGGTAGATACGAGGTTTGGGCAAAGCCAGTTTAGGCCCGGTAGGATGGTTCAGTAGATGTGGAAGAATATGCCTTTTAAAAATAACTCTTCATCTTGAACTGTTACAATTACAATTTAAAAACAAGCACATTGGGAAAAGGACTGGCTGTTTAGCAAGCTCCCCGCTGTGCTCATGTTCCATTCACAACCCGTGGCCCTCGCCCAGTCAACAATGGCATGGTCCACCCTAGTTTCAGAACTCTACCCTGTCATTCTGCTGTAGCTTTTGCTTATTTCAAGGGGGGGGGAATCCTGCAGCTCCACACATCACACTAAAGCATTATCTGGTTTAATACCAGCATGCAAGCCATCTATTCTGGCTTACACCACAAGCCACAAGTGAAAGCATTGTAACAAGTTCCACTGGGTGGTCTAAATTACCGCTGGGTGGAAGAGATTCTCTCCACCCTCTGTCGTCTTGTGCCTCGAACATGCAGGCAGTCTGATCTTGTGGACAAATCACCAGCTTGCATTCCTGTAATACTCTTCCGCTGCTCGAGCTCTTCAGTCCACCCACCCAGTGTAGAGATTAGCAGGCATCCTGTGAGCTCTTGGCTGAAGCCCCCATTTTGGCAGCGCACCTGGCTGGAGCCCTACGCTAACTTCAGAGACATACAGGCTGCCAAAGCACAATTGGCAGACTTCTCAATCGCACAAGCTAGAACTAAGCAACTCAAGATATACTGTAGCTTGGGGTGAACCAAGTCAATAGTGTCTTTGCAGTTGTCCATATTGTAGGGAGGCTGAAGATTTACACTGAAAGCTACGTGCAGTTGGAGTCTAGGGAAGACAAGAGGGTTGGGAAATCTCTGCTTTGAAAAGGGGGGATTAAATTGGGGGGGGCACTAATTGTACCTCCTTTGAACGCAGGTGACGGAGATTGGCAAAGACGTCATCGGCTTAAGAATCAGCCCTCTGCAATTCCGCTGAGGCTGCCCCCTCGTGCACCCCCCGTCCTTTCCATCTTGGGCAGCGTCCGGGGACCCCTCCGAGCACTCGCTCCTCACGTCGCCTCCTGCAGCATTTCAGATGGGGACCAGCGCTGTTCCTTGGAAAGCGGTTTGGCCGAGCTGCCGCCTCCCCCCTTTGAGCTCTTGCTTCCAGGAGAATCGCAATATTGAACCCACTTTCCAGTTTAGCCCAGTTTCTCTAGAGCAGTGTTTCTCAGCCGTGGCAACTTGAAGGTTGAATTCTGGGAGTTGAAGTCCACACGTCTTCAAGTTCCCAGGTTGAGAAAAAGGGCTTAGATGTTTGCTGGGCTCAAGGCTGGAAGAAGCTCCACAGGGTGGGTCTGGGGTCTGGGTCTGGGTCTAGGTCTAGGGAGGGACCGAAGGTTTTGGGGTGGCTTGCTTTGTATGCTGAATGGGCTGAAAACCCCACTGCTGCTTCTCCATCTTCATTATTTTTCTCTTCCCCCTCCAACCCCCTTCTGCATTCCATTTCGTCTTGACTTAATAAAGAAAGAGAAGTTAGTTAAGGAAAAGAGTGTATTTGCGTGCTTCAGAGAGATTCTATCTGCATGAAAAGCTGCGCCGATTTTGGCCAATTGACAAAACGGGGGGGAAGACCCAGTTTTTCCAGTCACGCCCCAACGAGGGAAAGTTGACCACTGCTTCAGGTTTTGACCCCCGCTTTCCTCCAGAAGATGCACTTCCTCCTCCAGTTCTTCCTCACACCAACCACCTGGTGGGTCAGCAAAGCTGGGAGAAAGTGTCTCCGTTTCACCAGTGAATTTCCATGATTGGAGAACGGGGGATTTTGGCCGTCCTAGTTCAATGCTGTCACCACGTTGGTGCTCTCACCGGATGTAGGCCATCCCCAGAGAAGCGGAGTGTACGGCGCCAGTGGGCTCAAGACGCAAAAGCAGCAGTTGGGGAGCGTTGGCCAATAAAGGAGGCCGTGTCGCTGCAGCGCATTAGTCCCAGTTCCCTCGATTACAAAACCTGGAGCCACAAAATAGCCGATCCACATTTAGCCCTCGTGTGCTGTGAACCTGTCTTCTGTTTGTGGGAACCCTTGGCTGCTGGGGCGGCCTGCTGACCTCCATGAGAACCTGGCCGCCGGGGTAGGAATGGGAGCAGACAGAGGACAGGCAGAAGATTCCAGAGGCACGTCCCAACGTTTCCGGACGTCCTTCTGGATAACCCAAAGGAGACCCCTTCAGCTAGATTAGCCGCCTTGCCAGAGCAAGGAAGCTGCTGCCCTCTGCTACCTGAAGGGAAGGTGGGGGACCGCAGTATGAACCAGGGGGCCCCTCGTGGCGCCCCCTTCCCTCGTCCTCAGTGGGGTTGGTCGCCAAAGGGGAGCACCGTCTTGCTCGTCGAGGGGGTGTCTTCCTGCAGGGGCTGGTAGGGGGCTTTGCGGATGCATTCCACGAAGAGCAGGCACGACATCAAGAACCAGAAGGAGAAGTTCACCCAGGCTGCTGCCTGAACGCAGGAAAAGAAAGTGGGTTGGAACAGGCAGAATGATAGAATTGGAAGAGACCTTAGAGCAGTGTTTCCCAACGTTGGCAGCTTGAAGAAGGGTGGACTTCAACTCCCAGAATTTGCTGGCTGGGGAATTCTGGGAGTTGAAGTCCACCCATCTTCAAGCTGCCAACGTTGAGAAACACTGCCTTGGAGGTCACCCAGTCCCCCTGAAGGCAGGTGAGTCCTGATGGATCTGTTCCATCCCCACAGGGCCAAGCGCAGGCCCCAGGGTTTGGATCACTTCCATCCGGTCTCCTAAAATGAGCAGGATGTTCTTGAGGATGGCGGGCTCCCAGCTGTGGAGGGCCCTGGACAAAACATCATCTGAACCCTTTTCAGTCCAGATTCAGGCTGGGTAGCAGCACCGAGACAGCATGGATCGCACTTGGGTATGATCTCTGGAGGGCTCGGGATGGGGAGGTGTGTCCATCCTGGCCCCCTCTGTGACTTTTGGCACCACTGACCATGGCATCTTACTGCCCGACTCTGGGAGTTGGGGCACTCTCTTGCAGCGGTTCTCCGTCCTCGGGGGCCGGTACCAGTCCGTGTGGGTAGGGAAGGCCCAGCCCCGTCGTGTGGGGTGCCTCAGGGCTCGGGTCGCTTGCCTCTCCTATTTGACATCTATGAAGCCGCTGGGAGAGGCCATTCAGCAGCATGGGGTTTGGCATCCTCAGGACGCGGATGACCTCCAATTATTCATCTCCACCCCGTGCAGGAGGGATGATGCTGGCCAGGTGCTTGGTCAGCGCCTGGAGGCTGTGAGGGCCTGGTGGGGAGACACAGGCTGCTGCAACGCCAGGCTAGCAAGTTGTGGGGTTCTGGCCTCCGGGGTCAAGAGAAATAACACCTCTGACTCTGGACGGGGTAACCCTCCCCCCGACAGAACTGCTGCATAATCGGGGGGTCCTCCTGGACTCCTGCTGGAGGAGCAGGTGGCAGCTGTGGCCAGGGGGTCCTCTGCAGATTGTTCTTGTGCACCCGTTCCTGGACCGGGAGGCCTTGCTCACAGCCGCTCACGCCTTAGTCGCGTCCCAATTGGACTACTGCAGTGCACTCTACGTGGGGCTGCCCTTGAAGACCGTCCAGAACGCAGCAACACACGCTGTGGTGGGTGCTCCATGGTTCGCCCTTGTTACATCGCTGTGGCGTGACCTGTGCTGGCTCCCAGCTGCTTTTCTGGTGCAAGTCGAGGGGCTGATTATCACCTTTAAAGCAGCACAAGGGACCGCCTCTCCCATCCCATTAAGTCGGATAAGGTGGACACGCTCCAGGTCCCTTCCCTCAAACCTCGTCTGGTGAGACCTCGGAGGTGTGAGCTTCCTTGGCCCTTTGAAATAGTCTCCCACCTGAAATTGGGGGGGGGGCTACCCTTTTAGCCTTCCAGAAGGCCATGAAGACCTGGCTCTTCCCCCAAACACTGGGCTAGCATGGGGCTGAGTCGGGGGTCCGGGGTATGGATGGGCTGCCACACAGAGCGGTATGATCTGTTCTTACATTGTTCTCATTGGTGGTGGTGAGCCACCCAGGATCACCATGTGATAGGCAGCCTTGTAAAAAAGGTAAAGGATCCCCCCGCACATTTGTGCAGTCGTGTCCGACTCTAGGGGCCGGTGCTCATCTCCGTTTGTTAGCCGAAGAAGCAGCGTTGTCCGAAGACGCTTCCGTAGTCATGTGGCCGCATGACGCACGCGGAATGCTGTTACCTTCCCACCGAAGTGGTCCCTATTCATCTACTTGCATTTGCATGCTTTCGAATTGCTAGGTTGGCAAGAGCTGGGGCGAGTGCGGGAGCTCACTCCGTCACGCGGGGCTAGGGATTCGAACCTCCGAACTTGCGATCTTCCGATCGACAAGCCTGGCGTCTTACCCGCTGAGCCACCACGCCCCTAGGCAGCCTTGTAAGTTCCTTAAATAAATAAACAAGGTTGGGCAAGGAGGCGTTTTGGTGGTTCTCCTGACACGGTGAGAACTTTGTGCCCAGCTGCACGGAGGAACCAAGGAATAGCGCAGGTGGGTGCAGCTAAGAAAGCCTCACCTGGGCCGTGTAGAGGTTGTCATAGAACCTTTCGGCATGATAAGGTTGGACCCAGGGACGGCGCTGAGCATCTTGGCAGCTGTAGAGAAGGAAATAAGGGTCTTACAATTATGATTTAAACCTTGGGGGGCGGGGGGGGGGGGCTTCTCACAAAATGGCTGCAATGGGGGAATAGCAAAGCACTAATTCACCAGAAATCTGTTGTTCCCTTGGTCAGCCGTGTGCACCACAGAAGCTCCTCATCTGGACAGATGGGTCATCTTCCACTCTTTTAGTTTGTGGGACCCAGAGTCATTCTTATAAATAAAGATGCACAGAGGCTGATCCTTCCTCTACCCTGTGTCAGCTCTCCTTTCTTAAAGTTTTTTGTTTCTTTCAAAAAAAATAAGAGAGTCAGATGGACAAAGAATCTAGTAGACGTCATGGGAGGCGTCCTAAGCGCCATGTGAGGACCCCAAGGTTCAACTGGCAAGGCAAAAATATCTAGCGATCCTTTAGTGCTGCTTTGGCACAAAGAAGGCCCACCAACCTCAAGCCGCAAAGAAACAGCCAAAGGAGGACACCTATGTATTTGTTCTACGATTTCTGCATTCTAGAGGGCATTCGGGGCAGCTGAATCCTTGCAGAAGGATGGTCTAACTTTCTCCAACCTGGGCATCCTCCGAAGTGTGAACGTCAACTCCCAGAATTCTCAGCCACAGCCAGGCTGCTGGGGAATCCTGGGAGCTGTCCATAGATGTGGAGGGCATCCAAGTTGCACAAAGGTGACCTAGATGAAGTGGTGAAAAAATTAAAATGTCCGCCTCGGTTTTTCAGATGTTCCTTTCATTTTGGTTCAGGAATTGGGAATCAGCGCTTGGATTCTAAATCCCCTCCCTTTGGATTTTCAAACCCCGACAGGTTTTTGATTAGGAGGCTCTAATTCGGTGTTTCTCATCCTCCGCAGCTTGAGGATGTGTGGACTTCAACTCCCAGAATTCATGGCTGGCTGGGGGATTCTGGGAGTTGAAGTCCACACATCTTAAAGTGGCCGAGGTTGAGAAACACTGCTCTAATCTTTTCTGTTAGTCACATGGTGAACAACTTGACCTGCAGGTTTATATGTGCTCCCCCCAATATTGGATGAGGGTTCCTAAAGCCCTTTCAAATTGCAACCAAACTGTAATTTTTAATATGACAGAAGGGAGAATATAAATATAATTTATAAAGTATAAAAAATATAAAATATTATAAAATGCAAATTCACTATTTTTAATTAATTGTACTTTGTTAAATCTAAACCAAATCAAATTTAGTCCGTTCTGGCCGTATGTTTTTTCTGCATCCAATGGATCTTTCAAAGGTAGGAACAAGCCCCCCCAAAGGTTCTGAACTATAGGTAGTCCTCGCTTAATGACCACAATTGGGACTGGAATTTCGGTTGCTAAGCGAAGCAGTCATTAAGCAAATCCAACCCAATTGTACAACCTTTTTTGTGGCGGTCGTTAAGCGAACCACGCAGTTCCCTATTGATTTTGCTTGCCAGAAGTCAACCAGGAAGGTCGAAAATGGTGATCACGTGACCACGGGACGCTGCGACGGTCATAAATGTGAACCGGTTGCCAAGCTCCTAAATGGTGATCACGTGACTGCGAGGACACTGCAATGGTCATAAGTATGAGGACCCGTTGTAAGTCGGTTTTTTCAGCACCATTGTAAGTCCGAACCATCACTAAATGAAAGTTTGTTAAGCGAGGACTACCTGTATTAGGTTGCTGTCATCACCATGTTCTCACAACACCTATAGCCAGGTCAAGGAAAGGCCTACCAGATTCATTCCCACAACATGCAAAGCTAAGTTAGCTTTTTTGGTGGTTTAGCACATTGTGGAAATCCAACCTGTTTGCTCGTTTATTGTTCAAGGTGCTGTATGAACCCAGGAAAAGGGTTTATTCAGCGATGTTGTGTGAAGGCAGCCAAGGAGATTCAGCCTTTTGTAAAGGTGGGCTTGTGCCCCTTTTAGCGCGTCGTTTTTCTTGCCTTGCTGCAGCTTTCGATTTCCGAATGGACCCACAGAAAGCATCCATGCCAACTCGGAGGACGCAAGCGGAGACGAGAAGAAAGAAGAGGACGGTGGCTGAGACCACCACGGAGCCCTTGAGCCATAAGTGGTCCCTGTCAGGAGAGGACAGAGAAACGTCATCAGGACCAGGACCCAGCAGTTCACCCCCCCCCCCCCCAGCAGCCTCCCTTACCAGCCTCCGTCGCCGTAGCAGCAGCTGTAGATGCCGCGGAGCAGAGAGGCAAAGGCGAAGATGGCCGACAGGGCAGAGATAAGGAAAATGAAGTAGCAGAGGGAGACGTGGCTGGAACTGCTAATGCTCAGCGTCCCGTTGTAGCTCACCGACCCGTAGAGAATGCACTGGCCGCCGAACCCCCCCTGGAAGCGAGAGGGAGCAGAGGGGTGACGGGTCTGCCAGGCCACCGAAAGTGGGGCGATCTTCCGCCATGCACCGGATGATGTGGCGGCGCAGGATGGGAACCACCCCGTCCCCCAACACCGGGCGGAAGGTCCACTGGAGAGCGGCTGGCTGTGGCTGCTCCAGGTATAAAGATGACGCTCCCTGAGAATACTTTTGCAGGAATAATTCTATCTCTATTCCCACTTGCTTGTCATGGACTTTTTTTTTGGGGTGTGTGTGAATCTTTTCCCGCTCCCCTTGTTGTTCACCCACATACTTTACCAGGCTGGGACTTTTTCTAGTTTCGGGAGCAAGAAAGGGCAATTTTCTTTGCACAACACTCTAGAGCAATGTTACTCAACCTTGGGAACTTCAAGCTGAGTGGACTTCAACTCCCAGAATTCGCCAGCCAGCAAAGCTGGGAATTCTGGGAGTTGAAGTCCACCCAGCTTGAAGTTCCCAAGGTTGAGAAACACTGCTCTAGATTTTTTTAAAAATGGCGTTTCCACCCACACCCCGAAGCTCCTTAACGGCAGCTTTGTACTTTCTGCAGGTCTGTCGCCAACTGCGCAACCCGGGCCGCGCTCCAGCAGCCCTCCAAGCCGGCTAGCCTCTTCGGGTCCCCGGCCACGCGGTTCCGGGAGCCGCTCGCACACTCCCGGCACCTTGCGCTCCCTTCGGCCCGCGGAGGGGCCGCCCGGGCGGGGAAGGGGCTCCTCGCCCCGGTCACGGGACCCCCGTCCTCGTCCTCCGGCCGGAGCCGGCAGGACCAGCCGCCGCGCTGCCTGCTGGCGCGGCCACCCTCCGGACGGGGAGCCGGCCGGGACTTCCCCCGAAGGCCGGCAGCCTAGCCGTTCCCGCGCCGCCGCCGCGGCCGGGTTTCCCGGGAAGGGGGAAGAAAAGCGTCCCCGTTCGACGGGGCGGCCGCCGGGTGGGAGAGCGGCGCCCGTGAGGGCTGGAAGCGGAGCAGGCGGCGACGTTTCCTGCCGCCGAAGCGCTCCGGCGGGGGAGTCGGAGCGGGGCGCGGCGACCCCCGAGCAGCCCTTCCAGGCTGGCCAGCGCCGACGGAGGGGACGGCGGGGCTGCCTCACCTGGGCGACGGCGAGGGCGGAGGCGCAGACGAGGGCGCCGAGGAAGGCGGCGGCGTCCAGGGCCAGCTCGAGCAGCAGCCGCCCGGACGGTCGCGCCATCTTCGGAGCAGGGACCTGGGCGGGCCGCCCCGCCGCGTCAGCAGCGCTCCGGCGCCGAGGCCCGCCCGCCCGCGGAGCCGCTTCGCCGCGCCCCGCCGCCTCCTGGACGGGCAGCGCCGGGGGCAGCTCCCCGCGGGGAGCACCGTCTGGCTGGACCCGGGACGGCGGACCAGGCGGGCTTTGTCCAGGCTCGGCTGCTGGCTTAGCCGTTGAATTAACCGGCTGGGGCGGTGGATAACGGGCGATAATGGCTCCGCCTGAGAGCAAACGCAGCGCCTCGTCCCGCTTGAACAAACCGTGGCTTAGCAGGGCGCGCCCAGTCCGAGCCACAGACGGGAAACGGGGGCATGCATGCAAACACCTGGGCAACTAGGTGTACGGGACAGGCTGCTGCACTGAAAAAAAGGGAGGCTACCCTTATTATGGCTCAACGAGTAAGACGGGAGGCTTGTTGATCGGAAGATCGCAAGTTCGGAGGTTCGAATCCCTAGCCCTGCGTGCGGAGTGAGCTCCCGCACTAGCTCCAGCTCTTGCCAACCTAGCAATTCGAAAGCATGCAAATGCAAGTAGATGAACAGGTACCACTTCGGTGGGTAGGTAACAGCGTTCTACGGGCGTCATGCCGGCCACATGACCGCGGAAGCGTCTTCTGACAGCGCTGGCTCTTCGGCTAAGAAACGGAGATGAGCACCGGCCCCTAGAGTCAGACATGACTGCACAAATGTGCGGGGGGAACCTTTACCTTTTTACCCTTATTACAGAAGGGGCTGAAAACTGAAATGGTGAGAAATGAGCATGTTTACACATGGTGTTTGCAGAACAGAGGGATCCACAAACTACCCCAATTGCATTTTAGCCTAGTGGGCAGTGTGTGTCTGGGACCAGTGTTTCTCAACCTTGGCCACTTGAAGATGTTTGGACTTCAACTCCCAGAATTCCCCAGCCAGCCATGCTGGCTGGGGAATTCTGGGAGTTGAAGTCCAGACATCTACAAGCAGCCAAGGTTGAGAAACGCTGGTCTGGGACTTATGAAAATCCATTGGGAATCCTGTTCTTCCAACTGGCTCCCTTAATTCCCGGCCAGCAAGGCCAGACCATCTTAGCATCTCCTGGAAACAGGCAACAGTAGCTGGGAAGGGGAAACCTATCTCCCCCACCCCCACCCCGCGACTTTCTAACCAGCAGGAAATTTGATTTTTTTCTCTTTGCAAAACACTGTTTGGTACTCATTGAGGAAAACATTTCCTTTTTTTGGCTGGAGGAAACCATTTTCACATTACGCCCACGGTTTATTGACTGTATTTTCCAAAAGTACCAAGGATTTGCCTTGACCCATCCACTGCTCCTCCCCCACCCCCCCAAAAAAAACTTTCAGCCGTTATTTCGGACAAAGTTCGACTCTTCCTCTGATGTTTGGGTTCAGCAGGAGGGAGGTGCAAAAGCTGCTGCTGTTTTGAACAAAGTTGGGGGGGGGGACGGGGGGAACCAGCAGAGAAAGCAGTTTCAAAACCGACGGGTTTATCTCTTCAACGTGTACTTCAACTCAATTATGATCGCGAAAGGTTCCCAGTAGCGAAACACACATTTCCCGTCTCTTAAAAAATACAAAGCCAACTTTTCTGCTTTCCCTTCCTCTTTCTGTCCATGGAAATTCAGAGAGCGATGCGCCCCCCGGGGCCCCGTTCTCCACACCTCCAGCAAAGGTCCTGCTCACCCTCTGTTCAAACCAGTCGGGGGGCGGGGGGGGCAACCATATTGTTCCCAACCTCTCCTGTTTCAAACAGGAAACTGGCCGGGCTCAATTCTGTTACTAAAATTGAGGTAACGGCAGAAAAGAGCTTGACGGGCGGGGGGGGGGGAGTCAAAGAACTTGCAAAAGTCTATTACCCCCAAGTTTATAAAGGGGCTTGATTATTCAACGGGTCGCCCCAGATGTCCACCTCGCAGACCATCAGGGGCCCCTCCTGGGACAGAAGGGGCCACAGGGTGGTCGTGGGTCTGAGGCGGGGCGCCAGAGGGCCCCAAACGGCCCCTCCCTCAGAGAGGCAAGGAAAGGGAATATTCGGAGTGGGCCCACTTCTTCACGGGCTTGCTGGTCCGGCCAATCATGGGCAGCTTCTGGGCGTAGCGCGAGACGTGGGTGGGGCCGTGGTGCTGCGGGAAAGACGTCTGGAAGAGGCGGCCTTGGCACCGCCGCTCCGCCTGCCGCCCCGCAATCACGAAGCTGAAGTGCGGGGCTCCCTGGAGGGAGAAGCGGCACTTCTGGAAGACGTCCCGGGCGACGGGCCGGTGGCTCTGCTGGCGCAAGGCGCTGCGGGAGCGGGCCAGGCCGGCCGAGCGGTGCAAGGCCGGCCGGCTGCCGGAGAAGTCCCCCCGGGGGCTGTCCTCTTCCCGGGGGCTGACGGTGGCGCTGGCGGTCAGCTGGGGCATCTTGCGCACGGCGTCCCCGGTCCCAAAGGCCGGCTGCTCCTTTTTGGCGTCCGCCGTCTTGGGAGGGCTGGCTGGCATCGGCCCGGCCGGGCACTGCCCCGAGCCGGTGCCGAAGCGGGTGGCCAGGCTGTCCCCAAAGAAGCAGTAGAGCTCCTGGTAGATGTCATTCAGCGAGACGGCGGGGGGGCTGGCAGGGATGCCGACCCCCGCCTGGGGGCCCCCGCTGCCCAGCTGCAGCAGGTGGCTGGCGATGCCAAAGCCAAACTCCACCTGGGGGTCTTGGAGGGGGCTGAGCCAAGGAACGCTGTCCCGCGGGCGCCCCTCGGGACCCGCGCCCTCTGCCTGGACTGGCACCGAAATGGACTGGGCCTTCATCTTCAGGAGGCGCTCTACTGCCACCTGCAGGAGAAACCAGACAGGGAAGGCTTGTTAACGCACTGCTACTCGCCTGGGGCGACTAAGACCGTTTTCCAGACGATCAGACAGAAATGTCCCCTCAATCTGCGGGAATACATCTGCACAGAGGCCTTTGTGATCAACTGTGCGAGAAACTGGACTGTAAGGTAGAAGGATGTATCCCAGGATCTGGGTGAACAGGGATTTAAAAATGTATATATATAGCAAAGCCCCCTCAACAGGAAGTTACACTTGCTGCTCTTTGGCAGTCTCCCTGTCACCCCCACTTCTGGAGGGCCCCCCAAAGTGAATGGCGCTGAGGAGCAGTTACAGGAACAGAAATTCATCACATCTGGAAGCTGCAGAAACTCGGCAAACTTTCCAAGAGATCACAGGGCCACAGGCCAAGAAATCGTTTGGGGCAATTTTACATGACGTTACAGATTTTCTTGCCTGAATTTTTACATAATTTCATGCTAAACCGCAAGCTTGCTTTGGTGAGATTCTGGCTGTTTTACAATCCACAATAAAAGGAAGGATGTTTGGATTTTGCTGACACCTTCCAGATGTGTTGTGGTCATAGCCCTGCTGACAGGATGGCAATGGCATCCTGCCAAGGATAGATGGGGTTTGTAGGGATTAGGTAGATGGGGTTTGTAGTTATTAGGTAGATGGGGTTTGTAGTTATTGGGTAGATGGGGTTTGGAGTTAGCAGGTAGATGGGGTTTGGAGTTATTAGGTAGATGGGGTTTGTAGTTATTAGTTAGATGGGGTTTGTAGTTATTGGGTAGATGGGGATTGTAGTTATTAGTTAGATGGGCAGTAATTAGCATGCTCTGGGGGCGTGGGGGCTCAGCGGGTAAGATGCCAGGCTTCTCGATCGGAAGATCGCAAGTTCGGAGGTTCGAATCCCTAGCCCCGCGTGACGGAGTGAGCTCCCGCACTCGCCCCAGCTCTTGCCAACCTAGCAATTCGAAAGCATGCAAATGCAAGTAGATGAAGAGGTACCACTTTGGTGGGTAGGTAACAGCGTTCCACGTGCGTCATGCTGGCCACATGACCGTGGAAGCATCTTCGGACAATGCTGGCTCTTCGGCTAACAAATGGAGATGAGCACCGGCCCCTAGAGTCGGACACGACTGCACAAATGTGCGGGGGGAACCTTTACCTTTATTAATTAGCATGCTTGCAAGGCGTTAGCAATAGGCAAGGAGTGCAGGGCGGTGGAATGTGGGGGGTGAGAGACAGGGATCAGACTCCAAGGCGGTTCAGCTGGGAGCATCAAAGGGCTAACAGTTTAGAGTTATGGGAACTCAGGCGGTAGGGGAGGGGTTGGTGAGGAGTAAGCGGGAACTGGCATGGTTAAGGTTGTGTTTGCGCGCGCTTTTGCTCAGCCTGCTCTTTGCATCGATTCTATGCACTTGTATTAGTAAAAGAACCTTTTCATATCCTACCATGGCTTGTGATGAGGGTTTCTAAATTAATATCAAAGGAGTGGCTTGTCACACCCACAAATACTTGACTAAACATTGCAGCTCTCGGCTGCTTAGAAATCACTGTGCCCAGAGTCCCCACCGTGCCCGAGAGACTCACCAGGATGGCCCCGTAGACCTTGTGCCCGTCGGCCTTCACCTGGGCATTGGATACCGAGTAATCATCCAGCACCGCCTGCAGGTTGGACCAATAGGTCGAGAGGTGGGGATAGAGGACCCGCTGCACTGCCTGAGATGGAGAGGGTCCGTCAGAGGTCTGCACGCCCCGGGGGGGCGGGCAGCCCAGGACAACAGCGGGGCAGAGCGACAACTCACCTCCCATCCCAAGGCGTGCAGCCCCACCACGGCCCCGTAGTGTGAGCAGAGCGGGCGGACGGGGTCAGCCAGCACCTTCTGCAGCGTGAGCAGGATCTGATGGTACAGGCCGCTCATCAGGTCTCCGTGAGTCCTGAGAAAGCAGGAGGGAAACCCAAGTGACTGGGCTTAATCACGGCTGAAGGAACCTCCACCGGTGCCTTGGCTCAAAGCCTTAAACCAGGGTTTCTCAACCAGGGTTCCGCGAGAGGTCCCTAGGGGTTCCCTGGGAGATCATGATTTATTTAAAAAATCATTTCCAATTCGGGCAACTTCACCTTAAAGAGGAAAGTTTCATTTTTTCTTTTCAGTTTAAGAACACTGTTGATGCATCTATACATCTATAGATTGTGGGTTATGTTTACAGGTTTTTAATTGTTGATTCTGTTGTAAACCACCCAGAGTGCCCCGTTGGGGGAGATGGGCGGTGATAAATTTGAATCATATATAAATAAATAAATACAGGCCTACCCATGAAACGAATAAAATAAACTTGTAACTCCTGGCCTATATTTCATTCTGAATGGGCAGGGGTTCCCCAAGGCCTGAAAAATACTTCAAGGGTTCCTCCAGGGTCAAAGGATTGTGAAATACGGCCTTCAATTGTAAACCGTTAGAATCCCCACTGTCTGGATTCGCACAACACCCACATTATAGCATTTGTCACTGGCTGAATTACCCCGCTTGGACCATCGTAAGTTGTGTGAGGTATCAAATCAAAAGCCACCTTGAAATTACGGCTCAGCGTAATGGGTGGCCCCAGCCTTAATCTTTATACCAGCCTGTGGCCCCCCGCAGCTTCGGCATGGCCCAAGAAATCCCCCCAAAATTTCCCCCAAGGGGGGAGGATTTTTAAATTCATATTTGCTTGAAAATATTTCATTTTAATTTGACCCGATTTGATTCGAGTTTTGATTTCAGGTCTTCTCCTGACCCCCTCCCCTCCCGTGGTCTTTTGCCAGCTATCCCCAGCATGGGGCGGGGACCCCTGGACTCAGAGTGAGGCCCACTCTCGACCGCAATGCTCCTTTTTGTTTCTCAGGACGGGGGGTAGGTGAGACACAAAGGGGCCGTGGTCGAGGAGGAGGAGGAGACGTTACCAGAAGATCTGGCCCAGGAGCAGGGCCGCGTAGTCGCGCAGGGTCCAGTGATCGTTCAAGGGGTTGATGGAGGCTGCCAAGGGCTCCAGGACACAGTACATGACGCTGGCAATGAGGCTTTTGACGTAGGACCCCAGGCACAAGTAGGGGTTCTGGACCAGGCTCTTAGCCACGTGCAACAGCCGGTTCAGCTGCTCCAGGTCGTGGCTCACGGATTTGACCTGCAAAGGAGGCCAGACGCGTCACCCGAAGCACACACCAGCCTTCCCAAAGGGGTCCTTCCTGCTAGGTGGGGTCAAGGACAACCACCTGAAAACAATAGGCTGGGTCAACACTTCCAGGCTCATGAGGCTCTGTATGTGGGAATGACCTCGGGAGGCGGGGCCAAGAGATGCTGCCAAGGGAAGGATCAGATAAGAGAGGGCCGAGCCCGCAGCTGCATAATGGGAGGAGAAAGAGGCTCAGAAGGGACCCTCCCTAGTTTCTCAGGCTGTGAAGGAGACGGGGGGGGGGAGCGAATTGTACTTGCAGCCTTGCAAGATTCTGTTAGTAGCCTTACGATAAAGTAGAATTAGCTCATTAGCTCATCTGCTCGTGATTCCTGTCTGGTCTACCTGGGAAGGCTGACATCAATCTTCACAGGCTGGGCTACCCTCCATGCCGTAATGTGGCTGGTTTTCTTTCTGGCTAAATGTATTGTGTGAACCCATCCAATAGTGGTTTAGTTAATGAACCATGGTAAAATTTGGCTTGATACTCAAGCACAGTATCCTTATCTTCCCCCTTCTGTCAGTGCAGTTCCCCAAGGTTTTTGAGACATAAGAAATCCTTATTGGTGGTCTCTTTGTGGGAAAGGGGTAAAAATTTAAGGTTTTCCTTGGTTGATTAGCTGCACAGCAGAGATTCCCACAATGGACAACTAAGTGTCTCCAGGAAGCTCAGAGACAGAACTTGAATATAAAAATTAGCAAAACTAGGTTAGATTAGATTATGACTAGGTTAGATCGGTTTATGACTGGTAACAAATATTTAATACAGTTTTAAGAAAATTTATATTAAAAGATGGGCCATTATAAAACTAAAGGCATTAAAAAATCTAAAATACTAATTTACTAGAACTCTTAAACAAAGCAATAAAGCAGTAACATTTATCTTTTAATTCAATACTAATTAAAATGTTAAGCAACTGAAGTGTTACTTCTAGGAAGACAGAACAAATGAATGAATGTGCAGTGTTAACAATCACTGATTGTTATTTAACATTATAAAATCATAAAATGGTGCTTGGGAATTCTGCCCTGTAGGACTGCGAGGGCTAGGATAGATGCTGGCTGGGGAATTCTGGGAGTTGAAGTCCACACATCTCCAAGTTGCCGAGGATGAGAAACACGGGGGTAGATTAAACTATCTTCTGATGGATAGCAATGGTCATCAAGAAGAATTTAGCTTTTCTCCCAGATGTCATCTCTGAGATGTCTTGTAGGAGGAGGAGAATAAGATCAGCATTCAGTTCTGCTGTTATCTTGTTAAACGGGGTATAATTTAATCTTTACACCAGAGCTTTCCAAACTGTGTGTCTGGACACGTTAGTGTGTCGGCTGCAGTGTCTGGGTGTGTCGTGACTGCTGCTGCCTCCGAGCCCTGCCAGGATTCCGCACAGGTCCTAGTGCCTGCCTTGTGCCTTGCTGCCTCCAAACCTGTCCTGCCAGGATTCCGCGCAGGTCCTAGTGCCTGCTTTGTGCCCTGATGCCTCCAAACATGCCCTGCCAGGATTCCACGCAGGTCCTAGTGCCTGCCTTGTGCCTTGCTGCCTCCAAACATGCCCTGCCAGGATTCCGCGCAGGTCCTAGTGCCTGCCTTGTGCCTGGCTGCCTCCAAACCTACCCTGCCAGGATTCCGCGCAGGTCCTAGTGCCTGCCTTGTGCCTGGCTGCCTCCAAACCTGCCCTGCCAGGATTCCGCGCAGGTCCTAGTGCCTGCCTTGTGCCTGGCTGCCTCCAAACCTGCCCTGCCAGGATTCCGTGCAGGTCCTAGTGCCTGCCTTGTGCCCTGCTGCCTCCAAACCAGCTGTGATTCCACGCAGGTCCTAGTGCCTGCCTTGTGCCCTGCTGCCTCCAAACCTGCTGTGATTCCGCGCAGGTCCTAGTGCCTGCCTTGTACCCTGCTGTAAGATTGTGTCGCGAAATGATGCATGTCTAAAAAGTGTGTCACCAACATGAAAAGTTTGGAAAGCTATGCTTTACACCAATTCAAATAAAAGGGCAACAGAGAAGGAGGCTTTGTGCTACTGACTTGATTTCCTTCAAGGGACATGGGCATAAACTATCTTCCAGAACAGTTGACCCTGACACTAGCTAGGGTAAAAGATCTTCTATGAGTTGGGCACAAAATAATCAAGTAACTTGTTAAGTTATTTGGCTGCTGCAGATGCCCTAAGTTACAGATTGGTGAAATAAAGCTGTGTGCAGAACTATACTGCTTCAATACCTGCAATACCTTCAATTAACAATACCTGTTAATTGGCTGCCATGGCCAATTAACTTTCTCTTTCCCCACAAATGGTCTCTTTTCCATTTTAAGGCCATCTAAGAAAGCACCCCTCACTCCATCCTTCTGGAAATGGGTCATTTCTAGTTGCATCCCACAATTTCCTATAAGACGGAATATTATTTGTGGCTAAATTCAACTTCCAAAGAGTCCCATAAAAAAAAAAAAAAAAAAAAAAACATTTCCGGGCCTCCTTGCTGCAAAAATGAACTCCAAGCATGGAGGTGGAGATAACTAAAATTGTGAGCGATCTTCATCAGCCCCCCAGGGACGGAGAAGAGGGAGCAGTTTACAAACAGTCATGCAGGACTTGGGCCCAGCCGTCTCCACTCACCCCACTCACGATGTAGACGAAGTAAGGCAAGAGTGCCGCGATCTTTGAATTGGTCTGTAGGTCCTGGAGGGCAACCTATGCAGGAAAGGCACAAGGGTTCAACTCTTTGGTGTTGGCCAACGCTTCTCTCAGGACTCGGAGAACGTGTCATTGGTGGGCTCACAAAATGGCTGCCATACAGAGGTACAGGTAGTCCTCACTTAACAACCATTTGTTTAGTGACAGTTCGGACTTACAACGGTGTTAAAAAACGACTTACAACCAGTTCTCACACTTATGACTGTCACAGCATCCCCGCAGTCACATGATCACAATTTGGGCGCTTGGCAACCGGTTCACTTTTATGATTGTCACAGCGTCCCGTGGTCACATGATCACCATTTTCAACCTTCCCGGCCAGCTTCTGGCAAGCAAAATCAATGGGGAACCCGCATGATTTGCTTAACGACCACGTGGTTTGCTTAATGCCCATGGTGATTTGCTTAACGACCACCGTAAAAAAGGTGGTAAAATTGGGTCGGATTCACTTAATGACTGCTTCGCTTAGCAACCAAAATTCCAGTCCCAATTGTGGTCATTAAGCAAGGACCACCTGTAGGAGCAGTCATTGACGGTTCTTGCAGGCCTGCAGTCTGCAAATCCCTTCTTTTTCCTCCCAGTCCTGCCCTCTCATATCAGCTGAGCCTCTTCACTCACCTTCATCAGCTGAGGGTCATCCCCCAGTACAGCTCGAGTCACATGCTGGTAATACTTCAACAGGTCATCTGTCAGCACTGAGACGGCACTGGGCACTGGAAATAGATATGAAGGAGATCTTGGAACTCAAAAAAGCAAGTGATAAAGCAGAGTGGGAAACCAATTTAAAAAAAATAGCCTCTACCAGTTGCTGAATTATAGTTCCCAGGATCCCCCATCATTTCACAGACGGAGCTGATGAGAAATATTAATGCCCAGATTCCCCACTCGTGCAATAAAGTATTGCTCACTGCATGCCTGAAATATCCCAGTTTTATATATCTGGCCAATAATGAGTGGCTGGAGTCACACAATGCACCGGCCTCAGGTTAACAAATTTAACAAATCACAACTGTTGCATTCAGACTTACTCTCCCCAAAACTGTCAGCCCTCCCAGGTAAACACGACCAGATGAGCTACTTCTACTTTACTGCCAAGCTACATTCACTTTGTAAAAAAATTAATTTTGCAAGTCTGAAAGTACAAATCTCCCGCCCTCCCTTTTTACTGCCTGATCAGTTAGGGCAGGTCCTTCCTAAGTTTCTTTCTCTGCCCGTTACTCAGCTGCGGACTCCTCCCTCTTTTATCAAATTGTTCCCTAGGTGGCATCTCTTCCCCCGTCTTCCAAGGTCATTCTCACAATCCATTACAAAAATAAACATATGATGGCTAATTGTGATGGCCCGTATCACACAACCTGCAAAGGTAATGGCTGTGGGATGTTAAGCAACAATCCGTCCTTTGTATTTAGCCTGGATACCTGAAGCAGAGATTTTGACATGGAGGCAACTAGTGAATTGCTCACAACAGCTGGTTTGGAAGCCAATTAGATACAGACCCAGGCAGTGGCAAGCCAGCTCTTCCCGAGGCCCAGCAGAGGCCCGGCCAGAATAAAGTCTCTTCAGTGTTGGTGCCTCTCTCTGGAACCACCAGGAGGTTCCACCAGCTTTTATCACTTGTAGACAATTGGGGGGGAAAATTGTAAAAAGACGATAATATTACTTCTTCCAGACTTTGTCTTAGATAATGCAGCAATTGCTTGCTTGCTTTGCTGTTGCGGTCTAAAAGTGTTTTGTCAGATTTTGTTCTTATATGTTGTCTTAGGGAAGAAAGGCAAAGAATGTTTTCAATAAATATGTATAAACGAGTGTTAACAGGTCTTACCGGACCCTTGTGCCTCAAGGTTGCCTTTCCCATCCAAGTACGAGACGTGAACTAGAACAGAAGAGAGAATCAGTGGAGATGCTGCCCAGATATTCCTTGATTCAGCGTCCCTGGAAAAGCAATTCAAAAGGAAAAGGATACCACTCCGGGACTCTCGCTCAATCTCCAAAACATTGTTATTCGTGCAGAATCGAAGGTAGGCTGAGCAAGATTATGAGACTGCTGAAGAACCTGATAGAACGTGGTTCTGAGCAACGATCCTGCCCAGACATCGCTAGGTCCCAATGGCTAACTTAATAGGCTCCCACAGACGATTCCCCACCATGGCTCAGTCTTTTAAGACGGTAAACGTGGTGGTCCCTGGTGCCCAAACAAGTCAAATCAGTTAGACCAAGACGCACTGAGGGACTGAAACCAAGAAAACAGGAGTGATCCAGAAAATCTAAGAGGGCTGTCCGCAGGGTGTGGTCAAAAAAATCAAGATGGCGGCCGTGCTGTTGCAATCAAAGCTCTGCCTGTTTTGATGTGTGTCACGCATAAAAACAGATGGCGCTTCAGCTGCAGATCAAGGCCGCCATCTTGAGGGGTTTTTTTTAACCATGCCCTGCAGATACCCCTGAGAGGAACATAAAAATGGAACAAAAGGAAGACACAGAATGAGCACCGAATATGTGCTAATAGGCATTCTGTAGCACTGGGCCCCAGATGCTTTTTCAATCTGCGATTTATCTTCTAATGATTCCCTGCAGTCCATTGCCTTGCAGATTCCAGCAATTGCTGCAGATTTTCATTGCTTACTCTTACACCAGAGGGATGGGGTAGGAAAAAAAAAAGGGAACATCAAGTTAAGGGGGTACTTATCACATCTGAAGATAATACCAAACTGGATAGGATAGCTAACTTCTAGAAGTGGGGAAAAAAACAGCAGAATGAAATATAACAGGCATTTATGTTCCTACTCTTTGGTAAAAGAAAACAAATACACAGATTTAAGGTGGGGAATAGCTGCCTTTTATCAAGCATGCATGAAGAGTATCTTAGACATATAGTTGATCCCAAGCGGAACGTGAGCCTGGAATGTGACAAGGCTGCGAAAAAGGCAATTACATTTGGAGGAGGAGGAGAGGGGAGGGGAAGGGCCATACTGTCCTGCCCTGATCTGATCCTATCTAATTACTCTATCCAGTACTGGGTACCACCATTAAGAAAGATTCAGGGAGATCAAAACAGATTCAGGGAACATCAATAAGGAATAGAATAGAATAGAATAGAATAGAATAGAATAGAATAGAATAGAATAGAATAGAATAGAATAGAATAGAATAACTTTATTGTCATCCCACTATACACTATACAAGGGCACAATAGAATGAAATTTCGTTGCAGTTGGCTCACAATTTCACTCAAGCAATAAAATACTAATGATAATAATAAAAAACCATAATTACTATAAAATACCCATTCTTATAAAATATACATTCTTTAACTCACAATTTCAGTCAAACACTAAAATAGTAATAAAAATCCATAATTACTATAAAATATACATTCTTTACATATCCAACATATTTCACCTAAAAGAACCTATTTGGCATTCAAGAATCCAATAGCCTGGGGGACAAAGCTGTTTCCCAATCTGGCTGTTCTACATCGGATACAGCGGAACCTCTTCCCAGAGGGTAACAAAGAAAACTATGAACTAGAGATGGCAGAAGCTGGGCACGTTTCGCTCTTTTTGAGAAGAGAAATCTGTGGGTCATTATAGCACCCTTCAAACATTTGGAAAGATGTCACGCAATAAAAGGTATAATCTAGGACTTCCCCAGGCTGGCTGGGGAATTCTGGGAGTTGAAGTCCACCCATCTTAAAGTTGCCAAGGTTCAGAAACACTGATCTAGGATGCAGGACAAAGAAAAATCAATTTAAGTTGCAGGAAGGCAGATTCCAATTGAAAGTTACCGAAAACCTCCTGACGATAAGAGTGGGTGGGAGATGATTTGATCCCTTTTATTAGATGCATTCAAGCAGAAGGGATGCTTTAATTTGGGATCCTGCGCCCAGCAGAGGATTGGAATCTGTGGCCCACTCACCCCTTCCCATCCTACAGCATTACGACCTTCAGAATAAGGATTTTCTGCCCCTTTGTAATTCATCCCATGGACACAACTGTTCTCTTGTCCCTTGGGCTAGCTGCCTTTTTATTCTGAGTCTAAAAATAAAATCTAAATATTGTATGAAATCCCTTTCAAGGGCACATGCTAAACCTTTCTGGGTTTCCATTGTTTTGTTGAAGATCTGCTTTGAGGGAGCCCCTATTGTTCCCACTGCACTGGGACAGGAAAAAGGATCAGAATCACAGTGTACAAGCCGCAATGACCTTGGTCTTAAGGAAGCCGAAAGCAGCAGGCTCCACAATATCAATAAAAACAACATTAAAAGTGCAGAGTTTAGCTCAGTGACTTACTACGACGTTAAAAAACACTCAACAGCAACCCAGGCATCTTTTTGTTAACAGTTTGTTCCTGGGCCAATGCTGTTGAGCCTTCAAATGCCCCAGTGACTAACGTGCCCTGAGCTGCAATCTCAACTAGACAAAGGCCATTCCTCCCCAGGGGAGACCGTGCCATAATCGGGAAGTGACCTGTGGGGGGACAGCCTCGTGGCATCGTGGCCTTGATACCTCAGCCCCCTTCTCCCAGCGTACCTCTCACTGCTGTCTCTGCACAGCCCTTGGGGGTGTCGGCTGCCAGAGCCAGCTCCACCAGGTTGACTTCACGATCTTCTTGAAAGTACAGCTCTCCTTCCTTAATGGCCCGGAAGGGGAGAGCGTCCGGACAGCCATGGCCACACACCACCTACGACAGCAACAGTGTGATGAACTGGTACGCCGTTATTAATCCAGGAACTCTCAATTTGCACGCCATAAGGTGAAGTAGAAGAGTACTTTATTAATACAGATGCTCAGTCCAATTCAAAGATCAGTCTGAGGGGAAGTGCGCGAAACGCTAAGATAAAATCCCCCTTCTTCTCTAACCCCTCCCTAAAAGCTACATTCTGTTCTACAGCTTCTTACAGCTAAATCTCCCCCATAATTGCTAAATCTATCTAACAGGAAAATTCCATTCTACCTTCCAACGGTTCTCTACTCCCTTTCTAACATTCCTTGCTAACGAGCACTGATAAGCCAGCCACGCTGACCTTGAAGGTGCCCAGGCCTCTCAACAATCTTACTTTTCCCATACCCAAATGCTACTACAGGTCTGCTAATACAAACCCCATCTCTTATACACTTATTCCTATATTGGCATACACACTCAGCATTGCTCCAAATGGCTCTTCGTTGGCCTGATGTCGATGGAATTTCACTGCCTGTATAAGTTTCTCTGACTGTGTTTCTAAATTATCCATTAACAGTTTAATGTTTCTGAAGCTCTTTTTTAATAAAGGCTGACTGTGCGGAACAAATTATTGGTGGTAACTTTTGCATGTCAACATTTTAACATCGACATTTTACAGCTTTTCACACAGAAATCAGCCCCGCAGCGTCATTTACCCAGCTTCACAATTCCTCTTATATAAGTCTCGTGAAAAGAACGGAAGCTTTATTCCAAAATTAAAGTGAAAAGGTAAGCAAAGCATTTTGGTAAAACTCCTGGATTGTCTTAATAGGTACATAATTGTCAGCTCTATAGAGTAGAGCAGATTAAGAAACGAATGCCATGTAGGTCTAGAACTACTTTTTTGGGAACAGCTAAAGTTAACCGAATCTTGCAAGTATGAATGTGCTTATCTCCTCCCACATTTTATCTTCATGTGAACTAAGGAGGGGCCTGTCTGACATATTTTGTCAAGTTAATTTCTTGGAACTCAGTGTCTTCTGGTTTCTAGGCCAGCACCTTAACCACTACACCAAACTGGCACCCTAAAATGCGGTCTCTTAGCTAAAGTTATTAAGAGTGGAAAGATTTCTTCACCTAACAAAATATTGCATGGAACCTGTCAAGGATATCCTTTATCTTCTTTTATACCTAGTTTGGGAACACTGGACACTGAAGTTAGCTGGTGTTAGTGTGATGGTCCCAGTGCCAGTATCTTAACTTAAGAAATTCTCCAGACAATTCATCAGAATGCTAAAAGAATGCATTTATTAAAATACGGCTACATGGAACAGCTGCAAAGCTCTGAATACCAGATTTGGCACCAAGTTAAAAACATCCCTCTGACTTCATCCCTTGTTAGTTTCAAAACAACCGTTTTCCCACTCTTGATCTTCCCCCCTCCCAACTTGTTAAGTTTAATGAGAGTCCAGGTGTCTTATCAGTGTCCTTAGTTTTTCCCATCAGCGGAGGAATGTGAGGGAGGCAGTTCTCTTCGGTGCAAAGTAGCTGGCTACAAAGCAGGCTGACATGAGTCAGCTTCTATACCAGAGCTTTCCAAACTTTTCATGTTGGTGACACACTTTTTAGACATGCATCATTTCGCGACACACTCTTACAGCAGGGCACAAGGCAGGCACTAGGACCTGCGCGGAATCACAGCAGGTTTGGAGGCAGCCAGGCACAAGGCAGGCACTAGGACCTGCGCGGAATCCTGGTAGGGCAGGTTTGGAGGCAGCAAGGCACAAGGCAGGCACTAGGACCTGTGCGGAATCACAGCAGGTTTGGAGGCAGCAAGGCACAAGGCAGGCACTAGGACCTGCGCGGAATCACAGCAGGTTTGGAGGCAGCAGGGCACAAGGCAGGCACTGGGACCTGCGTGGAATCACAGCAGGTTTGGAGGCAGCCAGGCACAAGGACGGCACCTGCGTGGAATCCTGGCAGGGCTCGGAGGCAGCAGCAGCCGCGACACTCCCAGACACTGCAGCCGACACACTAATGTGCCCCGACACACAGTTTGGAAAGCTCTGTTCTATACACATGTTGTCTCAAATACATGGTAGGCAAGCAAAGCGAGTCTGACAGATCAGTTGCTAGTTCCAAGCCATCTTCATCAACAATATTTTCTAGAAACTTGACAGATTACAAAAAGGGTTACATTATTTTTTGTCTTTTTACCAGATTCATGGGCTGCATCACCAAATCTTTACAGAGATGTCAGCTTTCTAAAGTAGCATTTGAAATAGCATCGAAGACCAGCCAGTCAAGGAGGGGTTTTTTTTTTTTTTGGGGGGGGGGAAGGTTGCATCTGAACAAACGTTGCCTTGAAGATCCAACAGATATGCTCTCAATCCTGTCAAAATTCTCCTTATTCTATTTAAGCAGTTAGGTTAATTAACGGATCTATAACCAGGGCAAAGATGCCAACTGACTGGGAGAAGGGACACCCAGATCAAAGCTGCTGGCTCTAACAAGCTTTCCTAAACCAGAATCCAATGTGGCATGGAAAAGCTCCCTCCCACGCCCCCAGGGCCCAACTCACTTCCACATTGCTCCAACGCAGCGCTCGGTTGAAGTCTTCCACCGTCAGCTTCCGCCGTTTGGTATGTTTCATGAACTGGGAACTGTTCTAAAGCGAGGGAAGGAGGAGTTGGATGTAAACACTGCCTTGCACTGAACAGCGCCTTGGATGCAGCATTGCATATTCCTCTTCATGGCCTAATTGCCTCCAGATGTGCTGGGGCCATCAGGAAGGCACTGGGTGAGTGAGAGCTGCCCCATAGCTATGATATTCCTGACCCCAGAGGTGTGGCATTTCCCCCTCCTTGCTGGCTTTTAGGAAAAGCAATGGCGGGGTGGTGGCTCAGCGGGTAAGACGCCAGGCTTCTCGATCGGAAGATCACAAGTTCGGAGGTTCGAATCCCTAGCCCCGCGTGCGGAGTGAGCTCCCGCACTCGCCCCAGCTCTTGCCAGCCTAGCAATTCGAAAGCATGCAAATGCAAGTAGATAAATAGGTACCACTTTGGTGGGTAGGCAACAGTGTTCCGCGTGCATCATGCCGGCCACATGACCGTGGAAGCGTCTTCGGACAACGCTGGCTCTTCGGCTAACAAACGGAGATGAGCACCGGCCCCTAGAGTCAGACACGACTGCACAAATGTGCGGGGGGGACCTTTACCTTTACCACTGTACTAAAGAGCTTTTTTTTGTTACATTTCAATCTTGAGTTTTTAATGCTATTTCTGGTTGAACATTTTGTTTTAAATTGAAGGAAAGGGGGCAAAGTACAAGACCCCCCAATCATGCTGAATCCAAACAAACTGGGGTTCCAGTGACAAAAGGGGTTTCCCTATTTCCGTGCATCCTAGGACTGTCCCCCCCCACACACACACACGTACCTGGGTTGCTTCTCGCAGACGGTAGCAGACATCCTCGGCCAGCAGGGCAGCGACTTCATCGGTCAGCTCCACGCCCGCACTTTCGGCCATCAGCCGCACTGACTCCCGTGGAATCTCCACGAAGCGGCGTTCCTCCCGTTCAGACATGCTGTCAGCGCTGGGACGACGGAGGGTGGCCTCACAGCTGTCACATAAAACAGATGCAGAAGGCCACTCAAAAGGGTCCCAAAATCTCACCGTGGGAGAGATCGGCTGGCTGGGTCATGCAGGGTAACCCTCACGCTCATGCGAAGGATGCAGAGTTCTCATTCCCATCTAAGCTGCCCAGAGCCATTGAGAGTCGGGTGGCACGCAAGTTTAAATAACAACAACAACAACAACAGATTATGGAAACTGAGATGCACATATTCAGAGAGTACCACCTAGATGAGTGTTTTTCAAACTTGGCAACTTTAAGATGAGTGGACTTCAACTCATAATAAATATATATATAATAATAATTAATAATAATAATATTTATTTATTTATTATTATTTCAATTTATTCCCCTATATAAATATATTTTTAAATCCGTTCAATTGTGTCAATAGGGAGTCGTCCAACCCTGGAAATACACCGAGTTATACAGTATATTATGTGTGTGTGTGTGTGTGTAATATTACGTGTGTGTAGGTGTGTGTATTTTCCGTTCAATCGTATCCAATTCTCGGAGACTGCCTGGACAAGTCCCTGCAGTTTCCTTGGCAAGGTTTTTCAGGAGTGGTTTGCCGTTGCCTCCTTCCTAGGTCTGAGAGAAACTGACTGGCCCAAAGTCCCCCAGCTGGCTTCGTGCCTAAGGTGGGACTAGAACTCATGGCCTCCTGGTTTCTAGCCTGATGCTGTAAGTAACCACTACACCAAACTGAATAATAATAATAATAATAATAATAATAATAATAATAAAAAAAAACCTCTCAGCTGCATATCTCAAATAGTTTTAGAGGAACACTTTCTACACCAGGGTTCCCCAAACAGCACCTCGCAAAATGTTTTCTCTAGCCACTCAGATTTGGAAGCCAAGGGGAGCCAAAGCAAATTCAACATGGAAGAGAGAGGAGGGAGGGAGGGGAGAAAGAAAGAAAGGATAGGGAGGGAGGGAGGGAGGGAGGGAGGAGAGGGACGGAGGGAGGAGAGAAAGAAAGGATAGAGAGGGAGGGAGAGAGGGAGGGAAGAAGGAAGGAAGGAGAGGGAGGGAGGAGAGAGAGAAAGAAAGGGAGGGAGGGAGGGAGGGAAAGAAAGAAATGATAGGGAGGGAGGGAGGGAAGAAGGAAGGAGAGAGAGAGAAAGAGGGAGGGCGGGAGGGAGGGAAAGAAATAAAGAAATGATAGAAAGGGAGGAAGGGAGGGAGGGAAGAAGGAAGGAAGGAGAGAGAGGGAGGGAGGAGAGAGAGAGAAAGAAAGGGAGGGAGGGAAAGAAAGAAAGAAAGGAGAGGAAGGAAGGAAGGAAGGAGGGGAAAGAAAGAAAGAACGAACGAACTTCCGGGGAATGAGTGTGCAAGTGCTGGATCGTTGGAGCGGGAACGAAACCACGGAGCCAAGCGTGCAAAAGGAGCAGCAACTCTGGGGGGAGGAAAGAGTGGAAGAAAAAGCCCCTCACCTGCCCTCGTTTCAGCTCCGCCGCCCGGTCCGGATCCCGCCAGCAGCAGCAGCAGCAGCCATCGCTCCGGAGCCAGGACGGGGCGCGCATCCCGGGGCGCCTATTGGCCACCTTGTGGGAGCATCTCCTCGCCACGTGATGAAGTGAGGGCAGAAGCCATTAGCGCCGGGTGGCTGTCACGTGACAGCCCCTTAAAGGGGCAGCCCGCTCCTGACTAATCAACGTGTGTGTGTTAGTTAGTTAGTTAGTTAGTTAGTTATGTACAGCGGATGGCTGCCCATCTCATCTGCATGACTCTGGAGGCTAACAATTAAGAACAAAATTAAAAGAGAATAAAAAGAAGCAAAATTAAAAAAAAACTGTGGAGCCTTGGTGCTCTCTGAGCCTTGTTGTTTTCTTCCAGATGTTTCATTGCCAGGCTAGGCAACATCTTCAGTGTGAAAGTGTTTTCAGTGTTTTTCGCACCAATATTGTTGCCTAGCCTGGCAATGAAACATCTTCAAGAAAACAACAAGGCTCAGAGAGCACCAAGAACTCCACAGTTCAACCCTGAGCTACAAATATTCTCTTCGATTGGAACAACAAAACCATAAATAGCATAAAATAGCAGCCAAGGACACTCATAACATCCCACACTCAAATTAACCATAACTCACCCATACTAGAGTTACCGAATATCTGAACAAGCCAAGGAGGACACGGACAATTGGAAGGAGGACAAAGTGGGGGGAAGGAAGGACACACGAACTGTTTGACTTTCTTGGCATCCACAACAAAAAGTGACAGCAAAAAACTGCAAAAAAAAAAGTACTTAGGCCTACATATATATGAAATTACTTTTTCCAGCATCAGAAAGACTGCCTTTTCAATCGCAATATTTTTCCAACCAATCTTTATTTTCAAGAACACAGGCGAATGAAAATATAGAATCAATTATGACGCACTTTCCAAATTTCACCATAGAATCGTATGACGGGTCATGTTTTTTTACAGACCGCGGTGATCGTAGATTTGAAGGGGATGGATTGAAGCCGATTGCTGGAATCAGGAAATAAATTAAATACCGTAAATCTCGGATGCCGAGTCTGTCGATGGACGAGGAAAGGAAAGAAACAGACAATGTACAAGTTCACGATACACAAACGTTTCAGTGACTACTGTTGTGAAAACATTTTCCCCCCCAACCCCCAAGATACTCAAAAAGATAGGCAATATTTGATTTTAAGGCTATGTCTGCCAGATGGAGGACGGGAGGACAAAAAGGATGAGTCTTCCTTTTGCCAGATGTCGGGTTATCCTCACCCACGCTATCCGGGCCCCAGGCTAGTTTTTAATGCCTTGTGACAGGCCAGCAAGGCCAAGGCAAGTCTGATCTCGGGGGGGGGGGGGGATCATGTTAACACGTAGAATAATAGAATCATAGTGTTGGAAGGGACCTTGGAGGTGCTCTAGTCCAGCCCCCGAGTCCAACACACATTAGGGTGTGTTATTTCTTGAGTGGCCATGCTCAGCAATTTTCAATGAGCTTTCTGCATCTCATTCTTTCTTTCATTCCAACCGATTTTTTATCCTGCACCACCTCTCCGCCGTACCTTGGATTGAGGGTAACGCTTCATGTGCCTTACAAAGCAGACACAGGTTCACAAAAGCTATCAGGGCATTTCTGGGCCTGCTTGTTTAATTTAACCATAGCTTGTTCAGGGTTGGGTCTGATTGCTTAATGTAACCATAGTTTATTCAGGGTTGTCTCAATACATAATACAATACCATAAACTCACTACTCTGGGCTGGGTAGTGTGATAGGAACTTATAACTGAAGCTGATCTGTGCAGCTTTGGATATTAATTAGATGCGTTTTCTGGTTCAGAAATACCAGGCACTTCAACCCTGGAGACTTCCAGATGAGTTAGGCCAGAGTTTCTTATCCTCATCCACTTGCTGGCTGGGGAATTCTGGGAGTTGAAGTCCACACATCTTAAAGCTGGCTGGGGAAGA